>JARFJB010002298.1:1372500-1700000 GCA_036346205.1 Vesta saturnalis | reverse complement strand
ATCTTTGTTTTTGTCGGTCATTTTGTAATCAAATCAATTAATTAAATTAATTTTAAATACAAAAGTTTAACTCGAGTAGGATTTGAACCTACGACATGTACTTCGACCAGATCAGCTAATCAAATCAATCAATCAAATCAATTAATTAGGTCAATTAATCAGATCAATTAATCAACTCAACTTGATCAACACGACTGTCATTTTTGGTGGTAATTTTTTTTGTGCATGGCTTTGGCGGTCATTTTTGAAATCAATTAATCAAATCAGTTAAATCAAAATAATTACAAAACATGGTACCACAAAAACAAAGGTGGTTGTATTTATTAAATCTCATCATTATATAACATAGTATAAAACTGTCTTTTCTAAACGAATATTAAATTGAATGTTTTGGCTATTAGTCCTAAAGAACACATTGAGACAGCTTTACGCTTCTTCATTAAACTGTGCACGACTTGCCTCAGATTTGAAGAACTTATGGAAACGCTCAGGTAGTACACAAATCCAGCATCTCCGTACTTTGTTGATATAATGGCCAAATTGAATACCTAGTATTCTACCCCTGGCTCAAAATCCTTAATGTCTTAAAAACATGTTGATGCATTTAGAGCAGATAAATCCATATCTGTAATTATAACATATCCTTAAAAATCTGTCCAAGTAAATAAATAAAGCAGATAAAACCAAACCGATAACTTACCAGCGTCGTTGATAATCGTATTGAAAGAACTCCGGGTCAGGTTGTACAAGTAATACTGTTTTTAAGATTACATAAAAACACATCTGATGTATCATTATCATCCCCCTTATCTATTAGATCTTTAATTATGTCTTCTTTTTCCTCTGATTTTGCAGTATCTATGCCTACATCAACTTTGTCCCCACTCTCAGACTCATCCTCTTTTCCCTTCTGACTCTTCATCATCTTGAGGTCCTGTTATGCAATAATAATTTGCCCTTAAATCCCCAAAATCTCGAATATCCTCGATTGTGGTTCATAATACGGCGAATTCATTTATGTAGTTGTTGACGGAAACTCAGCCTGAAAGTTACTAACGTAAGAGCAATGATGTTTTATTCTAGACAATTCCAACCATTACATAACACTGTAGATGGGCGATTTAAGCAAGTGCTCGTGTTGTTCGAATGAAGGTTTACAACGGGTTTGGTTAAGTTGAACGTATGGTATTAACGAATGCTGATTCAATAACAATAGACCACTTGAATTTTGATTTCAACATGCATATCAATCTCCCGAACACTGTAATTAGGTAGACAAAAAGTCCATACAAAGCAATGTGTTTCTAATGATACGTTGAGATTACACACACCATCCAGTTGTACTACCAACCCAAATTAACGTGTGACACTATTATCGAGTTTTGCATGCGTTTACAGTTAAATTGGTAAAAAATGCCTATAAAATAATAAAAGAGTTTTAGTGGTATCGTATATTATAGGTTAAAATATATCTAAAATTCATTTTACGTGTAGAGAACACCTGGTATGCATATTTCTTAGGACCCCCGCTTATGAACTTCGTGATTCTACTCCAGACTCCGTAGACGTCCACCTCGTCGGTCATATCGCCAAGAAAATCACCGACAGGTGGAGCCCACCCGGGACTATGCGTGAAAATCACGGAACCTGTATTAAAATACAGAACCCGCTCGGAAAGTTTTTCCAGGTAACTACAGTACTAGGCGAGCATTGGCGGTTGTATAAGCTGCCAAGACGACATTGACAGTATTGAGCTGTTCGACTCCATCCTCGGGTCTAATCCAGTTTACGACCATAATTTCCTCTTTCACGTTTAAAAAGTCGTGACGATCAGAAATACTTGTGGTTTGTATACAATTATCCCGCTGCCCGAACTTGCCCCAAAATGACTTTAAAAATAATTTTGAAATATATCTAAGACCAGGATTTGCACAGGTTTTGTCTTTGTCCAGCTGGACACCTCCCGTTCCAAATATTCGCGTATATATCGATCCTTCGACTCGTCGTCGTTATACCCTGAAGGCCAGTGCGAACACGTTTGCGTGATTTTGAGAAAGTTATCGACGTAACCTGATAAGAGATCACCACTCATACTAGCTCTGTCATATTGGCAAACCTCGTACTCCCTCACTTCAAAGACTTCTAAAACTCGATACCCCAATTCTATAGCTTTTCGAAGTTCGTTTTCCACGTAAGTTCCGGTAAATTTACGTTCGTCCTACGTATGGCTGCAATTTGCCGTGCATTTTAAGAGGCAGGACAGGATCGTACAAATCTGATCGCGGAGACACTACATTTCTTATAGTTAACATTACATTCAAATACCTGATTGGCATCCGCCTTTTAATACAACTTAATCGCATTAGTACGACGAAGCATCGCGGGGATTCATAGGTGACTGATTCAGCACGTTGTTTGAGCTAGCAAACGCTTTTGTAACCGGATTTTGTTTTAAAAATGATCTGAATTCACATTCCCAAATTTCTATTAAATCATTGCCAAAAGAACGCATCCTGCGTGATGTTGCCACCGTATTCTCACGACGCAAAATCCCTGTACTCTGCTGGCGTTTACTATTACCAGCTTGTTCAGTGTAACACCTTTCACAACCGTGGAAATAGTAACCGTGAAACAGGTATACAGTGTTTGTGTCGTGAGAAAACTCATAAACCAGAATACCGTACTTCACGCGAGTTTCCGGTATGCTGAGTATATCTGCCTTCAGAATACCAGAGAAGCCATTGAATATCAATCCTTGACTGCTTGTCGCCCAATCTGTAACCACCGTTTGGGATGAATTCTCGAGAATAAAAATTCTACGGAAAACAAAGCTACAGGTGCCGGCGATAGTGCAACATTCTCTTTTGTTTGCACCGACAAACCTCTTCCAAAACTCAAGATAAGCTTTTCTAAGAATACTTACGTCTTGAACGCAATAACGCACTATTTCGTCTTTGAAATTAAAACGAGTGCCCTTAGCAATTTCATCATTGTGCCACTTTATAAAGTTGTTAGTGTTAGTGTGTTGTTATTGCAGGTAAGAAACATGCTTTTAGTACCGTTAGATATGATTTTAGGATTCCAAGCAGAGAGATTCTTTAGGATTTCATTAAGGATGAATTGTCAGTCATAAGATTTGGAGTTGTGGGATAAGAGTATAATGGATGTTGGCTTCTTACATAGTGAGGAAATGTAGGTAAGGAGTTTGGATACAGGTGAAGCAGAGAATATGTGTTGGCGTTGTACACAATACCCGCAGCCCTGCTCAAAATTTGTATCGATATTAATACAGTGGTTGCAGACATGCTTAGCAGCACACAACGTAGGGGTATAGATGAATGTGTTAGTATTGTCAGTAAGTGCACCTTGACGGCACTCGAAGTCGTAAAAGACAAAAATAAAATCTTTTGCGAGTTTTCCGCCGTGCTCTTCGACATGTAGCAAAAATGATGAATGGGTTTTTTGAATTTACAGGTGGTGCAATGTGCAAAACCGCATTAGCCGTCCATACACCCACTAAACAACGTTGGAGTTTGCTGCAGAGACCGCTAAGTTTATGGTTCAATTTTAAGAAAGTTGAAATATTACTTACCGAGCCACTAATTCAGATTGAATTTTTTTCACAACATCACTCAACCCCTGGAAACGCCCTATATCAACATCAGTTATGGTTTCACCACCAACTACACGATCAACAATGTGATAGTACATTTGTACAATGTTGTCTTCAGACATCGATGTACTCTCAAAAATATTTAATAGTATAGGAATTGGTAAACTCGACAATTATAGCACAGTTTTAACATAACGTATGAACTGTAAATGAATGTGAGAAAGATGGTACGCTTCTTTTATAGTCGCAATCTAACTACAGGAATTTTTGTCACACAAAGAACGTAAACATCATAATTATTTTTTCAAGGTCGGTTTACCTTTTACTTAATTAGCTAATTAGAGGGTTTTCCAAGCACGTCAGGGGTATTTTAGTAGTGATTGATTACATAATCGGTAAACCCCATACAATTTAATTACAGAATTTTTTAATACATCGCAAAAATAATTATAATGGGATCTTAAAAACACTTCAAATAATCAATTCATATGCCATTCAATGGAATTATGCAACACATCGCGAAAACCATTTTAATGACCGTCTTCAAAAAACACGCTTCAAGTAATGAATACAAACGCATTTAATGTAATTATACGACGTACAAAAACAATTTTAAAGATCATCTTAAAAACACTTCAAGTAATGAATACAAATATAACCTATGAAATTACGTAACACATCTCAAAAACAAATTTAACGACCGTCTTAAAAAACACTTCAAGTAATGAATACAAATGCATCCAATCTATTTATGCAACACATCGCGAAAATAATTTTAATCATTATCTTCAAAAACACGCATCAAGTAATGAATACAAATGCGACCAATGTAATTACGCAACACATCGCGAAAGTAAATTTGACGACCATCTTAAAAACACTTCACGTAATGAATTCAAATGTAACCAATGTAATTATACGACACACCAAAAATAATTTTAAAGGAAATATCCCGTCATCAATAGCAACGGATAATTTAATTTCTACTAAATAAACGAAAAGTCAAAAGTGACGTTTTAAATAGAAATTTCCAAATTTTTTGTTCTTATTGTTGTGAAATATAGTATACCTATATAATTGTATGTTGTTAAGTAAAAGATGTCGGGTAAGTAAAATACTTACCGACGACTTGCCCTCGCAACCAATAAACATGTCCAACTGCCTTGTAAACAGATGTGGTAAATAAACGAAAAAGCTCAATCGTGCAAACATCATTTTTAAGATCATCTTAAGAAACACTTCAAACAATGAACTCAAATTTAATTAATGTTTGGCACACAAAGAATGTAGACATGATTGTATTTTCAAAGTCGTTTTAGATTTCATGTAATTATAGGGTTTTCCAAAAGCATTAGATTTTTGAATAGTGAACGGACGTTATTGGTAATTCCATAATTGGAAAAAACCCGCTCAAACTAATTATAGCAATTTTTGTCACGCACAAAGAACGTGGGTATGATCGTATTTTCAAGGTCGACTTTACTTTCTATGTAAATATGTAAACATAGATTTTTAGAAGTTTGAATGGCGAAAGGCTCATATAACGCAGAAATTTGAAAGTGTCGTGACTAAACAACAAAAAATCAACAGTTAGGCATTCTCGTGTCAACCAGTCAAGGACTTCTTTCAATACGATTATCATATCAACGAAGTACGCAGATGGTAGAGACGCTGGATTTTAAATGTGTACTACTTGAGCGCTTCCACAAGTTTTTTTAAGTCTGAGGCTCGTCCTACACAGTTTAATGAGGAAGAGCCTTTAGGACCGATAGCCAAAACAATCGATTTAATATTCGTTTAGAAAAAACAGTTTTATAGTATGTTATATAATAATGAGATTTAATAAATACAACCACTTTGTTTTTATGGTACCATGTTTTGTAATTATTTTATTTAACTGGTTGATTAATTGATTTAAAAATTACCGCTGAAGCCATGTACACAAAAATTACCACCAAAGATGACTGCGTGTTGATCAAGTTGACTTGATTAATTGATCTGATTAATCGATCTGGTCCATGTCGCAGGTTCAAATCCTACTGAGGTAAACTTTGTATTTAAAATTAATTTAATTAATAGATTTGATTTCAAAATGACCGACAAAACAAAGGTGACCTCCAAAACAAAAATTTGACAAATGACCGATACTCCTGCGTTTTACGAAGACAACAAACGTCCGCGCAGTGATACATTTGGAGGTCCTTAACTATGCGCAGTTCTAATTCTTGATTGCAATCATTGTGTATGTAGGTTAGAAGGTAAAATGAAAGATCTAAGACTAAGAATGTAAGGAGATTTAGGTTTTTAAACATTTCATTTCAGATTAAAAAATTAAACTTTTTAATGCTTTAGTTTACTAATAATAGCAACAATACCAGGACCTTATCAGACTTTTGATAAAGCGTTAAATACCCTAAATTATGGCTCTTCTGACTCTCGATGATAAAAGTATCTGGTGGAATAACACAATTTTGCAACCTACAAAGTGGAAAGTAAAAGAAATGAAATAGTTTTAATAATAACATTTTTAAGATAATTACAATTTTTAATACGTTAATTACGAAAATAGGCAACATTGTAAAACAAAAATAATCATCAGATGGACATCAAAACTTATGTCAGATACACGTTAACAGATATTTAGATGCTAATTAGAAATATAAATATGGATAATATAATCAAGAATGTTTAAGATCTATCTCGGTATTTTAATTTCATTGAAATATGCATTCAGAAATACTTGAGAAATACCAAAACTTTCTTGGCCGTTGGTTTTACCCAAAATCTGATCAGCTCAGGAAAATGAAACAAGCAAATACGAAATTGCAAGACATGTTTTATCGTTCTGGAGGTATAACACACAACACACACACACACACACACACAACACACAAACACACACACACCACACACACAACAAAACAAAATTGAAAAAAAACGAGGAAAAAAAGATGACAGAGATTTTAAAACAGGTATGTGAAAACATTTAGTGAGGACAAAAAAATAAACGTGTGTTTTGGTTGTGTTTGTGTGTGTGTGTGTGTGTGTGGTGTGTGTGTGGGTGTGTGGTGTGTTTGTGTGTGGTGTGGGTGTGTGTGTGTTTGCGTGTGTGTGGGTGTGTGTGTGGTGTTGCGTTGTGTTGCTGTTTGTGTGTGGTGTGTGGTGTTGTGTTGTTTTGGTGTGCGTGTGGTGTTGTGTTGTCGTGTGTGTGTGTGTGTGTTTGTGTCTGTCTGTGTGGGCGTGTTGTGTGTTGTGTGTTGTGTGTTGTGGTTGTTGTGTGTGTGTGTGTGGTGTGTGTATGTGTGTGTGTGTGTGTGTTGTTGTGTGTTTGTTGTGCTGTGTTGTCTGTTGTGTGTGTGTGTGCGTGTGCGTGTGTGTGCGTGTGTGTGTGTGTGGTGTGTGTGTTGTGTGTGTGTGTGTGTGTGTGTGGTGTGTGGTGTGTGTGTGTGTGTGTGGTGTGCGTGTTGGTGTCGTTGTGTGTGTGTGCGTGTGTGCGTGTGTTTGTGTGTGTGTGTGTGGTGTGTGGTGTGTGTGCGTGTGTGTGTGTGTGTTTGTGTGGTGTGTGTGTGCGTGTGTGTGTGTTGTGTGTGTGTGTGTGTGTGTGTGTGTGTGTGTGTGTGTGTGTGTGTGCGTGTGTGTGGTGTGTGTGCGTGTGCGTGTGTGCGTGTGGTGTGCTGTGTGTGTGTGTGTGTGTGTAGTGGTGTGGTGTATGTCTGTCTGTTGGTGTGTGTGGTGTGGTGTGTGTGTTGGTGTGTGCGTGTTGTTGTGTGTGTGTGCGTGTGTGGTGTGCGTGTGTGTGTGTGTGTGAGTAGTATAGCTATAGGATCCTAACTCACCGTGCACGACCGTTCGTTCACAGGTTAGTAACATTGCCTATTTTAAGGGTAGCTGCTAAAAAGGCCACGTGGTTTGTACTCCTGCCAAGGCCACGTGTTAGGTACGCCTCTTCAAGTCATGCTTGCACGAGTCCTTCAAGGTCACTAGAAAAGTTAAGACTGTTGATTATCCTGAAGGTCATTGCCCTCAAGCAAGTCTATGCATGTTTCGAGGCCACGCCTATTCTGAGAAATCAAGAAGGTGGCTCATTGTTTAAAGTCTATGCTTTCAAGGTCAGATAATAACGCTCACAATGAATCTTCAGACATCTTACATATATATATCAATTGTAATCAAGTATTGTACTGTAATGAGTAAAAAGCAATTGCAAAAATGCATCCATAGTATGATTTGTAATATTATATTCGTACTGCATAATTGCAACGTGTTAGGTTGGTAACCTGCTAAGTCAAGGTCAAAGGTAAAAGTTGCAAGGTAATCAAAAATAGTATTCAAGGTCGAAGACTTACGGTGGTGTCATATTTCTTAGAAATATAAAAAGGTGAAAAGCTAAAAATAGAAATTGCCAGGTAATCATAAATAATTTTCAAGGTTAAACTTTTTAGCGGGAAATATAAATTTTGGAGCTGATCATATTTTAGTCAAGTCAACAGTAGGTATTTAACAAGTTTAAGCATGTTGTAATATGTAGGACGCATATTTCTTATATAAATTGCAGCGAGCTGTATGTTGAGATCAGTCTGCAAACATAATTGTTAAATATGGAATTAACAGGGTTAAACCAAAGCACCTATTGCAAACCCTTTAAAATTGTGGAGCTCGATATATCGAGAAAGTATAAAGTAACGAATATGGATATAATTAATACTAAGTATGGTGAACGTATAGTGATAGAAACGGGTGATTTTAAATGTGTATTGCCGGAACGCTTTTATGTATATTTCAAAAAGAAGAAACACGAATTGAAGAATTTAAAACACTCCTAAACATGAAGGATGTGTTTATAAGTAGTTTGGGTGCAGCTGGCAAAACAAAACATAACATTTTCTTTTAATAGTAGCACCCCACCATACGTAAAATGAGAGAATTCAATGGTTATGATGACATTTATAAAGATATTGATGATGTTATAAATGCTAAGTATAATATTAATTCATATAACTGTATGTTTAATGGAAATTTTGTATTATCAACCTGATTATCTAATGTATAGCATTTACTGAATAAAGAAATAACTATGATTTGTTTTTCTTACCCAAAAATTTGAAATTTTATACAGGTCCAATAAATTAGAGCGCAATGATAGCAGTTTCAAAATTTGCTAAAACCAAAAAAAATTTGATAAAAAGATGAATTTTACCAAATGAAAATTTATACGTAAGTGAACGTTGTTAATTGCTTAATAAATCACAACCCAATGTCCTTTACCCAAAAATTTGAAATTTCGTATACAGATCCAATAAATAAGAGCGCCAATAATAGCAGTTTGAAAATGTCCAAAATGTGATAAAAAAATTTGTTTTACCAACTAAAGCAATATGAAATTGAAAGTTGTTAATTGCTTAATAAATCACAACTCGATAATTCTTTACCCAAAATTCTGAATTTTCGTATATAGGTTCAATAAAGAGCGCCAATAATAGCAGTTTAAAAAATTCTCAAAAAAAAAAAAAATTTGATAAAAAATTTTGTTTTATGAATTAAACTAAACGTAACTGAACGTTAATTGCTTAATAAATCACAACTCGATAATCCTTTACCCAAAAATTTGAAATTTCGTATACAGATCCAATAAGTAAGAGCGCCAATAATAGCAGTTCAAAAATTTCAAAATGTGATAAAAAATTTGTTTTACCAACTAAAGCAATATGAAATTGAAAGTTGTTAATTGCTTAATAAATCACAACTCGATAATCCTTTACCCAAAATTCTGAAATTTCGTATACAGATCCAATAAATTAGAGCGCCAATGATAGAACTAAAAAAAATTGGAAAAAACTTGAAGGTCCTTTTACTATTGGAATATTAAAAATACATTTTCCTCAATAAATTAAAATATGAAATATGATATAATAAAACCTTAATGTAACTAATTTGTAAACTATTTGTAATACGGTTTTTCTAAAATAGATTGTAACGATTTTTCATGAAATAAAGTAATAATAACGCTCACAATGAATCTTCAGACATCTTATATATATACACAATTGCAATTCAAGTTAAATGGATTGTACTCGTAATGAGTAAAAAGCATGCAATTGCAAAAATGCATCCATATAGTATGATTTGTAATATTATATCAAGTACTGTACTAGAATGGAATGCATAATTGCAATTATTGTTGTGTAAACGATAGACGTGTGCTTGAACTAGAAAGTGATAGCTGTTTGCAACATTTCTTAGAAATGGTCAGGCGAAAAGCTATAAATAGAAATTGCAAGGTAATCATAAATCTAAGAATAGAATTTTCAAGATCTACTCCACTTGAAGGTCACGACAACGATGATCTCATAAGCTATGCATAAAAAGTAGGTCATGAGTTCATTGAAGGTGAATACTCCACTTCAAGCTAAAAATAGAAATTGCAATGTCACCATCCTCATCATATTACAAGGTCAAGGTCCGAAGCTAAAAATAGGGAAATTAATTGTCATATCATCAAATCCTTCAATCCTATTAAAAATTTCCTTAAAGCTAAAAAATAAGTGTGTTAAAGGTTATGGGTCCGATATTATGGTAAAAAGGGGTTCAATCCTCACTAAAAAGTTGTCGGTTTAAGTAAAATATAAGGAAATGTGTTGGGTAGTATGGCGTAAAATTGGATGGTAATCAAAGAATGGCAAAGCAACTAATGAAAAGGGGGCGTTTAAGAAGAACAATTATAAGGAAATAGGGTTTAAGGGTTTAGTGAAGGGGTGTAAACCCTGTGGATGGAAAAGGGTAAAGAATGGAAAAGAAATTTGGAAATTGAGAACAGGGTGGAAGTTGAAAGCCGAAATTTTGCATTAGTTTTCATGAAATGGAGGCCTTTTAGGGGAGGTTATTATAGGAAGCGGATTAAGCCTATGAAAATTATAAAAGGATTTAAAATATGGTAAAAAGTTTTTAAATTTAAAGGGAAAATAAATGGTTTAGAACATGTTTTGTAAAAGAATTAAAAGCGCAAAATTAAAGTTTTGAATGAAAATGGATGGGCATTTTATTGAAACAAACCTTTAGTGCAATTACCTTACCTTAGGATTTTATGAATAGTTCAAAAGAAGATCGCATTGAAAAGTTTAAGCAATATCTGGTTGAGAATGATGCATTACCAGCGCCGGAACTGTAGGAAAGATGACTAATTTAACATTTCTGTAAAAAATAATAACATATATATCTATGTATAATTGTTTGGAAATAAATTATATATTTTTGTTGCAAAAAAAAAAGTCTTCTATTTTTGATTAAATGAAGGGTATATCATAATGAAGAGAGCTGCTATTGATGAGACTAAAAATGTGGGTTAATAATATGGTGTCTGCAGCTATATTGGCTAAGCTCTTCAAGGTTTTTATTGGTATCATATTACAATTCAACCAACCAAAGCAATATCTGGTTGAGAATGATGCATTACCAGCGCCGGAACTGTAGGAAATATTGCATTAGCGCATATACAACACGCTAACGAAGACAACCAGACAAAAAAAAAAAAAAAATGTAGGGTGTCTGCAATTATTGGCTAAGTTTGGTTAAGATTTATTGGTATCATATTACAACATACCAACCAATTTCAAAAATTTTATTGACAAGGTATTGAGAAGGTATAATATTACAGTTCTTATGTTAGACTCTTAAAGTTTTAGGAATAGCAAAATAAAATATACATATTATGGTAACATTTTGTAATACCTTTACTGGAGCATATCTATTTATTATTTGTTTTCGCATTCAATTTTCGTTTAATGTGGTCCACAAGATATCATCATCATCTTTCCTAATAGGTCATCGCTTCATTATATTGTATACAAATACATTCAGCTTACTTAGAGACGTTGTCCGTAACAAAAACCTAAAAACCCCGAGGTGTTGTCTATGCATGTTTCAATCATTCACCCCAAGAGCCCTGAAGTGGTCTAAACAGGTAACCGTTTCCTAAAACAGGTAGCTGTTTTAAAAACAGGTGTTAAAACAGGTAGCCGTTTCCTAAAACAGGTAGCCCCCAAAACAGATAGCAACCGTTTCCCCGAAGGTTATGAGAGATCCATTGTTCAGGTGGAAATAGATTCAACATCTCAATTTGAGAAATCAGGAACAAAGTGAGCCCATTGTTCTAGCCAACGGTTCAAAGTCTATGCTAACAATTTTGTGATGAATGAACAAAGACGATCCATTGTTCAGTTATAATTTAAAAATAATTGTTATCTAAATACATCTCAATTTAGAATCAAAACAAACTGATTGTTAAAAAATTAAAGTTTTTATAATTTTAAAAAAAAAATTTTTTTTTGGAAACCCTTGAAAATTTTAGGTTAAACCCAGTTCCACTGGCAAAAGTAACTTTTAAATTCCGGGTAAAATTTAAAATAGCAAAAAGAGTTCCATTCGCAGAAATAAAGTTCTGGAAAAGATTTTTTTGAATATAAGGTTCCTTATTGGTAAACTTTTTAAACTGGTGGTTAAAAACCAAGAAATTTTCAAGGAATGTCCTCAAATCACCCGACTATTGATAAATTAGGAAATCAGGATAATTTAAACAGATGGAAAAAGAAAATGAAGGTTACAGGTTTTAAACAAAAATAAAAACTGGGCCATACAAAGTACCAGGAGCCCAAAAAGTAACCGTTTCAAAACCGACGGTTTTTCTCAACACAGGCTAAACTGAACTAGGTCAAAACCTAAACATCTGGTCATGAGGGAAGGTTCAAGTACAATCTGAAAGTAGTTTTATATTATAGAAAAGCTAATCACCTACTTTGGGGGTAGGTAGGTTTTATAAATCTACTTTTGAGGTGGGTAGCTTTTCCAATAGGCTTATCATCTAGGGGTGCATTTCTGAGAGAAAATAATGAATTTGGGGATTTATTTCAAGGTCAAGTGAGTTTTCTCGTTATGCCAGAACGCGCTCCACGTCTCACTGACGTTTGAAGCATGCTTGTGGTGGGGATTTAAATTTTGGAGTCACCACCCTCTGGTGGTGAAATCGGAAGCTTTGGAGCTTTCAAGGTTAAACTGTAAGGGAGGTTTAAAATGTTGGAGTTGGTCAAGGTCAAAGCTAAAAGTTGCAAGGTAATCATTCATATAAATCTAAAAGTTTTTGAGTAAGTTAGCAGTTTTGAAAGGATGCATGTTTATAATAAAAGGTTCTCCGGGATTGCATTATTCAGTAAACTTTTATTGCTAGAAATGGTGAAAGTAATAAGAATGATAAGAAGAGAAAAGAATTAAAACGAGAGGAAGAAAAGACTCGAGGTGTTAATCAAGGAAATAAAAAATTGAGGGTAGATTTAGAGCTGTATGAGGTAAAAGAAAATGATGCAACTTCGAGTGAATTATGAAAAAAGGTGCATTATAATTTGAATGAGAATGTATTAAAATAAGTAATTAGGTAGTAATGATAGTTATAAAATATATATGGTTTTAATCGCCTAATAAATCACAACTCGATAATCCTTTACCCAAAATTCCGAATTTTCAAAGGTCCAATAAATTAGAGCGCCAATAAGTGTCAAAATTTGTTAAAACAATAAATGTCATAAAAATTTTGTTTAACTAATAAAATTGATATGTAAGTGAACGTCGTTAATTAAAAATAACTCAATGTCCTTTACCCGAAAATTCTGAATTTTCGTATATATCCAAAAGTAAGAGCGCCAAAGATAGTTTTCCAAAATTTGTAAAACAAAAATGTGATAAAAAAATTTTGTTTTATCAATACGTAACTGAACGTTTTAATTTTGCAATTTTTTCCGAATTAATTTTCTTCTCATATGCCTAAATACTTTATTTTTAATTAAAATGAACACTGAAGTTTCTTATCATGATTTATTAAATTATTCAAATTATGTAGGAAGAAATGACCCATAAAACTTATATTACAAAGAAAGAAAGAAAAAGGTCAATAACATTATCCTGTTATATGAAATGTATGTCACATTTTGTATGTGTCTATTTTAAAATAAATAAATACACTTTTTTATAATATCAGATTAATTTTAACTCAAAAATTTTGAATTTTTTATATATGTTGAATAAATAACGCAAATAGCATTAAAATAAATTTAGAATATAAAAATTTCAAAACAGTCTTGTGAAAATAGTACATAAAGGTTGAAACTTGCGTACATTTATATTTATATTTATTTATAAATCAGTAGTCCTTACCCAAAATTCCAATTTTCGGCATGTAGATAAAAAAGGAAAAGATAGCACTCAAAAATTCTCAAAACTAAAAGAATGTGAAAAAAATTTCAATTATTAATGATAAAGTTTGAGTTTTGATGTAAGTGAACGTTGTTAAGGCTTAATAAATCATAACTCAATGTCCTTTACCCAAAATTCTGAAATTTCGTATACAGGTTCAATAAATTAGAGCGCCAATGATGGCAGTTCCAAAATTTACCAAAATGTGATAAAAAGATGAATTTTATCAATGAAAATATGAAGTTAAAGTTGTTAACTGAATAAATCACAAACCAATGTCCTTTACCCAAAAATTCTGAAATTTCGTATACAGGTTCAATAAATTAGAGCGCCAATGATGGGTTCCAAAATTTACCAAAACAAAAAATGAGATAAAAAAAAAGATGAATTTTCCAATGTAAATTTATATTGGTTAAAGTTGTTAACTGTTAATAAATCACAAATCAATGTCCTTTACCCAAAAATTTGAAATTTCATACAGATCCAATAACATCCTGACTGAACATTTATTAAGTTGATGAAGTGACATGTTTTTGTAGAAGGTGATCTGAAGAAAAGTGATTCAAGCATTGATAACAAATAAACATCTTGTGCCCCTACTGATTTAAACATAGCATCGAATGCTAAACTGGGGCTGTACAATAGTGCAGAGGATCAAATTTGTAAGTACTTAAACAAGTTTACCGAAAATTTTCGAAAATATCAGCTAAAAGTAGAACGTTCGTTTTAAATACAAATCAGTACTCCCTAACGATCTAATATGAAATTTGTTCCAAACATTAACCGCATGTGCAAAACTAACATCATTGATTCAGTCAATTAAGATGACTAAAAACGCTTCCCCAATTCCCCCAATTCAAGGTTAAATATCACAAACTTGTTATAACTTGTATTTGACCTTATGCAGCATAAAAACTCGACTTATATGAAAATGAAATTTGATACTTTCCACTCTTTAGTTCATTGCCTTTAGATTGCGTATTCCCAAGAGTTCAGTTCAGAAAGATGCAGATATTGCACTTTCTTTAGTATTATCTTTAGTGGGCGTTTACTGGTAATATCTAATAACCTAACATTGCTGACATGGCATGAAATACCTTTTCATGTCTAGATTATGATGCATTCATCACCTTTGCTTGCACAGCTCAATAGTAACCACTTCCACTTTTTTTTACACGTTAACAAATTTACATGTATATAATCATAATAATAATTTTATTTCAATATTCAGTAGTTACATACATAAACATACTATACAGATAAAATGGCATCAAACAGCAAACGCTCAAAACTGTCATAAAAAGAAGAAGAAAGCCAACATACTGCAAGATGTATTAGTGTGGGGTCAAAACAAGTTGTTGAGACACTTGTAAGTGAAAATGAGATACCAATCATCTCTATACGCGACAGTGATGTAGGAGACGACTTTGCAAGGTTTTTGAAAAGTAAGTATTCCTTGCTTAATGTATTGTTTTTGTGTGGTGATTTCCTTAATAAATATATTATTAACCAAACCAATTATTTTCTAGCATCACGCCCGCAACCACAGTTGTAGCTTCACACCACCACTGCAGCCACCTACACCCTCCAATATGGAAATTGAACTTTACCACCACCACCACCACAGAACCATTCCAATACGGAGGAAAAATTTAGAATTAATAGACCAGTGTGTTCACCACCACCATCACAAGCAATATCTCAGGATCCTACAAACTTGCAGCAATTTAAAATAAAAAGTGTTAGGTGGTTGCAGAACATTTTATCAACATACATTAATTCTGAAAATCGGAAGTGTCAAAAGTGGAGCGATTAAATAATGAGTTGGTGCAGCGAACAACAACTTACAAGTTGCACGACAGAACATTAAAAAAACAAAACAAGAATATTGGATAGTTTAGACATTTAAGTTAGTTTATAATTAGGTACTAAGTAGTGTTTTTTTTTTCAATAAAATTTTTTATACTTTATTATTTTCAAACAATATATATATATATATATATATATATATATATATATATATATATAAAAAAAAGCCGATGTTATAAGTGAACAGAAGATGAAGTGTTTTTTCATTTGAAACATAACCTCTAAAATATGAATTTAATGCATAAAAATAAGATATTCAATTGCAGTTATCATTGAAATATACATATGATTTATATATCTCGAATTTTTTTGTAAATAGTGGGACATTCAAATTTTTTTTTATTTAACTTACATATAAATTTACATTGATAAAATTCATCTTTTTATCACATTTTGGTAAATTTTGGAACTACATTGGCGCTCTAATTTATTGAACCTGTATACGAAATTTCAGAATTTTTGGGTAAAGGACATTGGAGTTATGATTTATTGCCTTAAAACCACTTAACATCAAAACTGCAAACTTTATCATTAATAATTGAAATTTTTTTTTCACATTCTTTAGTTTTGAGAATTTTTGAGTGCTATCTTTTGCGCTCACCGTTTAGTCTACATGCCGAAAATTGGAATTTTGGGTAAAGGACTACTGATTTATAAATAAATATAAATATAAATGTACGCAAGTTTCAACCTTTATGTACTATTTTCACAAGACTGTTTTGAAATTTTTATATTCTAAATTTATTTTAATGCTATCCTTGCGCTGTTATTTATTCAAAATATACAAAAATTCAAAATTTTGAGTTAAAAATTAATCTGATATTATAAAAAGTGTATTTATTTATTTTAAAATAACACACAGAAATGCTGACATACATTTCAATAACAGGATAATGTTATTGACCTTTTCTTTCTTTCTTTGTAATATAAGTTTTATGGGTCATTTCTTCCTACATAATTTGAATAATTTAATAAATCATGATAAGAAACTTCAGTGTTCATTTTAATTAAAAAATAAATATGTGTGGCATATGAGAAGAAAATTAATTCGGAAAAGGTGAATTGCAAAATTAACAACGTTCAGTTACGTATTGATAAAACAAAATTTTTTTTATCACATTTTTTGTTTTTACAAATTTTGGAAACTACTATCTTTGGCGCTCTTACTTATTGATATATATACGAAAATTCAGAATTTTCGGGTAAAGGACATTGAGTTGGATTTATTAAGCCTTAACGACGTTCACTTACATATCAATTTATTAGTTAAACAAAATTTTTATGACATTTATTGTTTTAACAAATTTAGACACTGCTATCAATGGCGCTCTAATTTATTATATATATAAAATTGAATTTTGGGTAAAGGATTATCGAGTTGTGATTTATTAGGCGATTAAAACCATATATATTTACATATAACTATCATTACTACCGTAATTACTTATTTACTAATAATCTTCATTCAAATTATAATGCACCTTTTTTCATGGCACATTCACTGAAGTTGCATCATTTTCTTTTTACCTCATACAGCTCTAAATCTACCCTCAATTTTTTATTTCTTGATTAACACCTCGAGTCTTTTCTTCCTCTCGTCAATACTTAATAATTCTTTTTTCTTATCATTCTTATTACTTTCACCATTTCTAGCAATAAAAAGTTTACTGAATAATGCAATCCCGAAAGCCTTTTATTATAAACATGCATCCTTTCAAAACTTAACTTACTCAAAAACTTTTAGATTTATATGAATGATTACCTTGCAACTTTTTAGCTTTGACCTTGACCAACTCCAACATTTTAAACCTCCGCTTACAGTTTAACCTTGAAAGAGCTCCAAAAGCTTGATTTCACCACCAGAGGTGAGTGACTCCAAAATTTAAATCCCCACCACAAGCATGCTTCAAACGTCAGTGAGACGTGGAGCGTTCTGCATAACGAGAAAACTCACTTGACCTTGAAATAAATCCCAGAATTCATTATTTTTTCGGGGTCAGAAATGCACCCTAGATGATAAGCCTATTGAAAAGCTACCTTTACCTCAAAAGTAGGGATTTATAGAAACTACTACCTATCAGTACTACCCCAAAGTAGGTGATTTGCTTTTTCTATAATATAAAACTACTTTCAGATTGTACTTGAACCTTCCCTCATGACCAGATGTTTAGGTTTTGACCTAGTTCAGTTTAGCCTGTGTTGAGAAACAACCGTCGGTTTTGGGAAACGGTTATCTATATTTGAGAAACATCCTGGATGACTATTGTATGACCACGCTTTTATTACAATTTAGTTAATAACCATGATATTAGCCTATCATTCTTCTTGTTTCCATGACTCGTTTAGAATTGATCCTGCAGGTTTCGGCTACACGATCGAATGATGTCGGGTAAGATCGGTCTGAGGACATATGGCCTTGAAAATTTCTTGAGACCTTGAGAATTTGCAACCAGATACTGTAAGCATAACGTTTAGCCAATACAGGAACCTTGATATTCAGCATAGACAACAACCTCTTGTTTCCACGAACTGATTATATTACTAGAATTCAGTAATAGGAACTCTTATTTGCTATTTCCTAGAATTTTACCTCAAGGAATGTTAAAAGTTGACTTGTTGACCTAGATGGATAGGCTGGGTTATAACCTGGAAATAGTTTGCATCAGAGGGCTTTTGCCAAAACAATGAATCACCTTTGTTATCAGAGGGTGACCTTGAAAATTATAAGCATAGACTTTGAAGCGGGTTAGAACAATGCATCGTCTTAGTTCTTGATTTCCTAGAATTGAGATGTATTTAGATAACAATCTATTTTTAGAAATTATAACTGAACAATGGATCGTCTTTGTTCATTCATCACAAAATTGTTAGCATAGACTTTGAACCGTTGGCTAGAACAATGGGCTCACTTTGTTCCTGATTTTCAGAATTGAGATGTTGAATCTATTTCCACCTGAACAATGGATCTCTCGTATAACCTTCGAGGGAAACGGTTACCAAACAGATATCTGTTTTGGGAAACGGCTACCTGTTTTAAAACGGCTACCTGTTTTAGGAAACGGCTACCTGTTTTAGGAAACAGCTACCTGTTTTGGAAACGGTTACCTGTTTAGACCACTTCAGGGCTCTTGTGACATGGCTTGATGACCTTGAAACATGCATAGACAACACCTCGGGGTTTGCTTAGGTTTTTGTTACGGACAACGTCTAAGTAAGCTGAATGTATGGTTAGTATACAATATAATGAAGGATGACCTATTAGGAAAGATGATGATGATATCTTGTGGACCACATTAAACGAAAATTGAATGCGAAAAAAATAATAAATAGATATGCTCCAGTAAAGGTATTAAAAATGTTACCAAATAATATTTTATTTTGCTATTCCTAAGAAGCTTTAAGAGTCTAACATAAGAACTGTAATATTATACCTTCTCAATACCTTGTCAATAAAATTTAACCTTGAAGATTGGTTGGTATGAATTGTAATTGATACCAATAAATCTTAACCTTGAAGAGCTTAAATATAGCTGCAGACACGCTACATTTTTTTTTTTTTTTGGTTGTCTTCGTTAGCGTGTTGTATATGCGCTAATGCAATATTTCCTACAGTTCCGGCGCTGGTAATGCATCATTCTCAACCAGATATTGCTTTGGTTGGTATGAATTGTAATATGATACCAATAAATCTTAACCTTGAAGAGCTTAGCCAATATAGCTGCAGACACCATATTATTATACCCACATTTTTTAGTCTCATCAATAGCAGCTCTCTTCATTATGATATACCCTTCATTTAATCAAAAATAGAAGACTTTTTTTTTTTGCAACAAAAATATATAATTTATTTCCAAACAATTATACATAGATATATATGTTATTATTTTTTACAGAAATGTTAAATTAGTCATCTTTCCTACAGTTCCGGCGCTGGTAATGCATCATTCTCAACCAGATATTGCTTAAACTTTTCAATGCGATCTTCTTTTGAACTATTCATAAAATCCTAAGGTAAGTATGCACTTAAAGTTCTGGGTTTCAATGATAATATGTTTCCCATACTGATAGTATTCATATCAATCACTTTATATTTTGCGTCTTTTACGTTCGTGAAGGATTTACAGAAAGTGCTACTGTTCAATGCAGATAGATCCATCTTTATTGATTCGAGAACGCTTATGAATTATAGTTGACACCGGAACTGTCCTATATATTACTGCATCATGATGTTAGAGGGGAGAGTGCACTTTGATAATTGTATCGATAGGCTAATCTGCATCTGATGAGGATGAACTACTACCATCAAGAGATGCCATCCATTTTTCATTGCAAAACTGATGCAATTGTGCGGCTTTCAATTCTTCTACAAAACATGTTCTACATATTTCCTTTAAATTTAAAAACTTTTCACATATCTTTACTCCTTTTTCATACTTTTTCACTAGGACGTTACACTCCGCTTCACTATAATCACCTCGCCCGTAAACCGCCTCATGTTCGGCATCGAATACTAATGCTGAAAATTCTTGCTTCAAGCGTTCCACCGCTGTTCTCAGGTCAGTTGCTTTGGTCCATTGCTCTTGAGCGTATGCCATCCACATGTTTGACACAACACTCACTACCCATTACACTATTTCCTTATATTGTTACTCTAAACGACCCCCACTATGTTACATTAGTGCAGATATGAACCATCTCTTTGATTACCATACATATCTGGTTACGCGCATAAGCTACTTTCAACGATCATTGTCACTATTTTTTTAGCTGTAACGCGATCAACTTTTAGTGAGGACTTGAACCGGCCATTTTTAGCTATGATATACAGATCAAAACCTTTGAACACACTATTTTATAGACTTCTAAGAATTGTAATATGATGATGATGATGATGATGACATTACAGTTTCTATTTTTAGCTTCGGACCTTGACCTTGTAATATGATGAGGATGGTGACATTGCAATTTCTATTTTTAGCTTGAAAGTATTCACCTTCAATGAACTCATGACCTACTTTTTATGCATAGCTTATGAGATCATCGTTGTCGTGACCTTCAAGTGGAGTAGATCTTGAAAATTCTATTCTTAGATTTATGATTACCTTAATTTTATTTATAGCTGCCCTGACCATTTCTAAGAAATGTTGCGAAACAGCTTATTTCATAGTTCAAGCCCGTCTATCGTTTACAACAAAAGCAATTACATTCCATTCTAGTAAGTACTTGAATATAATATTACAAATCATACTATATGGATGCATTTTCAATTGCATGCTTTTACTCATTACGAGTACAATCCATTTAACTTGAATTGCAAGTGTATATATATATATATATGTAAGATGTCTGAAGATTCATTGTGAGCGTTATTATTACTTTATTTCATGAAAAATCGTTACAATCTATTTTAGAAAAAACCGTATTACAAATAGTTTACAAATTAGTTACATTAAGGTTTTATTATATCAATTTTATTGGTGCCTAATTTATTGAGGAAAATGTATTTTAATATTCCAATAGTAAAAGAGGACCTTCAAGTTTTTCCTTTTTTTAGTTCTATCATTGGCGCTCTAATTTATTGGATCTGTATACGAAATTTCAGAATTTTTGGGTAAAGGATTATGAGTTGTGAATTTTAATTAACAACTTTCAATTTCATATTGCTTTAGAAAACAAATTTTTTTTTTATCACATTTGAATTTTTGAAACTGCTATTATTGGGCTTTATTATTGGATCTGTATACGAAATTTTTTTTTGGGTAAAGGATTGAGTTGTGATTTATTAACAAAATTCAGTTACGTATTAGTTTAATTCATGCTTTTTTATCAAATTTTTTTTTTTGAGAATTTTTAAACCTAATTAGCCTCTTATTTATTGAACCTATACGAAAATTCAGAATTTTGGGTAAAGAATTATCGAGTTGTGATTTTTAAGCAATTAACAACTTTCAATTTCATATTTTTATTGGTAAAACAAATTTTTTTATCACATTTTGGGGTTTTGAAACCAATTGGCGCTCTTATTTTTGGCTGTATGAAATTTCAGAATTTTTTAAAGGACATTGAGTTTGAATTAACAATTAACAACGTTCACTTACGTATAAATTTTCATTTTAAAATTCATCTTTTTTTATCAAATTTTTTTTGGTTTTAGCAAATTTTGAAACTGCTATCATTGGGCTCTAATTTATTGGACCTGTATACGAAATTTCAGAATTTTTAAAAAAAACAAATCATAGTTATTTCTTTATTCAGTAAATGCTATACATTAGATAATCAGGTTGATAATACAAAATTTTAAACATACAGTGTTATATGAATTAATATTATACTTAGCATTTATAACATCATCAATATCTTTATAAATGTCATCACACCATTAATTTCTCATTTACGTATTTGCTATAAAAAGAAAATTATGTTGTTGTTTCCAGCTAAACTTACTTATAAACACATCCTTTGTTAGAGTGTTTTAAATTCTTCAATTCGTGTTTTTTTTGAAATATACATAAAAGCGTTCCGGAATACACATTAAAATCATTTCTATCACTATACGTTCACCATACTTAGTATTAATTATATCCATATTCGTTACTTTATACTTTCTCGATATATCGAGCTATTTTTAAAGGGTTTGCATAGGTGCGGTTTAACCCTGTTAATTCCATATTTAACAATTATGTTTGCAGACTGATCTCAACATACAGCTGCAATTTATATAAGAAATATGCCTACATATTACAACATGCTTAAACTTGTTAAATACCTACTGTTGACCTTGACTAGAAATATGATGATCAGCTCCAAAATTTATATTTCCTAAAAGTTTAACCTTGAAAATTATTTATGATTACCTGGCAATTTCTATTTTTAGCTTTTCACCTTTTTATATTTCTAAGAAATATGACACCCGTAAGTCTTCGACCTTGAATACTATTTTGATTACCTTGCAACTTTTACCTTTGACCTTGACTTAGCAGGGTTACCAACCTAACACGTTGCAATTATGCACTTGAATATAATATTACAAATCATACTATATGGATGCATTTTGCATTGCTTTTTACTCATTACGAGTACAATCCATTTAACTTGAATAATGATGTGTGTAATTTGATCTAAGATGTCTGTGAATTATTATTAAGATATGTCTGACATTTAAACAATGACGTAAACTGTGTTAAATAGCGTGGCCTGAATGTAGACTGCTTGATAGCAATTGATGTCAGTGAAATGTTAGTATTTTCCAAAAGTTTGAACCTTGAAGAATTAGTACTGATTACAGTGCTTGGCAAGTAACTACGTGTTTATTAGCATTTAAAAGTGTTACATTGTTAAGCGATGATTTTAGAAATAGTGACACCAGTAGTGCGTTGACTTGAATCTATGTGTTGATGTACTGTAGCTTTGTAGTGTGTGTGACCTGTGACGTGTAGCAGGTGTCAACCGTAAGACGTGTGTTGCATATGTGATGTACTTTCATCGATACTGATGCAGTGTGTGCGTGTGTGTGTTGTGCTGTGTGTTGTCGTGTACAATGCCTTTAAGCTGTGTGTACATTGTATTATGTATGTAAGATGTCTGTAGAGATCATGTGTGCGTTGTGTGTGCGTGTGTGAATGTAGTGTAAAATGGTGTGTGAGTGTGTAGAATACGTGTGTGACTGATAGATGTGTTGGTGTGATCGATGTTGTAATTTGTTAGTGATGTGTACGTGTGGTGCGTGTGGTCGCGTAGTGTGCGCTGTGCAGTGAGTGCAAAATGTGTGTACTGTGTGTGTGTGTGTGCTGTTATGTGTGTGTGTGTTTGTGTGCGTGTGCGTGTGTGCGTGTGTGTGTGTGTCGTGTGCGTGTATGTGTGTGCGTGTGGTCGTGTGTTGTCTGCTGTGTGTGTGTGTGTGTGTGTGCGTGGTTGTGGTGTGTGTGTGCGTGTGGTGTGTGTGGTGTGTGTGTGCGTGTGTGGTGTGTGCGTGTGGTATGTGTGCGTGTGCGTGTGTGCGTGTGGTGTCGTGTGTGGTGTGTGCGTGTGTGTGTGTGTGCGTGTGTGCGTGTGTGTGTGTGCGTGCTGTGTGTGCGTGTGTGCGTGTGTAGTGCGTGTGCGTGTTGTGTGTGCGTGTGTGCGTGTGCGTGTGTGTGCGTGTGCGTGTGTGCGTGTGTGCGTGTGCTGTGTGCGTGTGTGCGTGTGTGCGTGTGCGTGTGTGCGTGTGTTGTGGTGTGCGTGTTGTGTGTGTGTGTGGTGTGTGTGCGCGTGTGTGTCGTGTGTGCGTGTGGCGTTGCGTGTGTGCGTGTTGTGTGTGTGTGGTGTTGTCTGTCTGTCTGTGTGCTGTGTGTGCGTGTGTGCGTGTGTGCGTGGTGTGTGCGTGTGTGTGTGTGTGGTGCGTGTGCGTGTGGCGTGTGCGTGTGCGTGTGGTGTGCGTCGTGTGTGTGGGCGTGTGGTGTGTGTGTGTGTGTGTGTGTGGTGTGTGTGTGTGTGGTGCGTGTGTGTGTGCGTGTGTGGTGTGTGTGTGTTGCGTGTGGTGTGTGTGTTGTCGTGTGTGGTGTGTGCGTGTGGTGTGTGTGGCGTGTGTGGTGTGCTGTGGTGTTGTGTGTGTGTCGTGTTGTGTCGTGTTCTGTCTGTGTGTGTGTGTGTGTGTGTGTGTGTGTGTGTGTGTGCGTGTGCGCGTGTGTGGGTGCGTTGCGTGTGTGCGTGTGCGTGTGTGCGTGTGTGGTGTGCGTGTGTGTTGTGTGTGTGTGTCTGTCTGTTGGTGTGTGTGTGGTGCGTGTGTGTGTGTGTGTGTGCGTGTGTGCGTGTGGTGTGTGTGTGTGTGTGTGTGCGTGTGGGGTGTGCGTGTTGTGTGTGTGTGTGTGTGTGTGTGTGTGGTGTGTGCGCTCGTGTGTGTGTGTGTGTTCGTGAGTGCGTGTGTGTGTGTGCGTGTGTGTGTGTCTGTCTGTGTGTGTGTGTGGTGTGTGTGTGTTGGTGGTGTGCGTGTGTGTGTGTGCATGTGTGCGTGTGTTGTGTGTGTGTGTGCGTGTTTGCGTGATGTGTGCGCGTGTACGTGGGTGCGTGCGTGCGTACGTGTGTGTGTGTGCGCGCGCGATTGATTTGATGTATATATAGATCAAAGTCAAACTCGTTGCCAGGATACATACTTCATTTGCTACTAACATGATGGCAAAAGTAAAGTCCGTTTCCCTGACCACAAAACAGGATCTAAAATTGCGCAGGTGGCAATTTTCTCAATCCAACTCCGATTCAGTTCACTCGAGCTTTTAAAAAAATTATTTTGAATTTGCTGAAGGGTCAAACTGTATCGAAGATTCAGATACAGTTTTAGCCAGTGGAATTTCAGAAAACTGTGATAGTTTAAACTATGCAGCTTTCAATGTATCTGAAGCACCAAAGTTTTTTATTAATTCTCATGATCATCAAACCTTATCATTACCTGAACAAAATGCTATTACTTATATTAGTGGTTATTTCATAAGAAAATGTTTTTTAAAGCACTATTGTGCTAGCCGCAGTAATGCATACAGTGTTAATGATCAAATTATTCAATACAAATTTATTAAGTTATTTTAGGGCATATGAAATGAAAATCAATTCGAATCTTACAATGCCTTCGGAATTAATTATTAATTATATTAAAAATTTGGAAATCTTATTTTGTACAAAATTTCCAGAACTATCTAATCAAAATAATGTTGCTTATCAGTTCCAACAACAATTGCAAACTGTACCATTTCCTATTGCATGCCCAAGTTTTACACATGATTATTTACTAGCATTATCTGTTCGAGGCAGAATATTTTTGCATTAAAATTTTTTCTGCAGCCGTCCTGAAAATAGAACTTTCGGTATGATATATTAAATCGAAAGTGAAACTTTACACAAATCGTACCGAAAGTAGCTATTTTCGGAATGTTATTTTTACTTTCGGGACGATTTTTTACTTTCGGAAAAATTTTCAATATCTATGTAGGCGGCCTTAGCAACGACATTTACGGAATTTTATTATGACATCACTTGTCAAAATAAATTTGTTGATAGTTCCTCTGTATTTTCAATTTTCCAATCCAGAAATGGAAATCGACAACGAAAGTGACGAGGAAATAATTATTCCACATGAAATCAGTGAAGCTGCTAAAGCCGCTACTTATGAGTTGTTGCCGGTAAAGTCAAGAGAGGTATGAAATGGTCTATAATTTGTTCCAAAATGGCGAGATGATAAAAATGTGTGATTATAAATGAAGAAGTCATTGTTGCGTATTTAGTAGAAAAATCTAAAATCTTAAAACCGTCAAGCCTCTGGAGCAATTACTCGATGCTTAAGTACACTATTAACATTAAAAACAATATCGATATAAGCCGATATCCCAAAGTTGTCGCTTTTCTTAAAAGGAAATCCGTAGGATACAAAGCAAAGAAATCAAGAGTTTTAAATAAAGAAGAAATAGATAAATTTTAACAGACGCTGATAATAATATTTACTTGGCGATAAAGGTAAAAATAAAATCAAATTTTTTCTTCTTTCTCTTGAAGAATTTGTGTCTACTTATATTTTAGGTTGCATTAATAATTGGGTTGGCAGGTGCTTGTCGGCGTGAGGAATTTTGCGAAATGAGCTTAGATAATATAGAGGATAAAGAAACAATGCTAGTCATAAAAATTCCTAATTCTAAAGCAAATATTGAAAGAACTTTTGTCGTCATTGGAGAAGATAATATTTCTTTATACAGAAGATATTTGTTATTACGCCAACCCAACACACCACATCGTAGATTATTTGTATTTTACAGGAACGGCAAATGTACTGTACAACCCATTGGTATTCACAGTTTTGGAAATATTGCCTCCAAAATTGCCGAATATCTTAAATTTCCACACCCCAAAGAATACACCGGCCACTGTTTACGAAGAAGTTCAACCACTTTATTAGTTGATGGCGGTGGCAGTATCACCAATTTAAAGAGACACGGAGGGTGGAAATCGACGAATGTGGCAGAAGGATACCTAGAAAATTCTTTAAGAAACAAAATTGACATAGCCTCCAAGATTCAAAATGACCGTAACGAAATTAATATCTAGAAAGCTAGTACAAGTACTGCAACGTCTAATACTAATTTCAACACAGCCACTTCTGTTAATATTCCTAATACTATTAATATAAGTAATTGTTATAATTGTACAATTAATGTTCATAAGTAATATTTATAGTATCTATCCCTATTATTTTTTAATATTTTATCTAATAAACGGCTGCAGAAAAAATATTGTACGTAACGCTACCCGAAAGTGATTTTACGGGACTGCAGCCTTCCAGGGCGAGCGTAGGCCTACTCATCCCGTAAAATATCACTTTCGGGACTTGTTACGTAAATAGCTATTAATAGAGACATAAGAGCAAACAAAACTAGTAAAAAATGTAATAAAATTATTAACTTTCATCATTTGTAATGTTGTTTATATATGATAAATGAATAAATTGTTAGATACAACTGTTTTTTTTTTTACTAAGTAGGTATTAAATACACCCAATGCTTCTAGTACTACTAAGAAAAGAGATAAGCGAATTGCATTGAAGTTTAATTCAGTTTTTTATTTAATAGATAATACATTAGCAAAATTCATCTCAAACTTTTTTATAATGAGTGATACCCTTTTTGGAATAACTACAGCGCAACCTCTTATAGAACATCCGACAGTTACTCAAAAATAGTAATTACTCATCACTTAGTTCCAAATCTTTCTGAGGCAGACTTATATGACACACATCTGTGCAAAAATTGAGAAAAGCATACACATCCTCAAAAAAATTAGGTTAATGGATTTTAAAGTTACCGCGAATTCTAGTTAACTGCCAAATACCGCCAATGCGGAGTAACCTATGCGCAAAAAACTGAACACAAATTTTTCCATACTAATTTTATAGGAAGTGCAACTACTGCATTCGTTGCATAGATATCTTACTTAATAACTAGATAAACAATCCTTGAAACCATGTATGATCCGAATTGAAACTGCCCATGGGGATATTAGGAATTACGCACTAGTAAATACCTACTGTACTGTGTAAACATAAGCCGCCGTGTGTGCAAGAAGGTAAATAGTTGTAATTATATAATTATTTGTGACCTTACTTGAAAATTATATTCCTGTCGCGCGACAGGAGAAGTGAGAGAAACGAGAGAAGGCAAGAGAGAGAGAGAGAGAGAGAGAGAAGCGAAGGAACAGAGAAGTGAGAGAGAAACTACAAGGAAACGAGAGAGAAGCGAGACGAGAGGGAAGGAGAAACACGAAAGAGACAGGAGAGGTGTGAGAAACGAGAAATGCAGAGAGAGAGAGAGAGAGAGAGAGAGAGAGAGAGAGAGAGAGAGAGAGAGAGAAGAGAACGAGAGAAGCAAGAAGAGAAACGAGAGGGAACGAGAGAAGAGAGAGAGGAAAAGAGGAGAAGAAAGAGAAGAGAAAGAAGAGAGAGAAACTAGAGAGAAGAGAAAGAAACGAGAGAGAGGGGGGGGGCACGAGAGAAGCGAGCGAAACAAGAGAGACGAGAAAGGCGCACGAGAGAGAGAGAGAGAGAGAGAGAGAGAGAGAGAGACAAGAAGCGCACGAGAGAGAAAAGACGGGACGTTTAAACTAATGGAATTACCACATTTAATGGAATTCTTTTGCTATAATAGATGTTGTGAGGCATGTAAAAGCTTTAGATAACACGAAAAATGTAAATTTCCTTCAATAAGACATGGATAAATTAACGAAGCTTCTATGTAAAAATTAAACGTATTATAAAGACTAGAGACTGTAGAAAATTGGAGCGATTATCCAAGGGGACAGAATTAGTTATAATAGATATTAAACCGATAACCACAAGAAATAAATTACATAACGTATTACATTTCGACGATCTGGATACGTTATGTATATCTAATTATTGGTTAGAAGGAGAATTGGAAAAACAAAGTATAGATTTAAATTAAATTGATGTACTAAAGCATACGCCTATTAGACATAAAGAGAATTGTAATTTGTGTGTAAAATGTTACCTATTTTTGTGTAAAAATAAAAGTGTTGTAAAATTTGTTTATTTGATTTTATTTAAATTATATTGGAGGAATGGGTGTAAGTACTCAATAATGTTCGGATAGGATCGGTTATATTCGGGTGTCGAGGAGGGGTCGCACTAACTATAGCACGGTTAATGCGATTCGTACCTATATGAAAACATCGCATCCCAAAATTTTACCTATGTATGTATCTCACACTCATGATGATGGTGATGATTCATAAGAAGAAGACCGATAAGTTAGAGGGAAAGGACGAATCTCAAGACCATGATGATAGTGACGAATTACAGTCGAAAAAAGAAGAAGACTGATAACAATGTAATTAAATAAAATAAATAAATGATGTATTGTTTTAAATATATTTTTTAAACGCTAAGTTTTCTTTCAATTTTTTATTAATAATCTTGTTTTTGGAATGGACTTTCGGGTTTGTTTATAATTTGTATATTTAAGAAGCCAGTTTCTATCAATCAATCTTATTGAATGTAATACAAAAACAAAAGCGTTGGAAATTAAACGTGGCTTTCGTCTCCCCCATCCCCGCGTTTCTCTTGTCCCTTTCGTCTCTCACGTCTGTCGTGTCCGCTTGGATAGAAGTTTGAGCTTGTTTGTGGCGCCATCTAGTGGTGTCTGAGCTAACAAACGTTTTTCTGTAATAGATATTGATCATGGTTCCACGTAGCTGTATATTTTCAAAACTACATACAGTTCCTAGGAACTTGCGCTCGGGTCTTCGCCCCTTGTCGCGGACCCTTGACATAAAATTCTCAAAAGGTCTGTGTAAATAAAATATATAAGCAAGCAAGACCGCTTATTTAACGCGTGTTTAAATTGCATGTTAACAAATAACATTTTCATGTATACCAACCAGCTCTTAATTGCACATTTGTTTTTAAAGTAATGAGTTGAATTATATTTGTTATTGCAATATATACTGTACATAGGTGGTTGAGCATTTTCAATAACGACTAGGACGTTCGGTCTTGTTTTATAAAAATCTAAGGTTTTTTAAAAAGACACAACCTTTTTTTGATAGAAGTCATTTTCAGATACATCTTGAATTTATTTATTTCGCTATTTAAATGGATATAATTAAAACATTCTTATGTATCTGGTTTGATTGATTGATTGATTGTTTTGAACGTCGTTTACTGAAAACGAAATTATGTTTTACCAAAATTGAAAATGCAATGGTAAATTTTAGGCATCCCTTTTTATATCAAAATGATCATTAATAGAAATGTGATAATTTTAATAACAATCATGGTAATAACAATTTAAAACTCTAATAAAAAATAATATGGGAAAATACATGGTTAATTTAAAGCCGTATGTTGCACACGTAATTATTACATTCCAAACTCTTAATGAGGTTTTTTTATAACTGTTAATGAGTGCGTTTCAATAAACAATTTGTGTCCGTATGTATATGAATATTTTTCAAATCGCTCTGAAAAATTACTTTTACTGATAGAGAGTTACATATCAACTATGCATAAGTAAAAACGTAGAAAGTGATTTAGCTTGTTAGACGAGCAACACAAAGCAGTGACTATCACTCGTAAACCAGTCCCTCATAGTCCCTCAAGTACATAGCTGGTAAGTCTGCTGTTAACCTTTTATTTATTTACTTGTACAGATTTTTAATTACAGTTATAAAACGCATCTAATTTATACGTAACAAGTTTCTTTAAAAAAATATTAAGGCGTACAACATTTTAACGGTCGGATGGATATGAAACATATTTCAATGAAATCAGTGCAGGTAAACTATGTTTTAATATTCGTTTTAGAAGACAATATTGTAATAACTGTTATGTAATTAATTAATTTAATAAAAAATTGTTGTTTCATAAGAGAATAACCTGAATGTCAGTAATTTTTTTTTATAACTCACTGAGGATTTTTTAATTATGACATTTACAATAAAAATAAATGTTCTATAATTGAATTTTACTGTCATTCAAATTCCCTAACGCAAGATCAGTCCTTAACACAACTGCTGTCTTACAAAAACCTCCTTATTAGAATCACAATGTAAATTTCTCGTATAGGTAAAAGATCATTCGAACGTACCCAATTGCATATGACCATTTTAAAACAATAGGATCGATAATTTTAATAATAATATCTTATTAGGGTAATTATGCAATTTCCAACATTGTATGCGTGTGCGTTTGCCTAACCTCCAGGGTACTGCTTTTAATATAACCAAAAGGACCTTAATTAGGGTTAAAGCTGACCATCAAATATCATCCTAAGACCAATTCCTGGTCCAAGACTTAGCCCCAGCCTCAAGTCCAAGACCTAGCCCAAGTCCAAGACCAGCTCCAGGTCCAGCCCTAACCCAAGACCAAACCCAGGTCCGGTCCCCAAGACCTAGCCAAGGCCTACATCTGCCCCTCACGTGAGCATGTACAAAATTGCTGTCAAAAGACTCTTAATACAACCAAAAATAATCAGGGGTGAAAAGGGCCTCAAAAGAAACTCCGACTCAAGCAGTTGCTTACAGTTTATTGCAGTTGCCTTTATATAAGTAGACTCTGGTATATTTTCAGCTAAGTCTTTATCTATTTCTGTAAAATGGGTATTAAAGATGTCTGCAATTTTCTTAGGGTCTTCTATTTCATTTTGTACTTGCAATTTAGATACTGTAGATTGTGACTTTGAAGTTTTATTATGAATAAGCAAGTTTAACACTAACCATGTTTTTCTTGGATTACCAAGGGCTCTTGTTAGTTGATCATGATAATAATGCTTTTTTTGCATCAGATATAGCTGCTCTCAGATTAGCTTGTGCCTTTTATAACAAGTATCTCTGAGTTTAATTAGATAATGTAAGTGAATGTTAAACCATGGACAGCTTTTAGTTCTAAAGCGGTCTTTATAAGTCCTATAAGTGGTATTGTGTCTCACTATTTGATCACATAAAACATTTGGATCATGCCATACAACATTTATTATGCCTTTAAGATCTCTTCTGCATGCTTGCTGATTTACATTAAACCATTTGTAATGTCTTCCTTTGTTAATTGAGATACTTTGTTTTATTTGCATTATCTGTATTCTATGGTCACTCAAACAATAATCAATCACAGCCAACCTAGTGGAGTATCCATCATTTGTCAAAACATAATCAATTAAAGTTCTTGAGTTCCCCCGCACCCTAGTTGGAATGCTATCATTTAAGTTAACAAAGTTTAGCGAAACTAATAAGAAATCAAGATTTGTTTTAATATGTCATTTGCATCTAAGCAGTTGATGTTAAAATCACCTAAAATAAATGTTTTCCTTTTAAGGTTGCTGATAATTTCTAAGTTCTCCTCTAAAATGTTTAGAACAGTGTTTTTATCAGTCTTGAGGTCTGTATACAGTCCCTATAACAAAGTTTAACTGTTCTAATCTAATAAATAGCATTGAGCATTTTCCACTTAGCCTGCTGATTTCTGTAAAATTGTAACTTCCTTTAATTCTTTCCGGGAACATCTGCGGAGCAAATCAAGTTTCTCTAAAACAGATTCTTTCGTTGCAGTAGAACTGACCTCTTTTAACAATGCAATCATATCTTCATAAGTGTTATTTTTCTTATCTCGATTTGAGTACTCCTTGGATACTTCTATACAGTTCAACGAAATCTATAGCAAATTCTTAAATCCGCCATTGTTTTTACTACACCCAAAGCGTCAGCAAATATTATTGAATGCGGAAAATTTTCTGCATCACACTACACTTTTGTAACAGTTTTACCCGTACTGTTTTGCCTGTCCAGGTAAAACTGTGTAAAAAGAATGAAGTCTGTGTCCACTTTAATATTAGTTTCATATTAATTATTAATGTGTTACATTGCAATTTATTCATTTTTTGAACTCATTAACCTATTTTGAGTAACAGTTGTAATACTTGACCTTGAGTTTATACTTTATCTGAAAACCAGGGGTGGCTCTTCCATTAGTGCTGCAGACCACCAGCATAAATTCTCAATGTATGCATTAGCGTTTACTGATTATTTCATTAAATTACTAAATTTCCATAATTTTATCGAGTAATGATTGTGGATTTTCCAAAAGTACAACTCCTGAATTAAAATTGTTTATGTTATGAAAGCTTAGATGAAATTTACCTAATAGTAAAAATAACAAAATACATGTTTGTTGCATAATTTATATTTGTATTAAACTGACATACCAATGTGACGGACAACTACTAGGTGTAGTCTGATTATGAGGAACAGGCATTTTTATTGGTGATAAAAAAAAGCATGCACCTTTTTTATCGTTACTGACAAAACGTCATCATTAAATGGCACATTTTATAATGGAGTTAATTTATCAATGTAAAATTATCACGTAATTTTGATGAAACTTAAGACAATACAAAGTAACATTTATACCGTTAAAGCACAAGTATAAGATAACTCCTTTTTTTTTAATTCAATAATCATTCTTATTATAACAAATTGCACTTTGAAATAGAATTAATGTTAACACTATGTATACTTTCACGCCTCCTACAAAAAATGCCAGAGCATCATAGACCTCATAATACTAATATATGTGCAGTGCACCGCATTCATAATTTCCGAGCAAGTCGTATCTGCAGCTCATTGCAATAAGATAAATCCATACACAAAGTAAATCGAGGAAACCCGACGGTGTGTGGCAAACGCCCACGATAAGGTCAAGTTTATCTGAATATTCGACAGCTCAGTAGTAACCCATCAGCATCAATATGATGTAAAAATGAATATTAGATATATTTTTGTAGATTAACATTTTCGAATAGGGTCGAACATCATCAATCAACAACGAACAAGCAAAAGTAAAATGTTTGAAATTTACAACAGGTCCAAAATACGATGTTTGATCAAGCAAGTTATACTGCGCAAACGCATCAGTTCCTTTTTATGTAATTCGATATATTAACATTAAACCTTAACATAAGTAAAAATCAACTTTTACACTTTTTACACAGCAGTTTTTAAATTTACTCAAGGTAAAATATAATTCATACAAACGTTATAAAGCTTGCTTAATTAATTACAGATGACAGATACATGGACTCGTGAAGAAATATGCTTGGTCCAAAGCAATTAACTACTTTACAATGACAAATTGCCAGGTCACTCAAACCGTAATACGGTTGACCAGATTTGGAACGCAATATCAAATAAATCTGGTAATTATTATATTTAAACATTCGTAATTTATAATCATTGTGCACATTTTAGCCAAAGATTGTATTAAAAAGTGGAACATTTTGCAAAGTAGTTATCGTAGAATATGACGAGAGTACACACTTTCAGGTTCTGCGGGAGGAAAGAAAAAAAAAATCGGTCTATTTTGATTCATTATCGTTTGTAGACCAGCATCGACAATTACTTGGAATGATAGCAATCCGTCGTCACCTGCATTTGTAACCTAAGAGGTCAAGGACAACGGTGACTTGATTAGGATTGATAGTGACAATGATTTGGACATTGTTGAAAATCAAAATAAAGCTACTCCAAAAAGAAAATCATCAGGCAAGATATCCCTAAAAGACCAGCTAGATACAAGTATGCTTGACTACCTACAAAACACAAAATCGCACAATGAAACGAGCAAAAAGCCACCAGTGCAACTATTTTTCGCCAGTATTGCATTAGATGCAGCATCCTTATCCCAAATAGATCAAGCCAATTTAAAAATGGACGTGTTAGCGTGCCTTAATAGGTCCCTACTAAAAGATAATTCTGCTTAATTATATTTAAGATTTATAAATAGTAATTAGGTATAAACATTGGTATAAATGGATTTCTTAGATATTACACATACAAACTTAACTTTTTAATAAATTTGTTTGAGTTATATATTATTTATTGCTGTATCCTGCCAACATACTGCCCCAGAACCAACAAAATATTCTGCACATTGTCTTATATGCCTAGCTTCTCGAGTAGATTGGTTATCACTGTTAATTCTCAAACTCTGCAACTGAGATAGATTAAGTTTCAGTTTTCCATCAAAAATGGGGACATCATTATCAAGATGATCATGCTGTTTAACGTTATTCAAAAGACAAGCAGTTTTGATTATATTATAAACTTTTTCAGGGGAGACTGAAATACTAGTTTCAAAAATCCTGAATTTTGATACCAAAGGTACATTCTACCATTTGCCGTGCACGAGACAATCGATAATTGAAGATTTTCTTTTGATAATTTGTCTTGTCAAGGAAATGGTTTTAATAAATTTTCTGAAGGACGAAACGCTTCATAATTGTGATTAAACTTAAGACAGTACAAAGTAACAATTATAATCATTTTTATTATAACAAATTGCACTTTGAAATAGAATTAATGTTAACACTATGTATACTTTCACACCTCCTACAAAAAATGTCAGAGCATCATAGACCTCATAATACTACTAATATATATGCCCAGCATTCATAATTTCCGAGCAAGTCATATCTGCAGCTCGTTGCAATAAGATAAATCCATACACAAAGGAAATCGAGGAAACTCGACAGTGTGTGGCAAACACCCACGATAAGGTCGAGTTTAGCTGCATATTCGACAGCTCAGTAGTCACTCATCAGTGTCAATGTGATGTAAGACTGGATATTATATATATTTTTGTTATCAGATTATTATTATTACTCTAACTACTTGTGGTTCGTGCAGACCACCAACCTTGAAATGTAAGGAGCCGCCACTGCTCGAAACTATATCATAAATCATTACATTATAATTATTTACAACAATAATTTTATAAAATAGGTATATTTACACAAAATTAATTAAAAAAAAAAATTATTTTAATTCTAATGTACACAACAAATAAATTAATAATTTTACATAGCATCAAAATGAAAACGGTGGGACTCCTGTAACCTTTCCTTTTTATCCTCCTGACGTTCCTTCCAATGTAAAACACCAATAATAATAGAAATTAAACCACATACACCAGTTAAAGCAGCAACAGATGTTAAAATAACTTTACTTGGAGTAACAAATAATTGGGCTTTCCATTTTGATGGTTGAGCAGTTGGCCAAGGTATTACAACCATTTGAGAATTTGGTATAATCTGAGTCCAATCTTTTGAATAATTGGACAAGCCCACAGTTAATGTATCTACAAAATTTGGTGTTCGTCCCAAACCAAAAATAGTATATGGTAAATTAAGACTAAAATGTGCCGATTGAGGTAACTGTGCTGAAATAGCATGACGGCTATTTCCCTCCTGAGTAGTGGTACGGTAAGAAATACTAGGTCCCGGTAAATTTGTACCTAAAATAAAATTTTTACATAACAAATTTTTCACTAATATAATTATTTACCGTAAGTTCGGCGTTTTTTACCCACCCGGCCATCAATCATGTGGTTATTCTTATTGGTGAGACCAGTTAATACCATTAATTTAATAAAATTAGCATCATAATCTAAGCTATTTTTGAAAGCAACAGTTTTATAATCAGTTACATTATTTTCCACTAATATCACATCTAAAATACCATCTTGATAAAAATCAAAGAATACTGCAACTACGGTTCCATTTTTAAATGGCGCCAATGCATTCCAACGAATTTTAAAAGTTCGTGAAAAACCATCACAGTCACTCTCACAAGCAACATTCTCAAGCAAGAAAGATTGTGTATCTGAATAGCTACTTAGTTCAAGGGTTGCTAAAATATCGGGATAACCATCCATATTGAAATCACCACAATGTAATGTTATAGCATTTGTATACTTTCTTCCATCTCGTAATGCAAAACCCCAAATATTTTCATTTGATTCTTTAAAATTAATCTGTAAGTTATGCCAAGCATCTTTATAATATACTAATAAAGCACTATTTCTGCAGTTATTATCATAACATACTGGGGTGACTAAGTCCATGCGACCTAATAATTCGACATCAAGAAATATTGATTGTCCAATTTGTTTAACTTTGGGTGGATGTGGAATTAAGTGGGAGAAATTAAACCTATGTAACTCACTTCCGTACCAAACTTCAAAATTTTCTTTTGTTGTTATAAAGATGTCAGCCATATAATCCTCATTAATATCTATAAAACAAATTTTAAGAAGTATAATTTAATAATTAACATACCTAAGAATGCATGAGCATGAGGTTTCATTAATTCCGTAGTTGGTCCTCCTGTCATATTTATTTTGGTATATAAACGATTATTATCAAACACCCAGAATGTGCGGATGCCATTTACGTCTACACCAAACAAATCAATAATCATATCATTATTATAATCTAATGCCAATGGTTGACCAATAAGTTGTAAAATTGGTTTATCACTTTTACTACAATTTACATGAGTACCACCTCCCCATTTAATATATACAGATGTAAATGAATTTTTTTTGTTAGCATCTTTATCAGTTTTTTTCTCAACGGTTGTTACTACAAAATCCATTAATGCATCGCCATCAAAATCACCAGGTACAACACTAGTTATAAGATTATCAAAATCACATTTTAAGTTAGCCCTTCGAAGTAATGGTTCTTCGTCATTTCCCAATAAGATTTCCACCGTTTTACCATTATTTCGCAAAACAAATATATCAGTTAATTCATCAGAATCAAAGTCTCCAAATGCTGCTGGCATTCCATCTGTTACTCCACCAAAAGCCAAGTTTGTTATATCACTAGCTTTTACATATAAAATTACAACTAAAATAGTTGTAAAGAATAAATGAGGATTAAACATTTTTCTTTAATTATACGTTGAACTTATTTAAAACTACGTAATGTAATCATGCATTGTGAATTATGATTAAACAAACAAATTTAAGCTATACGTTTATATATTAGGCTGTACCAAGGCTAAAATCACACAGAAAAAACAAGTTGTCAAATTTGAGTAATCAAAAATAGCAATGAATCCATTGACTAAAAAGTGAAACAAACAACAGTAATTTTACAGTCTACAAACATTGACAATGTAGATATCCCTACTTAATTTTAAAATTGTTGATATACACTCTGGTCCAAATTAAAGTAGCCCCTTTTTTAATGTTAAACAACTTTTTATTTCTTGACCGGTTTTCATGATTTTGCAAAAACCATTTATTAACATACGCTTAATTTCAAAATTAAAATGGTACCAAGTGAACAAAACATATTTAGGTTTAAGTAAAATAACGTATTTCGGTTTGTTGCAATATTTAATAATAATAATGCAAAACCTTTATTCGACATGAAAAAGTAAAAACAAAGGAACTTAACAGGGAAAACAACAACCAACGGTAAATTACACTTTAAAATTTAAATATTTATAAAAACCCTGCATGAATATGTCCACCTTCAACAGCTTCTTGCAGTCTTCTACGCCACTGCCTTATGTATGCGTCTATCGTTGCCTGAGGAAATCCTTGCCAACATTGAACGATACGATTTTTCAGTTCTTAATGGTAGTAAAATTGGCATTTGACCCTTTGTCTCCCAAGAGTAAATTTTGTAGAACCCTGTTTTTGATCCAACGGTACTTTAGAGTCCTTCATCTTAGTGACGTTATACTCCATAATTAACTTAAAATGGGGTTAATATAGGTATCTTAAAACACTAAACCTTAATGTGTATATTGAAATACCTACTTAAGTATTTCAATATATACATTGTGGAAGTTTATTTTTAATATACCTTTTTCATCTTAATTCACTTAATTTCTATTATAGCAAACTGTTGAGCCTAGAACGCCTAAAGGTACTTTTTTGCACGATTGAACTTTTTCGTTTATTTACCATATCTGTTTCCAAGACAGTAGAATATGTTTACTGGTTGTATGCAACTCGTCGGTAAGTATATTTACTTACCGACGTCTTTACTTACCAACGCACATTTATATATAGGTACTATACTTCACAACAATAAGAAAAAAATTGGACATTTCTGTTTAAAACGTCACTTTTGACTTTTCGTTTATTTAGTAGATATTAAATAATTTCAATTGTGGTAAATTTAATACAATCGTGCAAAATAGTATGAGAATCACGAACATTAGTTGTACCGGTCTCCAGCCAAATTGGATCGCTATCGCTTAGCCTCCAAACATGGCCATCGACCGGTCAACGTCCCTTACTGTTCTTGATACTCAATATACTATTAAGCATTGTGTCAACAAGTTATATTCTTAAATATATTGTGGCAACACTGTCTATATTGTCATAAAGAGGAAATATTTTGACAGCGTCTGAGTCGGGCCCACTTCAGTTAGAATTTATTGATAATAAAGTGATTTGAGGCATTACAAAATTAAGTGTGTTGGTGAATATTGAAGGTAAGCATTCTATTTATAGTATAAAGTATAAAGATACTAAGTTATCCTTATTTCTAAAGAGATACATAGATTTATATTTCTGGTACTTATAAGTACCTTTGGTATTTATGGCAACGAAAGCTGTGGTTATGTTTACTCGTATATTACCCATTCATTACTGTCATGTTTTGGTTTTTACAGAAGGATGTCATCACGCCGGCTAAATACACGTCCTATGACTGATGCCGAGTTGTTAGAGTTAATGGAAAACGATGATTTGGACGATTTTCTGCTGCCATTAGATAATAATACAGAGACAGATATTGAGTCTGCTTCTGATGAAGAACTTGAAAATAACCTTGAGCCAGTGCAACAACAAGAAGAGCAGGAAATTCAACTAGAACAAATTCAAGAACGTGCTGAAGAAGTTGAACCTGAGCGTATTTGGAGAAAAATAGATAAAACTACCATTCCATTGCCTCAATTCCATGCTAGTTCCTGGGAGGATATATATTTTAGCGAATGTGTAACTGCTACAGATGTATTTGTGAAGCTTTTAGGTGAGACAGTGCCAAATATTACTTTTCAAACAAATCTGTATGCTACACAAAGAGGTATGTTAGTGAAGTACAAATTTTGTGATTTATTGGTATAAACTTTCTTATGGGTTATCACGTTTTGCCAAACATTGAAAGTTACTGGTCAACTGCAGATGATTTGAAAGTATGTCACGAAATAGATTTCAAGCTATACTTTCTAACTTACATTTTAATGACAATAGTCTCATTCCAACTAATAATATAGACAAGCTTTATAAAGTTCGACCATTTATTGACTGCTTGAATTCAATATTCGTTAACTATGTGGGGAAAAAAGATGTGTGGATGAGTCCATTATAAAATTCATAGGCCGTTCTTCAATAAAACAATATAACCCCATGAAACCCATAAAACGGGGTTATAAATTCTGGGTTTTATGTGACGTTTGATTTGTAAAAAGTTTCAAATTTATCAGGTAAAACTGAAAATTAATAAATTTGAAAATTACGGCTTGGGAGAGAGAGTAGTTCTGCAGTTGACTGAACAAGAGTGGCATAAAAACAAAATAATTTATTTTGATAATTATTTTACCATTGTTAGGCTGTTAGAGAAGCTAGAGAACTTGAAGGGACCTTGGCTTGTGGAACAATTAGAATTAATAGAAAAGGACTACCTAAAGGGATGGCATCTGATAAAAGTTTGAAGCGAGGTGAATTTGATTACAAAACTTCTAATACTGATATTACTTTCTACAAATGGAAAGATAATAAAATAGTTACCCTGGCTTCTAATTTCCATGGAACTGAAACTGCTCAAATAAAGCGGAAGTTACGAGATGGTACCATTTCACACATCTCTGGGCTTCAAATCGTCGAAGATTATAATAAATTTATGGGTGGAGTTGATTACCATGACCAGTTGCGTCAGTGCTATGGTATCGATAGGCGTTCCAAAAATGGTGCTGTATAGAAATATATTTTGTTAATGCATATGTCATATACAAAAAACTTAAAACGAACCTAACATGACACTTCTGGCATTTAGAAGAGAAGTGGCTATTGGATTGTGTAGTAGATCTCCAAAATTTTCAACAGGGAGGAGAAAATCTTCAAACTCAGGATCTACTTCCAAAAAAAGGCGCTACAACTACAGTGTATCATCAGAATTTTGATTAGGAAACAGAGGAAGTCACTGGCTTAAATTTCTTAATACAAGAGGGCGGTGTGAAATGTGTAGTGCTCAAGGAATTCAGTCCAAACCACATTCAACATGTTCAACATGTGGAGTTTTCCTTTGTGTGAATGAAAAGAAAAACTGTTTCTCACAGTATCATGACATATTTTAATACATTTATTTTTGTTATTAAAGTTCAATAAAGAAATATTTTCTTGCAAACTTTTGAAAATTTTTATCAATTTGTTGTTAAGGATATGTAGGTATTGTATGCATAAGTCCCAGAGGTACGTTAGAGTACCACTTTCAAAAACATATCAGAATACTAATTTTCCACATTCATTGTCAAGTTTTAGAGCAAAACAATAAAGATCTCCAAAAGATAAAACACAAGACCTTCTAATTCTGGGTGTGGTATTTGAAGGTACAATAGAATTGTGGTACTCAAAAGTATCCTCAGTAGACAAAGGGTTCAATACACAATATTTTTTAATATATCCTATATTTTGTAATGAACCGGGTTTAGATCGGGGCTGTTTGGTGGCCAGTTTTTCAGTTCAATGAAGTCTGCACAATTTTCTCGATGATAACTTATCGTGCTTCTTGAGGTATGCGCAGGTGCGCCATCCTGCTGAAAGGTATTATTTGGGGTCATATCCTCTATTTCTGGTAGCATGTTTGACAAAACACCTGTTTGGTAAACCCTAAATTTGATTTTTTGATCCACAAATAAAATCGTAGTTTTTCCTTCAGCCCACACACCAACTGATACCATTACGGAAGCGGAAGTATTCACGGAGAATTAATCGTTTATCTAGTGGTATGTTACGCTTTTTGGTCACAACTGTTAATTTGAGTATTTTTGGGAGATCGTATGCTAAATATTTTTTCATCAGTAAACCATATTTTATTAATTTACGTTCTTGAACGAAACCTTCGTAATAATTGTTGACACCGTTAAAGTTGTTTTTGCTTTACGTTTTTGGCGTTAGACTTTCTTGTATATTTCTAAATTTAAATCAAGCTGTAAAAAGCGTCTAGCAGTTGTTCTTTTAATGCCAGTTCCTTTATGTATTCTTCTTGAGCTTACAGTTTTTCCTGGATCTCAGTTTTTAATAATTCTACGAACTTTCTGAATGCATCCTTGACGTTCTTTTTCTTCTACGACCAGGCTTGATAGTTAATGAATGAATCGTTCGTTGATGAATGAATGAACCAACAGCTTCTTAATTGTTGACAATTTCAATTTTTCTGAGGAAACATACGAATGAGTTTATTTGCACCATAATTATAGGATTCTTTGAGAGGTTTTCTTAGTATTTTATCTTCTAAACTAAGAATAGCCATTTCCAAATATAATGACTGATTTATGATAACAGGGAATGCCATTGTCTAACATTAACAATCAGAACATTCATTTTTGGTGCTATAGCTACACGCTATAGCAAAATGTTGATAGAAATCTAAGCTATTATTAACTAATTAAATGATTAAATTCAGCTTTATAAAGCGCAACAAAAAAATATTTTCATTTTAGTAAAGAAAACTGGTAATAGTATCGGATAAAATATCACCTTTTTGCAGATTTTTAAGCTGTAGGCTTTGCTCTCGCAATGAGCCGATAGACATCATTTTACCTAATCCTAAATATACTTGGTCCACTTGGTACAGCCCAATTTTTAAATTAGGCGTATGTTAAAAAATGTTGTTTGCATATCCTGTCCAAAAACCACTAAAATCAGTCAAGAAGCACAGAAGTTATTTAACATTAAAACGGGGCTGCTACTTTAATTTGGCTCACAGTGTATGTGAGAGAAACGTGTAAAACAAAATTTAGCTCACTATTTAAATTAAAAAAATATAACTGGTTTTGACAATATCAAAATAAAATAAAATGTTGTTAATTCCCACATAAAACTAAAATGTATAAACAACGTTGCAAACATGTAACACCATTTATTTATTTCAAATCTGGTTACGAAATACCTGCTAGAGGTAATAAATTACCTGTGCACGGATCCAGAATACAAAAATATCTAGTGTGCAACAACACGACCTTCCAACCTACGAAATGGAAATTAAAAGAAATGAAATAATTTTAGTAACAATTTTTTTTAGCATAATTATGAAGCCTTTTTTTTATAATAAGTTCATTACGAAAATAGGCAACATTGTAAAAATAAAAAATAATCTACGTCAAACGGCCGTTTAACGTAACTCGAGAAGTATTTAAGAGAAAAATATAGTATGCAACAGCAAACCCATGGACAACATCAAAAACCACTAAATATCAGAAGGGAACAAAATATAATTTAGAAGAAATTAATAAATGCAGAAAGAAGGTATTAGGCCTAATATTACAACACAAATTCAATAGGGATCAACCATTAACAAATGAAATAACATATGACGAAACAAATTGGACAGCTTTTATATAACACCCAACACTATGAAAGGAAAGCGCGATAGCATGGACGTTTGCAAAAAAAAAGAATTGCCGATGGAATTTTTTTAACAAAGTGTGGGATAAACGAAAACTGCAAAATCTGCCAAACCCCCACAACAGCAATGCACATCATAATCGAATGTAATCGAAAAAAAAAGTTAGTGATAAAGTAAATAAGTAAATATACTTAAGTAAAATAGGACACACACACACGCACGGACGCACACGCACACGCTGTATATTTTTCAATTTTTGGATTCTTCAGAAAATTCTAGACATAGTCCATCTATAGTGTCTTGTACCTATGTTCAACTGTTTCGGAAATGTTATGTGTTTTGAGATTTATTGCAAAAATTTACATTAACAAAAGAAAACTATTTGATTACAGATATTGGCTACAACATACTGAAAAACCAATAATTTATACTGTTTATATTTCTTGGTAATGTAAAAAACAATGTCACTGTAGGGGATGTTCAAAAAGCTCACGAACGTCTTGGCAGCATCCTAATCTTAAACAGATATTTCTTCTAACGTTACTCAACATCTCAGGTGTGAGCGATCTAAACGCAAGCGTTATTCGTCTTCTTAAGTCAGCTAAGTCGAGGGGTTTAGTTTTGTATACAATACTTTTAACATATCCCCACAAGCAGAAGTCATGGGATCGTGCTGGCCATTCCATCGATTCTCGCCTCCCTATCCACCGATTTGGAAATATACGGTTGAGATACTGCCGAATATTAATTTGTTAATGGGGCGGTGCTCCATCTTGGTGAAAAAGTAAAATAGGCAGTATTAATGTTTATCATGTAAAATACAAATGTACCAACGTCCAGAGAATAAACGTATTGTAAAAATGAAAACACACATACACGCCGCCTCGCACGCACGTACGCACACGCACGTACGCACACGCACACATACGCTGTAAGAATACAATTTTTGTATTCTGCAGAAAATTTTAGACGTAGTCCATCTATAGTGTCCTGTACCTATGTTCAACTGTTTCGGAAATATTAAGTGTTTTCAGATTTATTGCAAAAATTAACATTAACAAAAAAAAATTATTTGTTTACAGATATTGGATACAACATACTGAAAAACCAATAAGTAATACTTTATTATAAGTTTTTGTTATGAACGGTTAAGTTCAAAAGTAAATATGTAATTAAAAATTATTATTAATTTTATTAAATACATAAATGAAAAGTTTACCTCGAGTAGGATTTGAACCTACGACCTGTACTTTGCTAGAGTACCGCGCTAACCAACTGCGCCATCAAGGTTCAAGCTCCAATCGATGTCAATTTTGTCTTTATGCATGTATCCTACTTGAGGTAAACTTTTTATTTATGTATTTAATAAAATTAATAATCATTTTTAATAAGTAATACTGTTTATATTTCTTGATAATGCAAAAAACAAAAAAAAAACAATGTCAATGTAGGAAATGTTCAAAAAGCTCACCGCGAACGTCTTGCCAACATTCTAATCTTAAATAGAAATTTCTTCTAACGTTATTCAACATCTCAGTCGTGAGCGATCTAATCGCAAGCGTTATTCGTCTTCTTAAGTCAGCTAAGTCGAGGGATTTAGTTTTGTATACAATACTTTTAACATATCCTCATAAGCAGAAGTCATGGGATCATGCTGGCTATTCCATCGATCCTCGCCTCCCTATCCACCGATTTGGAAATATACGGTTGAGGTACTGCCGGATATTAATTTGTTAATGGGGCGCTGCTCCATCTGGGTGAAACCATATCATGTTCGCTGAAACTTGGTTTGCTGGATCAGGATATTACTTTTTTAAAGTTGGCACGACATTATTTTGGAGCAGTGCTAAATAATTACCGCCGTCCATCGATTACAGATATTTGTAATCATTGATGAAAAAGGGAACTATGATACGATTTCCAACAATTCCTGCCCAAACATTAACCTTTTCAGGGTATTGCGTACGTTCTTCACTCATCTAGTGAGGGTTTTCGCTAGACTAATAGCGGCAACTTTGACGATTAGCATTAGTGGAGTGTAAAGGTGCACTAATCAGAAAACAAAACATGTTCTAATTGGATCACATTGTTTTCTAATATTGCCATCATTTGTGCCCAAAAATACGTTCTCTTAGCAAAATCGTGTTTCATGAGCTACTGAGTTGGTATCACTTTATAGGGATGTACTTTTCTTCTTTTAATGTTCGAATAATCGATGAATGGTTAACATTGAGCATTATAGCTGCTTTTCGACTAGAAGTATGTGGGTTTTACTCAAACTCAAGCATCGTATCCAATTTGTTACCATCACTTATTGCATTGGACGCTGCTTTTTGTATCTGCCTTACAAGTCCAAGCTCGCGAAACTAATTTTCTATTTTACTAATTGTCCTTTGGGATATAGGCTGCAAATTTGTAAATTTTTTATGAAATAAGCACGCAACTTCCATTTGTGTGTTATCTCCATAACACTGAGTAGAACTGAGATTTTGCTCGTGACGTCAGAAGCGCATGTTAAACGTCAAAAACTGCTGATCGGGGGCAATGTTTTGTAATAAACTCGTTCTTTTGATAAAGTGACAAATACTTCCTTTTTTAGGTAAAATCTGATTACAAATAAAGGACGTGTATTTACCTTCACAATTTGTACTAAGACAAATTTAAGTTCAGCCTGAGTAACGTTTTTTAACACATTTTGTTGCAAGTTAACCTCAATTACCGTTATTAAATTTCTAATAAAGATGAGATCATTAGTCTTACATCTTGTATACATGCATAATGTAGTTATAGTGCTTGTCTATGTACAGCTTAATAAAAAAAAAGTAATTCGTGAATGAACAGTAGACGTAGGTACATACCCGTTGTGTGATAATTCATAGATTTGTACTTTTTTGTGGCCGCATACAAAAATAAAACTGTACCACACAATTGTTGAATTCATACAGACTTAACTCTATTCAACAGAACACACTTTCAAAAACGATATTTTTATTAAACGTGAATTTTCCTCAATGCTCCATTTAAACACTAACAAGCTGACCCCAATCAGTTGCTTGGGTGAAGTTTGAGACGTCAGCTGATGACGTACTTGGAAAAGCCTAATTGTTGTTTTGTTTTTTTCTGTTAAATAAACCATTTTCTCTTCAGACGTCAATAAAAGATGACATTTTAAACTTCACCTGACAAAGTTAAAGTTTGACATTTTCACCGGCGGCTGCAAAAGTCTTTTGCATTCCCTTGCAGCGGATGCGAAAGTAATGTAAGTTAATAACTAAAACACCCAATATGGAAAACAACGAAAACAAATTTATTGTTTACAGTTATAAAGATTAAAAGTACAATGATTAAAACTAACATTTTCTCCAAAATAAAATCCGCCAGAGGTAACAGTGGAGGTCTCGCTGCGTTCTAAGGAAATGGTCTTTAATTCTTCCTCTTCTACATGAACTTCTGTACTCGTAGCGCTTGCACTAGGTGCAAAAATTTTCAAGGCTGCCTCTTTTTTTGTTGCTAGAGAGTCTTCAATATAACGCTCAGCTACAGTGCTGGATTTCCAGCCACCATGGCGCTTCAAGCACATTAAATCTGCGCCGCCGTCCACCAACAGTGTAGCTGAGGTTCTTCTTAGACAATGCCCTGTGTATTCTGTATAGTTCGCTAATTTTAAGAAAAAGCTACCTCCCTAGGAACACTACTTATTTTATGGATTTCCATCACCGCTCTTGAGCATTTTCCATTTCCATATTTAAAAAAAAATCGGCGATCATTCATATCTCGTGGACGCAAAGCAACATATTTGTTAAATAATTTTAGGGAAGATTCCCAAATGATTTAATTTTTTTGTTTTGCTATCTGGAATTTTAATATGTAGCAGAGTTTTCAGGTTCTCAATGTCGTCTACCTTCATCTTCACCAATTCATCGCAACGACATGCCCCTGAGATACCAATAATCAAAACTATCTAAAAATACAAAATATAAAGACTTGTTTTCATTCTATTTCTAAAACTTACCTTCATTGCCAAGTATTTTTCGTCCGACGCTTCCGATAAAAATTTGTTAAATTGGTCTTTTGTAAATACTTTGGCCTGCTTTGGGGTGTATCCTTCATTCTGCTTCTTTAGATATGCACGAAGTTTCAAGTATTTGCTTATATCTACGCCATGTCGAATGCTCAATAATGATTTTATCATCGAATATTGGGACCACATTGTCGAGCTTTTCATTTTCATTTTTGTTGCTAATTCGGCAAAATAAGCTAACATTACGGTTTCAGAGTAGCTTTTAATATTTTTTCATCGCACCTTGGATTTTGTCGTCACAAGGCCGGCCACGTGGGAGACCGTATTTTTACCCTTATTTTTATGGTTTCTTTTCGGAGGCCTTTTTCAACCCCTTCATGGAATGTTCATCCCTAATTATGGTCTTTGACAGCAATTTTTTGCCGGCCTTATTTTATAGTTTCTTTTCCTTGATGGAATTTTCAACCCTTTTGTTGTACTGAGAGTTTTGACAGCCAAGCCTTTATTGTACTTGCTCACGTAGAGTGTATTTAGGGTTTGGTCTTTGGGTTGGTCTTGGGCTTGGGTTGGTCTTGCACTTGGACTTGGTTGGTCCAGGCGTTGGTCTTGGATTTGGGGCTGGGGCTGGGCGACGGCTTTTTCAGGGGGCTTTTTCAACCCTAATTAAGGTCCTTTTGGTAATATTAAGAGCCATACAACCCCTAGAGGTTAGGCAATTGCACGTGTTCTGATTGAAAAGATTTTTACTTAAGCTGTGTTTATTAATATGTATTAGGACCTATTTTTATTTTATCAAATGATATTGCATAATTGTATTTCTTTTAATTTCCTATCTACAGATTGTGATCTTTCACCTATACAAAATGTATTTATACATTGGGGTTGTATTCTTATAATTAAATTTCACTGTCATTTTAAATTAATCTCAACACGTAATGCAAAAAATATTTAAAAGTTAATTACACGACACAGTAACCAGAATATTGTTTTTCTAAACGAATATTAAAACTGGTTGCTTAATATTTTAAAAAGATGTATTGTTTGCTAGCTGTAATTAAATCTGTCAACTAAATAAATAAATTAAGGTTGTAACTACGTTTTCTCTGCACCTATAGGCACACTAATATCACTTTCTATGCAGACGCAGACAAGAATAGAGAGTGGGAATGGATATTTACAAACCCTTATCAGCTCTGAGTGATGATGCCCCAATAGAGTTTGTAGTACCCGGAAATGGAAACGATTACAAGATTTAAGCCAAACCATGTTGTACATCACAGCTAAAGTTCTAAAGCAAGACGATTCAGCACTTACTAATGTAGATGTTGTAGCACCGGTAAACAATTGGATGCATTCGCTTTTCTCACAAGTGGAGGTTTACTTAAATCAGAAGATGGTGTCACAACTAAACACACTTACGCCTACCGCTTTTATATCGAAACGTTGCTAAATTATGGAAAGGAGGCCAAGAGTTCGCATCTAGGTTGCACCTTATGGCACAATGACACAGCCGGTCAGATGAATACACTGGGAAACGGAAATAACGGTTTCTCAAACGTCAAGCACTTGCGGCCACCAGCACTCAGATTGAGATGATTGGTCACGTGCACTCGGATTTGTTTAATCAAGAAAAGTTTCTCATAAGCGGTGTTGAGCTAAAGGCAAAATTTGTACGATCAAGAGATACTTTTATCCTAATTGCGGCTCACGCTTCAACTTACAAGACGCGAATGATATGGACACTAACTTGCTGGTGAGACGTATGCGAATCAATCCGACTATTCTAATTGCACACGCTAAAGCTTTAGAAACAACTGCAGCAAAATACCCTGTTACAAGGACCGACGTAAAGGTGTTAAAGTATACCTGCGAAAATCATTGGATAATGTTTTCCTGGGTCAGTTATCTAAACCATGCATCGTAGGCTTTGTAGCAAATAAAGCCTTCAACGGTGATTATACCTCAAATCCGTTCAATTTTCATCACAGCAATATTAACTACATGCCGTTATATATTGACGGCCAACAAATTCCCTCGACGGCCTTACAGCCGGACTTTACAGCTAATGGTTTATATGTAAGGGCGTATCACACCTTATTCTCTGGCACTGGTATTAATTTTTTGAATGAGGGTAACAATATATCGAGAAGCGATTATCCCAACGGATACTGTTTAATGGCCTCCGACCTAACACCTGACTTGTCTGCAAACGCTAGCACGCACTGGAATTTAGTTAGAAATGGCTCGCTTCGGCTGGAAGTCGGCTTTGGTGAAGAGCTCGCTGAAACTGTTAACTGTTTGGTGTATGCAGAATTCGATAACGTGATCGAGATCGATAAACATCGGAACGTCGTCGTAGATTTTAGCTGTTAAAAAGGAGTAACTCTAGATCTCAAGCTTCAGTATCCTGCAGCAGCAGTGAAAGAAGATGGACGCATACTTGGGCGTAGAAGGGTTTAGTGGTGTTAACAACGAATTCATACCGAAAGAAATTGCCGTGGTTACAGATCATGGTCAGTTATCGTTGATGCTGATAAAACCACCTCGACGTTACTTTATATCAAGATCCATGTCATAACAGATAAAGTTTTTGGAGGATAATTATCACGGCCTGAAATGGTGGTTAGGTTATGTACACTACAACAATTTCCGTGAAGAGTTGATGAAAGTGTTGCGCCCGTTTAACAAAATTCACGCAGTGAAAAACACCAGTTTTTAAGGTTTCTTAACATACCGATAGTAAACCTGGACGAGACTGGTTGCCCATTGATTAAACAATTGAAAGAGGAAGCAAAAGCATATAGTTGTTTAAACGATAACATCCTTGAGCCTATGTGTGCACTGGAAAACGCCTTACTATTGCAAGACTGGGTGCATTCCAATTCCAAGTGTTGAGATGCTTGAAATCGATCCCCAACCACAAGAATGTGTTTCGCTTTGTATGTGCTTCTGATCAACTACCGAGGCACGCACCTAGACCGTATGCAATTACCGTAAACATCGATCCTGCAAACAAACCAGGTCAGCATTGGACTGCTATATACATTGATGAGAATGGTAACGGGGTGTATTTTGATTCCTTTGAACGAGCACCGCAAGGGTATCATTTACACTTCCTAGAGAAAAATTCTAGATGGTTCCATTACAACAAAACGACTGTGCAAGATAACCATTCGAATGTGTGTGGAATTTATACGTTAATGTTTCTATATTTTAGATTACATAATTTACCTATGTTTGATTTTGTAAATAAGTTTTTCACTGAATCTTTAATCTTAAATGACGAGATAATCAAATTATTGTACAATTTTTGTTTTCCTACTATTCTAGTCTGATAAATAAAAAAGGGATTGTATTACTTTGTTTTTTTACTTAAGCGTTACGTAATACCAATTTTTTCTTCCTTTTAATCGTTTTATAAAAATTTATGATTTTTAGCATTTATTATTAAACAAAGTATGCTACTCAATATTGGTATTATATAATTACACCAGCTGTAATTAACTCTATGTTATATTTTAATGTGGATTCTATAATGAATTCGTTTTATATAAAACAATTTTGTATGTATGTACCTACAGCATATAATATTTTATTTTATTTTGTCACCATAATGTTCTTTATACGCCCCCAAATGCGGGCGTAATGTGGTCTTTATAGCACGGAAATGTCATTGTTGCTAAGCAGCATGATTGACAGCAAACACATGACATGATATGTCACGTAAGTTGAAAGAATTATTGAAACAACAACCTTACTATACAACCTTTATTAATAAAAATAATAGTAATAAAACTTGGCCTCAAATTCATCTAAAATTTCTGTGAATAAGTTTTTGCGTTTTCACTTTCCATTTTAGAATGCAAATTATTTACAAACAAACACTACCTTAGCAACAATTTAGCAATATCACAGTATCTTAGTAACAACAAATTAGCCTACTGTAGAATTTATTTACTTATTTACTTGCCGAAAATACTGAATCTTTTTAAAATTTTGTTCCAGATTCATGGTGCAAAATAAAATAAAACATTGTATGTACCACGGGCATAATTCTAGATTATGGCTCTCAGGAATATAACATTCCCTCGAGCCATAATCTTCTGATTATGCCCTTAATACATAAATATCTATTATTTACATTCCAAAAATTACTTTTACTCGATAACCAGTTTTATATCAATTAAGCATAAGTCAAAACATAGAAAGTGGTATTAGTGTGCCTATACGTGTAGCAGAAAACGGTAGTTACAACCTTAATTTATTTATTTAGTTGCACAGATTTAATTACAACTAGTGCAAACAATATATCTTTTTTAAAAATATTAAGTGGTTGGATACCGAGGACCTGTGTATATACAACAATTTTAACGAGAGGATGGTGATTAAAGATATTTCAAAGGTAAGCAGCCAGTTTTAATATTCGTTCAGAAAAACGATATTCTGATTACTGTGTCATGTAATTAACTTTTAAATAATTTTTTGCATTGCGTGTTGAGAGTAATTTAAAATGACAGTGAAATTTAATTATTAGAATACATATTAATAAACACAGCTTAAATAAAAATCTTTTTCCATCAGAACACGTGCAAATTGCCTAACCTCCAGGGGCCATAAAATATGGCCGACAAAAAAATTGCTGGCAAAAAGACCGTAATTAGGGATGAAAATTCCACCAAGGGGTTGAAAAAGTCTTCCGAAAATAAACCATAAAAATAAGGGTGAAAAATAAGGTCTCCCACGTGGCCGGCCTCGTGATGTCAAAATCCAAGATGGTGGCCAAGGTGCCCGGGTTCTACTAATAGACCATTTATTGCTGTATTAGCCGCTTCAGTAATTTCTGACAGCATGTAGTTCTCCAAATCCGTCATACTCCTAACAATGTAATATTTTAATTTACACAAATAGGAATATAACGTTTAATAAAATACTTACAATAACACAGAGAATCTTCAAAATTTTCAACTTGTTTAATATATTGTTTTCAACGACACCTAGCAACGTCTACTGCTGCTTGCCAGAGCACGCTAGGTAAATCTAACTATTCCTCATTTTCACAACCTAATTATATTTCCTTATTTCACATTTAAGTGTAAAAAACGTCTGAAGAAAAAATAGTATATTTCATGCGGAGCAAAGTGACTTTTTGTGGCGCATCTGTATTCAGGACTCACTACGTTCGTCCGTCAAACCTACAGATTCGCCACAAAAAGTGTCACTTTAGCTCATTATAAAATAATACACTATTTTTGATATGCAGCTAACGAAATACAAACGCCTATAACACTGACAACTACTGTCGTGCTGACAGACAACAATTTGATAAAGACCAGGCGTTTTAAAAAAAAGTATACAAAACCATTTATAACTTTTTTTTATTTCAAACCAGTAAAAAAGAACGCTGAAATCGTTTTTGCTTACTTTCTCATTATCAAGACCTAAATGGGAAACAAGTATTAAGTGCGTTGCAGCGACTTTCTGTAATCAAAATCTAAACTAAACTAAACTAAACTAAAGAGATTAAACTAGTTAAAATTGAGGCCAGCACTAGATTTATCAATAATGCAGGAAAACCGGTCATCACGTTGTGGTCGATATTACATTTGCATATCGAACCACCTTGTGACAGTTGAAAAATGATCTAGAACCAGATAATTAATCTCTTTGAAAGTCATATTCTTTTCTATCGACAGCAGTATGGTTTTCATAAAGCAAGGTGCAATTATAATTTTTGTCAATGACGGTTAATATGTTTTGGAAAGGGGCAGCACATGGTTTCTGTTTTTGTTGACCCTTCCAAAGCATTGGATTGTGTCTTACATAAAATGCGTAGTCGTAAATTAAAATTAGTGTATAATTTTGGTAATAAGAGTGTGGCGTTAAAAGCTTCTTACTTGAAGGAAAAACATCAGCGTGTAATCTGGAATAACGTTTTATCTGATATTCTTCCCATAGAGCACGGGTACCTCAGGGATCAATTCTTCGCCCAATTCTATTTTTAATTTATATTAATGACACCCCAGTCGATTCTTCACATATATCCTGCATTCTTTATGCTGTTGATGCACTCTAGTTGCAATCAGCTCTGATATTAATATCATCTTTTGCAATGTTCGTGAGATTGTCAATTATATTTACGAGTTGTGTATTAATAATAAATTAAAATTGAATGAGGCCAAGACAACCTTTCTGCCATTATCCAAAGTAAATCTGTTAGAATTGTTGCTAATCTACAGTTTAAGGAGGATTGTCGAATGGCTTTTATAGAATTAAGAATTTGAACGTTTCCTTGTCTATTTATTTTAAAACCTCTTTATTGCGCTAAAAAACATATTGCGCAAGCAAAACGACCACGATACTAGACAGAAGGATAACGTTTGTTGCGCATTTTGCAGCATAACCAAGTCAAAACGGATCTGTTCACCAATCGCATTATTTATACCTATAATCGATTTCCTGGTTAGGAAACTAAAATTAAAGACGTTTTAATTTTTAACGCATTTTATTCTTTTGATTAATATGTAGCGAAATGTAATTTTATATTGAAGGTCGTGTACTAATCCTTGCCAGGAGTGTATACCGCATACATCCTCACATACAGTCGTATGATATAATATGAAAAACATGATTAGAAAATATACCCCGAGATGGCAGCATTTAAAACTGCAGAATTCCAAAATACAATTACTTATATATTGTGATTTATTTTGTAAACATTAGAACTAATTTACAGTATGGGTAGCTAAATTCATAAATTAATGAGTCCTGGTGAGGATTAATATGTTATATTAATGACATGTTTATTTCTTCTATATTAATGTCATGTGTATATCTCCTACTTTAATGAACATTAGTTTTGTATTAATGTTACTCAACCCGACAAGTGTAAGTATACCAACACGTTCGCACAATAATTATTTATTACTATTATTCCAGCGAAAAACCAATCACGTCATTAATTTAAGTAAGTAGTTCCAACGTTTGTATCTTTTTTTGTTATTATGTTGACATACGAAATAGTAACATGAATGATTAGTTGGAACTAGACAAATAAATTTATGACCTGCATCGGTTTTTTCCCTGGTGTACCCATATAATCGTTACTTCTTTTCAAATTCTTTAGTTAGAATCAGCATTGTCTTTTTAGACAATGGTATCAGATACTGGTTTCCTTTGACAAGAAAGTTCCTTATCAATGCTGATTTCTGTGGTTAGTACTGCCCTCTCTGAGTACTGCTTTCAACTCTGAAAAGGTAACCCTAATTATTAAAAAGCGTGTTTATCTTAAGTTTATTAAAATAAAAATGGGAAAAACTAAAAAAACAGAAGAAAATGATGAAAACGTGATAAAAGAAGAAACAGAGGAGATACCTTACGAAAAAAAAATTGAGAATGCTTGTGTAATTGCAAAACCAATGGCTTCAAGGAAATTAACAAAAAAATGTTACAAATTACTAAAGAAAGGTAAGTAATAGAGCGGTTACAGATAGTCATTACATCATCATTAGTTCATTAATTCACTAATTATACAAAATAGCTAATAGGAACATAAAACCAAGTGTTATTAATAATAATATTTATTTGCGTAACAGTGTACACAAACAAAACATCAAAAAAGTATAAGGTAATTGTTGTATGCCCTTATAAATACGCAATACTGTAGATAGCAGAACTGGTAAGTTATAAAAAAAAAAAACAGATAGTGTTTAGGAGTGAATGCAGTGCTAAGTTTGATATAGATTTTGTTTTCTGGAATGCTGTAAACCACTTAGAGTTATTGGGAGATATCATTAAAACAATTTGTGTAACGATAAAGGTAAATCAAAATTGTGCACAATCATTTTTAAAATTTTATACTTTATGTAGCTCTTTTAGTGGCCAGAAGAAAACTTGACAGTAATTCATTTTTATTTATCCCACTTGGAGCGTATTTTGTATTAGTTTTATAATGAACAAATTAAAAAAAATTGTCTGCACTTTTTCCATTCTTGTCAGGAGCTACTGATGGTTTGGATTCCAGACTACGATGCATATTCCAGTATTGAACAAAGTACAAAACTTTAACATATTTAAAATAGGTACTTAGCTTTCTTGGGTTTTCAATAGAGTATTTTTATATTTACAGTAATCTATACATTTCAATAACACTTAGTTATCGTCCTCAGTAATAATCAAATCTTTTAGAATTGTTTCAGATATTGAAACAATTATAAAAGGTTTTATTGCTACTGATGACGGTAACTATAAGTGTTATCGAAACATATAGATTTCTATAAACATAAATACAAAATACACCATTAAAAATCCAAAAAATCGAAGTATTTTAAATATGTGTAATAATGGTGAAAGTTTTCATTTTCATAAAACTTTAACATGTCTAGGTGTCTAAAGCTTTTGCTTTAACAAAAGTAAAACAGCATTTTCATTGTAGCTGAACAAACATTTAATGTGGTATGTAAAGGATACTTTTCTATCAAACGTCTAATCATTTTGCTAATTGTAGTGGACATGTTGACATTTATACGTGTAAGTGACCACTTAACGTACTTAATGTAAATCTGTTCTTTGTACTTACTAAATTTATTTGTATTGTTAAACTACAACTAAACAAATTCTGTCAGTTGTGTCAAAAATAAAACTAATTTCAAATATGTATGCTACTAACTTCTAAACATTTATGTTTGAAACATACAGCTTTGGTATAATGAGATTTTATAATTGAGTAACAATTAAAAGTATTATACATTAGACACAAGGTAGCTGTGTTACAGGTCTTTGAGAATGTCAAAACACTTACCTTGCTTTTTAACTGTAACTGTTTTATTGATGTTTCCATATAATCAATTTATTTTATTGATATTTTTAAAGTTTCTATTTATAATTTTCAGTGTATAAAACAACCTTAATCTAAAATACAATTTTGCTCGTAAGTAAGAGAAACTCTTTACAAGGACTTTGAAATACAATTTCTTTACTTAAAGTTATTAGATTATATACTATATTGTCTTCGTAAAAACTTCTTCAAATTTATTTTGAAATAAAATGTCTAAATGTGACACGAATGCTACAAACTTGTCATTAGGCATCATTAAACTTCCATAATTACTTACATCTCAGTTTCATATGCTTTAAAATAACAAAATAAGCACTATCACTCAAGTTTTCAACTTGATGAGCATATTTTTCACATTGGGAGCATGTATGTACTCCTAAACATTTTCGAATTAGATATCCAAAACATATCTTTGGAAATTTTGTTGCAACAAATCATGTTTTGATAATCTCCGTCAATAACTGCTGCTGGTTCATTTGTTTGTGAAGAAGCAGGACTACCAGATTCTTCAAAATATTGAATTTTATTTTGAATATCAGCTAATTTAATTAGCATTTTATCTTTATCACCTTCACAATTCTGGTACCAGAATGAAACAGCTTTACACACAAAAGCTTTTTAAAAGTCCTTTGAAACTGAATTGGAGCAGGATTTAGACAGTTACCATTTTGTTGCCTTACAAAAAATTTTCTAGGCTGTCTTGGTTTAGCCTTGTGTTAAAACAAATTGCAATTTTGCACTTAAACAAGATTCCATAAATTTAAAAATCCATTTATTGTTATTTTAAAGCAATCTAAAAATTTTATACGAAGTAACATTTTTACCATCCTTATCGACTACTGTTATATTACTAAAGATCTCCAAACAATCTTTCAAAAATTGATTTGAAATTGTTCACCTTTAAAGGCTCTATTTAATTGCTTTGCATTAGTTAAAGTTGAAGAATTTAAAAGATCGAATAACTTATCCATTAATTCCACAAATTCAGCTGTTGTGACAGCACTTGCAGGTATAACTGAAAACCGTATATACAAATTTAATGTCAAGAAACGTGTCACTAAAAATTTGACAAGCAAATTTTACCTTCATTTTTCAAGTTATTTGGATATACATGCGAGTTACTAAGTTTGGGAGCAGCCCTTGAATATAATTTGTGTCATGATTATAAAAATTTTCTATGTACTTCCTTGAAATAGGTGCACAATTTTGTTTTACAAAGTCATACTTTTGTAAGTTATTTCTAACAGTTTTAATTAAATGGGGAGTATCAAACATAAAAACTACTTTTTGTTCGTTTACATAAAAGTAAGGTTGATTGGGAGTTACTTCTAGAAGATGACAGTTGAATATTATTTGATCCCATATCGGTTACTAATATGCAAACTTTCAAATTGATCTCGCTTAATTTACTGATGATTTCCAAAACCATGAACTTTAATGTTCTTCCAGGCAAGTTGAATGAAATAACTTGTAGCACAGTGGTTGACTCCATTTATTTTTATTCCTCGAATCATAAAAACAGTTGCATGTAATGCAGGTTTGATACCTTGGTTCCTGTACCATCATCGTCAAGGCCATGAATTGAATCCGTCCTGTGTTATAAAACAAATTAGGTTTTATGCTCATTTCATCAACGATAACAAACAAAGCCTGTCTTCCTCAGAAAATGCATTAGATTTCATTTTGAGAATGTTTAACACCTCAGGATTTACTCCTGGAGCTACCTTTATATTTTTAAAAGTTTTAACAACATATTAGGTGTTGGTAAACAGAAGTCGTTCATTAATTTTTTCTGTATAATTTAGGTCCAGTAAAATACATTGCTAGGCATTCCTTTTGAATTCTAAATTATATCTACGACCTTTCGGTGTTTTTAATGTTCCGATATTTGTGTAATTATAAAGTTTGATAACTCTGGTGTGCAGAAAACTTGCATGTGAGCGAAGATACTGTTGAGGATAATTTATTGACTGCATTTTTATTTGCTTGCAAGCTGTTCCTCAATTTTTAATTTTACCTTTAACCGAACATTTTCATTTGTTGCTCTTTTCAAAGAACTTCGTAATTTATTTTTCCTTGATGTCCTACGATAAATTTAGATCTGTTTGGCTGCTATTTGAGAAAACCTATCTTCGTTTTGCGAGTATGCGTTGCTTCTGTACTAATAGACTCCATTAGAGGTTGAGCAATCAACATATTTTGAAGAATTTTAATTTTCTTTGGTTGTTCATCGTAATCCCTAATTTATTTTCATCAGATGCAGCTGAAAGAAGAGAAATAATGTTCAATTCTACCATCTCTTGTGTATTATTAATTATTGACTGTTAGTTGTTATAGATTTTATAGATTTATAAATTTTAAGAACCTGTTTTTGTTACAATTATCATTCACATAGTTAGGCTGTTGTGTGGATAGGCATGAATAAATCTCTTAACTTACCACTGTATATTGTTGTGTTCTAACGAACGACAATAATTATGTTCAATACCAACCGATTTGATGAACGATGCACCTTCCATTGAGTAGAATATTTCGGCACTGTGTTAGAAACAAACGATTTTTAAATCATTCTTGTACATTTTGTCTTGAAGTGGGCCATAGTCTGTAACTACTCAAATTGTTCAACTTTTCTTTCAAGTCTTCTCGTCCACAAGCTGACAACCAAATCTCAGCTCTAAAACAGCAATTTATTCATATAGGACAGGGTAGATAGTTTATCCGTTATAATTTAAATTAAATGCACACATGCCCACCTCTAATTTAATTAATGCATTCAATGATAATTATTAGATATTTATTTGGAAAATTTACTATTAAATTAATGATTTATTCAGTTCCCTAAGTCACGTGTGGGATCAGTTGTAACGGTGAAATCTAGCTATATTAAGAATTTAAAAATATAACCCGAATACCAAAGTATTGAAATTAACAAAAGCGTATTTTACCTTGCTCAATCTTTTGAAAGTGAAAAATGACAAATCACAATTATATGTCTTGTTCACACAATGGCTTGCACAACAAACAGTTCGTACTTAGTTTTACTCATCGTACTAAAATCCTTTTATACCGTATTATTTACACTAATTACAATAACAAAACAATCTTAACAAACTAAATAATACTATTTAGAAATGCATTTAATGCATGAAACACTTAAAACGCCACCACTGCAACTTTGCTTATAAACACGGTAAAACCCAAAGAACGCCTGTGTCTATGCCAAAAACATGGCCGACTTCAAGTGCGCCACTTGCTGCGTATTCTTTCCTTCCTATAGGAGTTTAAATTCTGTAACTTTTCTGTTCTGTGCTTCTGGGTAGATTAGTCCTTTTGTTGTTCATCACACTTTCACTACTGGCCTTGATGAATTTTATTGTCTTCACCATTCATTTCTGCAACTATTTCATGATTCATTCTTTCTCCACTTTCATTTTCATTAATTTTCATTGGTCCTAGAATTGTTCTTAGAATTCTTTTCTCGGTTCTTCCATTTGCTCCTCTTCCTGCCTTGTGAAGCACATCTTTTCCATAGCGTAAGTCATTACCGGTCTAATCAGTGTCCTATATATTCGCACTTTGGTACTTTTGCTTATTTTTTTGCTTTTGAGCCACATTTTGTTTGTGTAGTATGCTTTTAAACTTGTTTGAATCCTCTCTCTTCTTTCATTTTCTTCTTTGTTTGTGTTTTCGTTTATCGTTGTTCCTAAATATTTATATTTATTCATTCGTTCCAATGTGCATTCGTTGATTTTTAGACTTCTCTTTATTCCTACATCATCTCTGCTATATTTGAAATATACCGATCCGTCGAACTACCGACCAATCGCCATCACCTCCATTCTGTCTAAAATTATGCAAAAAGCCATCAATCAGCAACTACTCTCCTTCCTTCAAACTAACTAACAAGATCTTTAGTGACCACCAATATGGGTTTAGGCAGAGTCGTTCAACAGGTGATCTGGGCATTGCCCAAGTTTGGCATGTGTTTACTTCCCAAACTCACCATGTTTGGGTTAAACGATATGCTCATCAACTGGGTTTCTAGTTTCCTTTATAAAAGAGGAGTATGTGCCGTAGTTGATGGCTGTTTTTCAAAGTTACTATAAACGCGGGCGTGCCACAGGGATCGGTTATAGCGCCTACACTTTTCCTTCTATACATAAATGACTTTATTTTTTCAACAACTAATCCGATCCATTGCTTTGTCGACGACGGCACTCTGCATTATAGTTCATCTCAGTCTACTCATACTGGTAATCTACCTTCTATGTCTCAAGACATTAAAGGCGAAATGGGAAATTCAATCAACAAAGACATTCAATGTATTCTCGAATGGGGAAGCATTAATCTAGTTAAATTTAATGCTGTTGTAATTATGAATGGCTCAGATCTTAAGTTTTCAGACTCTATTACTCTGTTGGGAATGACTGTAGCTTCAAATCTATCATGGGTTGACCATCTTCTGTCAGCTACCAAAAGAGCTGCTCGTTATATAGGCTTTTTGTACAAGTCTATGCAGTACTTTACCTCCCGACAACTCTTTCTGCTGTATAAGGCCCACATTCGACCTCATCTAGAATATAATTCTCACCTCTGGATTGGTGCTCCCAAATGCACTCTCGATATCGTTGATTGTATTCAAAAGAGAGCAATTAGGCTTATAAATGACCCGTCCTTAACTTCTGACATACAGTCACTTGAACATAGAAGAATCGTTTCAGTTCTTTCCTTGCATTATCGATATTATAATGGCTAATGCACTGTTGAATTACATTCTTTGATACCATCTCGGGTTACCTTTAATCGGAATACTCGGTTCGTTTATTCACATAATCAATATGCAGTACAAATCGGGCGCAATCCACATTCTTCTATACGGCTTCTAAACTTTGGAATAATCTCCCTAGTTCCTGTTTTACTGTCGCTTATGATATGAAAAAGTTTAAGGTAGCTGTCCATAGGGATCCCTTGGCAATTTAATGTCCCTCTATCCATGCTCCTAAGTGTTCCTGAGTGCTTTAGCACGATAGGCCAACTTTAGCCTGTTAAGGTCCATAGTTATTAAAAAAAGTCCCATTTGTCTTAGACTTTCATCTAAATTTATAAATATCTCGTTCAGTTTCCTATCCGTTCTGCTTATTATCACGACGTCATCCGCGTACGCAATTATTTACCCTTCTTTATTGATTATTGTTCCTTCACAGTTCATTTTTTTTATCACACTTTCCAGTGGCACATTAAATAGCGTGGTTGATAGGGAATCCCCTTGCCTTATTCCTTTATTGAAAATAAATCTTTCGTTATCTCCTTCTGGTGTTCTTATTATTGCATATGTGTTTGCTAAAGTTCTTCTATTAATCTTATTGGGTTTTGCGGTATTCTATCTTCCAAGAATAGTTTGAAGGCTTGCTTAAAGTCCACAAAAATCGTAATAATGTGATGTGTTCATTACTTCTCTCTAGTATTTGTCTGATTTTCTTAGTCTTTTCTTAGTCTCCTTTTTTATGTAATGTAACAATAATACCTTCATTCCAAATTCTCGGTTTTCTGTCTGTGTTCCAGATCTGTTTTATTACCTTATATAGTTTTCTCTGCATCACTGTTCTTAATCATTACTCCACATATTTGGTCCATTCCTGGTGCTCCTTCATATTATTTTTCTTACTATCTTTCTCCATATTTTCCATTATTTTATTTATCCGTTCATTTTTCTTTTGTTTACAATCTTTATTCGCGTCTTTTCTTTATATTCATTCATGTCTTCTACTAGATTTGACCTTAAATCACTTTATTCTTGCATTCGTTACTAAATAAATAACTGACTTGGTTATAACAAACTTCAACCGTGTCCGTTATTTGCTACGTATAACTCAACAATTAGTTAATCCTGTTCAGTTTTGATTGCAATGTTTCACAATCATGCATAAAAGTGATGGTTGACAATATGTATATATATATATATATATATATATATATATATATATATATATATATATATATATACAGGGTCCGCCAATAGTGCGTGGACGAAGCTTTATGAGTGTATACAATATCATTTTCAAATTATTTATTGCAGGATTGTGTGGGATCTTTCGGGTTACAATTAGAAAATATTTTCGCAAAAATTACTACTCGTATACAGGGTATTACAACACAAAGTTATATTTTTTAATTGGAACATACCGTATATTATTATAAATTTGGATTCCTGGTTAATTTTAAGGGCACTTTATTCACTATATGAGGTTCTTAAACGCGCAATTTAGGCGCTGCATTCCATTTTTGAAAATTTAGAGGTTGAAAAGAAAAATTGTAACAACCGTATGGAGAAATGTGTAACACAAAATTTTAATAGTTGATTAGTCATAGACTGTGCTACATAAAATCGTAAAAATAGTACTATTATCTTATTTAATTTTCGAGATATCGTAATGCAAAGTATAAGATTTTCAATCATAGATAACTTGATTTTTTAAATGGAAAGGTATACATTGTTTTACATTGTTAGATAGGACATTTAATTACATTTTTATGATATACATTGTTGGTATTTGTTTTGCCGTTTTTGATAATCCAGCTTTTTACTGAATTTGCAAAGTTTAAGATTTTTAATCATAGATAACTTGATTTATTTAAATGGAAAGGTATACATTGTGTTACATTGATAGATAGGAAATTTAATTACAATTTTTTGATATAACGTTGGTATTTATTTTTGCCGTTTTTGATAATCCAGCTTTTTACTGAATTTATCGATTTTGGAAGAAAATAGTATTAAATTAAATGTTCAAATTGTCGACCACGCTGATTTAGACAATACTGAATTCTTTTAATAAAAAAGCTTCAACCCGATCTAACATATTAGGAGTAATTGTAGCAAAACATTTCTAATTCGCAATTTCATATTCTCAGCAGTTGTTGGTTCTTCCTCATATACTTTATTCTTCACAAAGCCCCAAAGAAAAAAATCGAATGGAGTTATATCAGGAGATCTAGCTGGCCAAGGTATCGGTCCTTGTCTTCCTATCCAATTTTCGTGAAACGTCGAATTTAACCACTGTTACAATTCTGGCATGATGAGGAGGTACCCCGTCTTGTTGGAAATACATACCTCTTCTTTGAGCCAAAGGTACATTCTCCAATAAATGATATAATTCGTTTTCTAGAAAATTATGATTTTCTACCCCAGTGAGTGTGCCATTGAAAAAAAGGACCAACAATAATTCCGCCGAATATACCTGCCCAAACATTCACTGACCATTTATTTTGAGAGACTAACCGAAATTGGTGTGGATTTTCATTTGAATAAAAATTATGTCTGTTCACAAATCCATTTCGATGAAATGTACATTCGTCGGTAAATAATATCCCCGATATAAAATTTTCGTTCGCATTTAACTGTTGTTGAACCACTGGCAAAAATTAATTCGATTTTGAAAATCTTGTTCTTTCAGCTCTTGATGTAATTGTACATGATAGGGTGGAATTTATTTTTCTTTAACATTCGTCTCACGGAAGTTTGACTGATTTCTAAATTGTCACTTAATTTCGGAATACTAACGTGGGGTTTTCAACTGTAGCTACAAGTACACGAAATTCATTTTCTTCATTTGTAACAACTTTAGCTCTTTCGTTTTAGGATATCCAACACTTCCAGTACTTTCAAATTTTTCCAAAAGATTGCGAAACGATTTGGTTGTCTTCGATCAGGATAACGCTGCCCGTAGATTCGACGGGCCAATAAACAATTTTTGTTTGATTCTCCAAGCACAAATATCATGTCAACTAATTCATTTTGTAAAAATTACTCATAATTCTTAAATAAACGTGTTACGTATATGATGTTCGTAAAGTTAAGCGTCAAACATTCACACTGCAAAAAAGTAATTAACTCAGTTACATTTGAACATACACGCGAAATGACAAAACAGATACTATTGCTGAATTTTGTTTCTAATATTCTTTTGTTTTCATAGCTTGATGTGATTTAAACAATTATACATACATATGTAAACCTACGAAATCGACAAATTCAGTAAAAAGCTGGATTATCAAAAACGGCAAAACATAAATACCAACAATGTTATATCAAAAAATTGTAATTAAATTTCCTATCTATCAATGTAACACAATGTATACCTTTCCATTTAAATAAATCAAGTTATCTATGATTAAAACTCTTAAACTTTGCAAATTCAGTAAAAAGCTGGATTATCAAAAAACGGCAAAACATAAATACCAACAATGTTATATCAAAAAAATGTAATTAAATTTCCTATCTAACAATGTAAAACAATGTATACCTTTCCATTTAAAAAAATCAATTTATCTATGATTGAAAATCTTAAACTTTGCATTACGATATCTCGAAAATTAAAAAAGATAATATTACTATTTTTACGATTTTATGTAGCACAGTCTATGACTAATCAACCATTAAAATTTTAGTGTTACACATTTCTCAATACGGTTGTTACAATTTTTCTTTTCAACCTCTAAATTTTCAAAAAATTGAATGCAGCGCCTAAATTGCGCGTTTAAGATACCTCATATAGTGAATAAAGTGCCCTTAAAATTAACCAGGAAATCCAAATTTATAATAATATCGGTATGTTCCATTTAAAAAATAGAACTTTGTGTTGTAATACCCTGTATACGAGTAGTAATTTTTGCGAAAATATTTTCTAATTGTAACCCGAAAGATCCCACACATCCTGCAATAAATAATTTTGAAAACGATATTGTATAAACTCATAAAGCTTCGTCCACGCACTATTGGCGGACCCTGTGATATATATATATATATATATATATATATATATATATATATATATAGTTTTTCTTATATCTTCTTACAATGATGTAATAAGCGGACGAAATGTTGTATACAGCAGCTTTTTATCACGCAGAATTCAAATATGACCTTAGCATAAAGTCCACTCTTGCAACAATGTCCAATGAAACATCTTCTAATAATGTGTTCAGGCTATTCCTTTTCAACAGTGCGACGAGTTCTGGAAACCTGTCCTAAAGGATATCATTTTCAATAGATACGTTGAGCTTTGGAGAAATTTGATCGAGCTTCTCCGTAACACATAATCATGTCCCTGTAATCTTCAAAAGTATAGTGAACCATTTTAGGAACACAAAATAATATGTAATATTGGAGTGATGAAAATAACAGGCGATGGAAATTTACGAAAAAACAAACGAAATCTATGACCCTTGTCAAAATATTATTGTCTTGTTAGAGGTATTTTGTGTTCTTGAGTAAGTTTTTCATTGATTCTCGTATTGATTTTTCAAAATTACTTTCAAAAATGGTTCACTACACTTTTGAAGAATACAGGGACATAATTACGGCGAAGCTAGATCAAATTCTTCCGAAGCTCAACGTATCTATCGAAAAAGATATCCATTAAGGCATATTCCTCATAATAGGACATTTATTGGCGTGCATAGGCGTTTGGGTGAAGATGGCTGTTTTAAAAAACCAAAAGTTAATAGAGGAATTTCCAGAACTCGTCGCACTGCGCGAAACGAAGAAAATGTTTTACGAATGGTAGAAAATAATCCGAGAACAAGAACCAGGAAAAGAAGTTCAGCGGTACGAAATGTTAACCGTGAATCAGTTAGACAAATTTTCAATGAACAACTTCTTCGCCCGTATCATTTCCGAAAGGTTCATTCACTATTAGAACATGACTATCTTTTTCGTGTACAATTTTGCGAATGGTTGCAAAATCAAAGACACGATATTTTTTCTTCAATTTTGTTTACTGATGAAGCTGGTTTTAGCCGTGATGGTGTTCTGAACCTACATAATATGCACCATTGGAGTGATGAAAATCCTCATCAAACCGTAATTAGAAGTCACCAATATGGGTTTTCTATTAATGCGTGGCCAGGTATAATTGACAATTACTTAATTGGCCCATTTCAATTGCCCAATCGATTGACAGGTGAACTGTATCGAAATTTCTTGGAGAATGAACTAAATACGTTATTAGAGGTTGTTCCATTGGCTGTTATTGGTAGAATGCGTTACATGCATGATGGCGCGCCTGCTCACTTTTCTCGGTTGGCAAGGGAATTTTTGGATAGGAGATTTGGAAATACGTGGATTGGACCTGCACCCTGGCCAGCTCGTAGTCCCGACCTTAATCCCCTCGATTTTTCATTTCGGGATTTATGAAAAATGATGTTTATTCTGTACAAATACATAATGAAGAGCAACTATGGATAAGAATTATGGATCCGCAGATGGATTCCGTAATAACCCAGGAATATTTCAAAGATACCGTCAATTCTTAGGAAGAAGAATAGAAAAATGTATTCAAGTACAAGGGCAACAATTTGAACATCTTCTAAAAATTTAATGTTTTTTTTTAATCACTGCCCTTCATTGTTGCTATTAAAATTTAATTGTTGAAGTGTTATGTCATTGTTTTTGCAAATAAGTTACTTTGGCGCTTTTGGATAATTTGCATGCATCGGATGCATTTTCTCGTAAATCGTTGGTCCTAGCGACTTCAATAAGGTATACCTTTCTGAAGCAGAAAAGATGGGAAAACAAATTTTTCCAGTCGAAAATGACATACAGTGTAAGGCAAAAAAGTTAGGACCGATTCAAACAAGATGGAAACCTGTATGTGGCGCCCTCTATCAGTAATAAAAGAACTAAGGTCATATTTGAATTCTGCGTGATAAAAAGCCCCTGTATACAAAATTTGGTCCGCTTATTACATCATTGCAAAAAGATATTTAAAAAAAACAAAAAAATAATTAAACTTCAACACTCTATATCTTTTAAACGAAGGCGTTGCGGACCTAAGTTCATAGGAACTTTTTTTCTTATTTATAGTGTCCTCTATCGCGTGGCACTATATATATATATTATATTCACCCTATATATATATATATATATATATATATAATATATATAGTATATAACCTATATATCATATTCGTATCTACTTTTCACGATGGAATGAATATGTGATAATCGATAGTGTTGCGTAAGTTAATCATTCTGTATAATGACATGATTGAAGAAATTTCAGTTTGTTTGTTAGTAGACAGTGATAGATAGCGTGAATCTAAGTTTACAAAATCGTGTGATAACGCTCGCATCGTGGTTCCATGAGTTATACTGTATTTTTACTAAAGTGACGATATCTGCAGAACGGTTAGTGATTCAGATACAAATTTCTATACTTTTATTCTAAGTACTAGTGAATCCAAAATTCAAAATTATAGTTGTTCCATTTCAAAAACAGGTTTAGGTTGGCATATTTGTCAATCACCCTGAAGATAACCTAATCATATTTCTAAAATGCAGGTCCAATGATCGTATATTATCACACAAAACTGCTTTTGACATCTCTAGTAGTTAAGAGAAATCCTCCGTCACAGTTGAGACCCACCCTGTATTTTTCTTTTCAGGGTTATTATGAATAGATCTTTCAGTAGTAGCAGACGATTTTATTAAATTAGCTAAGTTGATTAAAGGTGAGTTTATCACTGAAACTGACTTGCCCCGTGCGTAAAATTAGTTAATATAGTTAATTAAAATTATTTTCAAATGGATAGCTAAAGGTAAGTACATTACTAGATGTTTTATGTAAAAGTTCAGTTAATAATTACTCTAAATTTGGGCTAAAATATTGTGGTAATCTAATAATTAGTTTGATCAAATTATAGTTAGTTCTACCTAGTGAGACCTTTACGAAAGTTAAATGTAGTCAGATATCAATATGCATGAGTTGTAAAACGTAAATTTAACATTCTTTGTAATATGGTTAATTTGAATGTACTTAATCTTGTGAGGCTGTAGTGATCCTTGTTGAAAGCAGCATCCAATTTATAACAGGTTAGAAGTAAAATCATTCGTAAATAAAGATTATATCGACCATTTCTTCTTTGTAAATTTATTTTATACAAATTGACAAAACGACAATCCAAAACCACAAACTAATGGAACAATATTTTAATGATTATACAAACGTCAAAACAATAGATGCAATTGTTCCTTTTTGCGAGCGCTAGCCTACCTGATTTGTTTTGTTGAATTCTATCGTCGTAGTAAATTTGTATTTTAGAATATTTTTCGTAAAAGCGTCAATGGCGTCAAGGGTCTATATGGCTATGAAACCATTATCAATTCATCTACTTTTCACGAAGAATCGAAATGTGAAAATATACAGGTGTTGCATTTGAAAATTTCGTAAGTTAATCATTCTGTATAGTTACATGTTTCGAAATTTCCTAGTTTGTTTGTTAGTAGACTATTATTAATAGTCGGTAGTATAAACAGATTTACAAAATCGTGACAACGCTCGCATCGTGGTTCCAAAGTTAACTCGTATTTTGGTACTAAAGTGACGATATCAGAACGGTTAGTGATTCAGATACAAATTTCTACTTTTATTCTAAATGTAATAGTGAATCCAAAAATTCAAAAATATATAGGGTGTTCCATTTCAAAAAACAGGTTTAGGTTGGCATATTTTTGTCAATCACCCTGAAGATACCTAAATATTTTAAAATGCAGGTCCAATGATCGTATATTATCACACCAAAACTGCTTTTGACATCTCTAGTAGTTAAGGAGAAATCCTCCGTCCACGCAGTTGAGACCCACCCTGTATTTTTTCTTTTCAGGGTTACGTTTTATGAAAGATCTTTCAGTGTAGCAGAGATTTTATTAAATTAGCTAAGTTGATTAAAGGTGAGTTTATCACCCCTGAAATCTCGCGACTTGCCCTCGTCATTAATAATTTTGAAAATATATGTTAATTACGAAACTTTAGTGTTTCACATTGTGATAGTAAGATAAGGTTACACTTATCTTTGGGTTTGTGCATGTTTGCACTGTTAATGTTATATATATTAAAATTTACAAAAATTATTCATTGTGGGTAAATTCATAAATAAATTTACGTTTGTTGAGGGAATTGTCGTTTATCTGTTCTTCCTGTTTCTTCCCTGGTTCAAGCTTTACAGGGACTCTTCCGAGAACTAATAATTTATCTTTGCTTTCTTTAAAGCTTGTCTGTTCTTATCTTTCTGCCTATAATTTCGTTTTCGCTTTATAACTAACCTAACCGTCTATTTACTCTTTATCAACACTTGAAAACGACCACGCTATCCGAGTGCTCTGCAGTCTCAGGACCGTTTGGCTGAGTTACTAGTCGAGCTAACTAATTCCTCCCCTTTTTATGTGACGTGGTTGGTTAGACACGTTACATGTCATAAAAGCAACGAATAGAATTTCTTTACTATTTACATTTGCCTTCTCTATTTACACTCTTTACAGCCTCTCCTTTCTTTACTTCACTTACACTAACTTCTCTCTTTTCTTTTCTCCCAGTAACTGTCTTCTTCTGTTCCATGTTTCTTGTATCCACTCGACTACCCTTCCTCCTTCTTCTAGCATCTCTTCCACCGTCCTCTCCTCCTTTAATTCTCTGCATTCTTGCAACACATGCTTAATCGACTCTATCTCTTTTCTGCACACCCAACACCAGTACCTGTTTCCTCTCTCTTCGTTTCCACATCTAAATCTCTCTATCATTTTCTTTCTTTCCCTTCTCCCTTCCCCATTCAAATATCTCGGTATTCCTTCTCCCTGAATGCTCCTATAGTTTACATTGTATTTTCCTTCTTTCACCTTCGACTACCTTTCCTGCTTTTGCACATATCTATCCCTTCTATGCCCTCTTTCACGTTCACTCCTTCCCTTCTTAGTCTTTCTACTTCTTCTTTTGCATATCCGTTTCTTTCGCAATATTCTTTCAGGGCTTCTTGTCCATGTTATATTCTTTCTTCTCTTATTTCTTTCCAGCATTCTTGTAGAATTGTACACTCCGTTCTTCTACTCTATTTCCCGCCTCCAACGATTCGGAAAGATTTCATCTAAATATCTCCGCACATTTAGAGAGTAGTGGGGTGGTGCCTCATCTTGTTGAAACCACAGATCAACATTTGGAAATTGTTCTTGACAAGAAAAAATGATGTTATATGTGCAAAAAGCTTAGCTGGTAGGTTTTGTACAAAAATTAGAAGATTAAAGATAGATTGACACTTCTCTGAAAGTTACCTGCATGATTTGAGTTGTGTTTTTTATGTATTTTTGTCGGTAATAAAATTTATAACAATTTTTTTTTTCAAAAATTGTCTTATGTAAGATATCCAATTTTTTATACTGTCATTCTGACAATTGAAAGAGTAATAAAAGTGTGAAACAAAATTATGGGGTTACGACTTAAAAAAACTGCCGCTAACGTCATATCTTAAGATTGACAACCAAAATATTTTCCCTGACATATTCACAATGTGCGCATTATTTCGTCAAACAACTTTTGTCTTGAAAGTTTTGTCATAAAATGTACGGTTACCTGCAGAATGATTATTCCATACATTTTGGGCATCCAGGATATAAAGTCTATAATTTTTAGGATTGTATGTGTTACTATTTTTGTAATGGCGATATCCGTATTGGATAATTTTTTTCTTGACATGAGAGGAAGAGGGCGAATGTGTTTTATATCTGAGCACAGCAGAGTGCTTCTTCTTGAATTATATCATTCATGTGCATATGAACAGTAATGGTCCAAGATTTGATCCTTGTGGAATTTCAGATGTTACAATGCAAGGGTTAGAAACATATCCATTACAGGCAACACATTGTGGTCTGACTTTAAGGTACGAAGCAAAGAATTCTTTCAAGCATTGATTAAAACCTTGTTTAAGAGTGTAATATTTTGTCAAATGCTTTAAATGTGTTGGTGTATAATGTCAAATTTTTTCTTGTCGCCAAATGCTAGGATGATTTTCATTGTTATGCAGACAAGGTTTGTTTTGAACAGACCTATAAATCAATTTTTTTTAAACTAGCGAAATTAGATAAAACGAAGATCGGATGATACTTTTTAATAAAAGTTTTTGTGAACTAGGTATATTTTAGCTTCCTTCCAATCTGACGGAAAAAAATTTCTTTTTAAAGACAGGTTGTATATGATAATGAAAGTGCAAATATGTCAGTAAGACGTAATCTGATTGAAGCTTGGGGGAAGGCCTAATGTAATTTTCATTAACAAGTTTAGTGATTCGGGGGTTGGCAAAAAACACCTTTGTCTAGAAGAGTACAAAGTGGTGATCAAAACTGGAAAAAATCGTTTTTGTCTGGAAAAAACTATCCTGTGGTTTTCTCCAATAGACCTGGTAAAATGTAGTTTAAATAAATTGAACAGATACCACCTGCAAATTGATTATGTCTAGGTACTTTTATTATGTATTAAAATTATTTAACCAATAAATAACAAATATATTTTTCAAAATTTATAGAAACAATTACATTACTCAAAATCAATCTTTACTGAAATAACAGGCACTTTGTGGAAAAAAACAAAGTTATAAAAAACAGGTGGGAAAAATCAGTCATCTAGTGGTATTTTCAACTCAGTGTTAAAATTTAAAGTATAACCATTTTCTTCATGATAGTGATAGTGAACGTAAATGAAACAACGTATAAATGCTTCCATACTTTCCTTTACGTTATTAAGGTTAGTGAACTAATGATAATGATTGTTTAAACATTCCATAACTTTTCTATTTATATTTATTAACTATTGTAAATCCTTTCTAGCATCAAAGCATAAATCATATGTTCGTAATGGTTTAAAAGATGTACAGAAAAGAATTCGTAAAGGTGAAACAGGGATATTATTCTTTGCTGCCGATGTATCTCCAATTGATATAATGGTGCACTTACCTGGCGTGTGCGAAGATAAAAATATTCCATACTGTTATACTCCCAGTCGTACAGATTTAGGTGCAGCATTAGGGCTTAAACGTGGTTCATTATTGGCATTAGTACGTGAAAAAGAAGAATATAAAGAAATGTTTGACGAATTAAAACAAGAAATACAAACTTTAGCTGTTGAGTTATAACAATGTAATAAAAATTATTTTATTTTATAATAAATTAGATAAGAAATAAAGTCAAATCAACAACACTTGAAATTGTGTGTGGTGAACTGGCGTTTTATATTATCTTAAAGGCTGGACACGCGGTCCTATGACATATTCTACCGTGGCATATGTCATACGACATTCATGTACTTGAACGTCCAACGCCTTTTGACACAGATGGTACATACTTGAGGGTCAGGCTTCCTATGAATTTCACAGTAAACAAAGACTTTGTTTAGTGGCAGTGGCATACTTTTGTTTTAAGTAAAAATTATGAAGATTTAAAATAATATTTAGACATTTCTCTTCAAGCTTGAGATAACATAAATCTCAAGCTGCCACCTGAACTGTTATAAGTATGTCAAACATGTATCACAGTATTCCCACATGCTTAAACGTGAGCGTTCTTCTTATATTGGGTATGATTTCATAATTTACTATATACATGTAAACAGGATTTTTTAACCACACACTATTGCTGTTGTATGTACGTACATGAATGTCTATGCATGCCTTAACACTTTCGCTGCCGATCCAATACTTTAGTCAGGGGTTGATCACACTCTAGCCCGTGTTGCGTTCACTTAAATTGTGCTAATTTATTTTGGCATTTGTGATACACATCCATAGCTGTAGAGGCATTGTGTGAACACTATAGAAAATGCAATTACACATGTGGTTGTGAATTTTTTGTGTGATTCATTCATAGCGACTGCGATTGTAGAGGCACTATCACTTGTTATACATGATGTAGTTCTGTGTACAGTTTCAAATATTACTGTAGTGTCACATTAGATTCACAACACTGTGGTTACATACACGCTTCCTTATATTTGTGGACAATATTTTTACGTGTAATTTATTTTTAGCAGATGTGGTTTTAGATACCGTGTGCGAGCTTTATAGACAATATAATTTTCGAAAGTATTTGGCACCCAGGTAGGAACCGCTATATTGGTCGGCGGCATTAAGTGTTAAGGTATGTTCGACTGTGTGCGTCCAGCTCTTTGGAATTGAAAATTGTCTAAAATCAAAATATTTCCAATTATTTTATGCAATATTATGTACACTTAATAAATACAAGAGTTATGTTCTAATACATGTAGTTATATTATCAGTGAATTTTCATCATCTACGTGGTGTACCGTGAGGTGAGGTACAAAACTTCACAACAGGTACCTCTGGTAAATTCGAATTGAAAATGTCTATGAATATGGTCTGCAACTGTTTCCTTATCGAGATGACATTTAAATTTTGTAGTGTTAAAAAAGCAAAAACCACATTGAGTATGCAGTTAAGTTTTATTACTCATTTTGACAGTTCAGCTGTTCTACAAATGCTTCCGTATTGAGATGTGACATTTTTACATTCCAACCTACATACACATATGTATGTATAGAAGGTTATGCAATCAACTTTTTTTCACTATCGCCAAATCTACTTATTAGCTTATTTTTTAAGTTTTGCCAAGATCGGCCATAATGTCTGGATGTGTATCTGTGTGGATGTATGTTTGTATCCACGATAACTCCAGAACGAAAACACCTACGTACTTAAAATTTTGTATTTAAGCTTGTTTTCATTTTGCTTGGAGGTGATTAGATTTTGGGAGAATTCTATCCGCGGAGAGTGGGGTTTATTAGGGGTAGTTTTTGTTTTTTATCAAATATTTCTAAAACAGCTGCATTTTTCAAAGATCTGACAATACCTAGAAGAAAAAATGTAGACATTTTTTAAAGAAAATTTAATTTTACATAACTTTTCTTTACTAAGTTTCTTAATATAATGCAAGGTAAGTCTAAAAATTAATTAAAAATGAATGAAAATGGTTCAACTGAATTATTAATACCTGAGTTAGTTAACGTACTAATACCTCCTATGTGCACCAAGTTAGTAGAGTTGTGGTAACACGATTTGCTTAGCATTCGGGAGGCAATGGGTTCAATTCCCATTACCGTCTACCTTGTATGAGGTTTTTTCGGCGGGTTTTCCTCATATATATATAGCGGCATGGTCACTGCGTATACGCACACCATGTGCGGCTATGTAGGCGAATGCCGAGGTATTTTCCCCTCAGGACCCTAACTCAGTTCCTTCCGATCCTATCCTTAATCCCACCATGCATATATACTTAATGTATGTATGTTGGGAATAATAGAGGTTTAACCGTGAAATGCGCCTTTATAATTAAATTTTATTTAAAAAAAAATAAACGTCAATATCAAAATTATTAGCGTATGTGTTGCCATCTGCGACTACCGTTTAGGTCAATACAAACAAAATAAGTTTCATCTTTGAATAACGAAGTAGGAAAGAAGCAACACTGCTATAAGTGTTGCCGTAGCACGCGATTGTACCGAGATTTAGATGGCGCCACCTTGCATTTTGTACCGGGATTTCTCAGTTGCGCCCATTTGACTCGAACCGTTGAGTGAAAGGTTTCGTTATTCATTACTGGAACGTTTCTTCCGATGCGACGTTTTCCCTTACATACTTAATTGCATAAATTAACAATTACAGACTATTATACTTGAAATTAAAAATTATTATCAATTTTATTAAATACATAAATAAAAATAAATAAAATAATTTAATATTATACTTGAAGTTTATTTATGGTTAAATAACACACTTTTTTGCACGATTGAGATTTTTCGTTTATTTACCATATCTGTTTCCAAAACAGTAAGATATGTTTACTAGTTGCGAGGCCCAACTCGTCGGTAGGTATTTTACTTACCGACGTCTTTTACGTACCAACGTAAAATTGTATATACTACCTACATTTCACAACAATAAGAACAAAAAATTTGGACATTTCGGTTTAAAACGTCACTTTTGACTTTTCGTTTATTTGGTAGTAATTAAATAATTTCAACTGTGGTAAATTTAATACAATCGTGCAAAAAACAGTATGAGCATCACGAACATTAAGGGTTGTACCGGTCTCCGGCCAAATTGGAGGGATATCGACCGGTAAACGTCCCTTACTGTTCTTGATACTATTAGATCTACGAAATTGATTAAGTAAGATCTGATTGGGTTAATGTAGCTTTTCGTAATAACGTCTCTCAGAAAATTATTACTGAAAGGAACTTGATGAACAATCACAGTTCGTCTTCGTTATCTAATCAAAGCACATCAGACGTGCAACGGGAGCAACTAGAAATTCTAGCGCATTTTAGGTATCTTCTACATAGAGCTACTTCTTTTCAGTTTTTGATTTTGTTGCATTAATTTTTTTGTCTTTGCCCTTAGTTGGTTGTTTTAATAAACAGGTCAAATAAGAACGTGAGTTTTTTTAAATTTTGTCTTTCTACATACATAAAGGCAAAATTTACATTGTATTGAGGGAAATTCATGTTTAATAAAAATATCGTTTTTGAAAGTATGCTCTGTTAAATAGAGTTAAGTCTGTGTGCATTAAACAATTGTATGGTGAAGTTTCGTTTTTGTATGCGGTTTATAACACAATTAATTATAAATATTGTACGTCGTATCTTACCAAGAAACGGTTAAAGCTTTATTAAATAATCAATTTTAAACAAAAAGTACAAATCTATGAATTGTCACACAAGGGCTATGTACGTACGTCTACTGATCATTCACCAATTACTTTTTTTTATTAAACTGTACGTAAACAAAAACTAGAAGTTCATTATACATGTATACAAGTTGTAACACTAATGACCTCATCTTTATTAGAAATTTAATAATGGTAATTGAGGTTAACTTGCAACCAATTGTTTTAAAAAAACGTTACTCAGACTGAACTTAAATTTTTCTTAGTACAAATTGTGAAAGTAAATCCACGTCTTTTATTTGTAATCAGATTTTATCTAAAAAAGGAAGTATTTGTCACTTTCTCAAAAGGACGAGTTTATTACGGCAATAAAAGTGGAAAACATTAATGAATTCCTAATTCAATAAATTAAGAAAAAATCAACCCTGAATTGGTTTAAGTTACTTTAAATGACAGCATAATAAACTTGCATTTCGCCCATTTTTGCTATTAAAAAGAATAATTTTATCGCTTTGCCCCTTAAAATAATTTTTTTGCCAAACCATTCATATAAACGCATACAAAACCTTGCCCCCGATCAGCTGTTTCTGACGTCACAAGCGAAAGCAGCATCCTGGAAAATTCCATTTTGTATTAAAAGCTCTTTCGATTTCATTCCAATCATGTTCAGATGTTGGTACTTAGAAAAACAAAACGACCGGCTAGATAAAAAAATAAATAAAAACACATAATCTGCAAGTAATATAAAGTTTATAAAACAGATCATTTGAACGCGGAATTGGATATTCGTCGAAATTGTTGAGAACAAATCGTATTTCATTTCTTTAATCCAAGTTTATACTAAGACTGATTTAGTATTTTGGTTTGTTGTTCAAATTTAATCTAAACAAATGGTGTATGCGTCATTATTTGTCAAGGTAGTGTACTACACAATTCAGGATGTTCACGTAAAAATTTAATTTTTTCACGAAAGGATGAACAAATAAAAGTTATAAGGGTAGGAGTCGTAAAGAATAAGGAGTCGTTGTTGGTTTAAGTCCCCCAGATGGTCGAAGGCTAGTAATATTTTTTGCACACAAAACACATTTACAATGTACTTACTTTTATACAGTCCAATAATGCATTCTAAGTCGCACCCAAAACCTCAGAAATAACTGTCCTTATCATATTCTATGGTATCCTGAACATATATTGCAGATTGGCAAATGATTCACCGGTAGCTGAGAATCTTAAAGTGACGAAGTTTTGATTCAGCTGGTATTGGTCTTCTCATATTGTTGTCTTTATTCTGAATTGTTTTCACTTTATTGAGCAAAACCCAAAACAAATTTGGCTCCATTCTAAAAGTTTTTGTTGCTGTTTTGATCCTTCAAGGACAATTCCCGACACACACCACTGGTGGCACCTAGTAAATTCCGTCTCCTTATCCACTCTCGAACCCACACACACCTAGTCTTTTATTTGTTTGAATTCTTCAAATAATCTCTTAATTCCTGTATTAAAAGTTTGGACACAACTTTTGCAGCTTCATGTTCTACCATAATTTATAACAAACAGTGGCGATAAAATTACGACCAGCAAGTGCACTTGTTCCGCCTGAACTGGAGAGGGTTGAGAGCCTGCAGGTTATATAAGCAAGCCGAAGAGCATGCTCCAAATATTGTTTTTCATTTGGGAGTTATAAAAAAAATAAAAATTTCAATACCTGCGCCTCTAAAACGAGCAAAGTCACATTGCCTTTTCATGCTTCATCCTTCCCTGAAGTTTCAGCTATCAAAAGGGACCACCCTACATAGGAAACTTGATTTAATTTTTTTAAATCCTGTATAGCCAGAAATATTTTTGAAACAGTTTTTAATAGTACACTACAATATAATTGTTATAAAAAAAAGGCCCTACTAACAGTTTCGGGAAATATTACAGTGATCAATATATTACATTGAAGATTTATCCAAAGAATTCTATTCCCATTGATTTTGTTAGATAAGTTAGAATACCTTATGTACCACAACTGGTGCATCTGTTCCTATTTTATTTTGTAAATTAGAAGGCGGGTTGAATTGAAACCATCTAGTGTAAATATGGGCGGCTGTTGTATATTTTGATAGTAGAAATAAGGTGTGCTTGGAGATAGGTTGTTAAGAAAATAATTGAGAAAGTTGTTGATTTTTGATATTTTAAAAATAATGAATGTATTTTGTCTGATGAAATAACATAGAATAAAAAGGTAATGTTATATATTCACTAATTGCATTTTCTTTCAGTAAATGTTTGTATATCTCAACAAAAAGGGTAACTTAATTATAAGATTAACATAACTTGATTTGAAGATAGAAGGTTCGTTTGTAATTTGAACTAGATAATAATTGAAATGAGTATATGATTTATATTACAATTCCATGGTAAGAGTGATTATTCCATCTAATATAAATTAATATCCATGATAATTTGAAAGTTAATATTACATCACAATCTTGTTATTTAATATATCTTATTTTGACATTTCACACCTATAATGTAGCATATTTTAAGATGGATGTTCCCTCGTAAATGTAGTGGAAGTGTAAAACGGCTCCCGGGTAGAATTGGCATAATGCTGACCTTGGAGACATAACCGGTGCAGCACTAAAGCATGTTCTCGTTGGAATACTGTGTGTGTGTGTGCTGTTATGAAATATGTTACCTTTCGGTTCGTTAATTGTAAACGCAGACCCTTAACATGTGATGTTTTTTTCTTATACTGCAGTTAGGTAACTGTATAACCTGGTGATCACCATTTATGAAACACTTATCTTTATGTTGTTATTCTTGTTGTAGAAGGCGGTAAGGTTTTTCTTTTGTAGTTCTTTTCCTCAAGCCGCTATAGCACAACTACATTGCACTTGCCTATAAATTTATATACTGTTTTATTGTGTTACCTTTATTTTACCCCGCCCCCCTCCTTAGATACCCGCAACAGATAAATCCTGTAACAACTCTTTTATACAACGTAAGTGGTCCTACCTGGTTTTTCATGACGATGATTTGGCTTAAATAAGTTCGCGCATTAATTTTGTTCTTGCAATCGAGTTGTGCAGTCATTAGACTGGCCTGGGTACATTACAACCCCACAACAAACATGTATAATATGGTAAAAACTTATTAATGAACTGGAACAATACAATTGGGATTTATAAATAACGATATATTAAAAATGATTTTATTTTATAATTTGCGCAAATACATTGGACAAGAATTACACAATAAAATGTTGAATCATTTTTGATTATTGACTGACCTACATCGATTGTCAATGAACACAACTGAAAAGGATCTAGAATGAAACCATTTATTGTTATTCTAGAATGTCAGCAAATCAAAGACTGTGGTGTGATATTTCTACATTATTAGGTTTTATAAAAATCTTATAATAAAGCCAATTAATGAATAATGGTTTCTACTAGATCCTAATTAAAATTTACCACAAGTGTTGCTTACTTATTCAAATTAGCTGCTTTACCGTGCAATTAAAAGGAAATGGACTACGAACAAAACACCACATACCCAAAACTTTGTGTTACTGTTGTTCATAGGTTCTGTTGTAAAATAATGCTATAGAGTAACATTGTTTTCCACACATATATATTGATACTTTACATAACGAGGTCTTTTATTCATAGCCACTTTTGTTACCTTTTTTAAATCACCATATAATAAACATGCATTCAAAACATGATACATTCTATAGACTGGCACATTTTATGTATATATAATAGGAAATAAGGACGCGTTTGGAAAAAGATTTATTACCGTCCACGCTATAATAATTAACAGTAACAATCTTATTTATCAAATGTGTCCATTATCTTACATAAGGCTCACTCTCAAATGTTTCAGTCAATATGGATGGCATGTAAAACTTGAAAAATAAATGCAAAAAATTAAATATAGAAGTTAAAAAAAAAATTCTAAATGTATCAAATATAATTCTCATTTTTTTTTATTTGGTACATTCATAATCCTAATTGACTACAATGTTCATAAAAATTGGTCCTAAAATAAAGAGGAATGTGATCATTAGCTACAAGATGAAGCACAAATTCTGTATTTTAAATCGGTGTGGTCCAAAAAGTCTGCATTTGTGTTTGTACTAACAAAAAATAGTGTGTAGATATGCACATATATGTTGGAAAAAGAAAAAATAAACTTTTTGGCTCAGACCATATCACAGTTCTCAGTGATGGAAATTTGATCAAAAAGCAGCCGTAATGAGTATTAAACATTTGTACCGATTGCTTAAATCGATGTTTTAATTGGACAAACACCATTACTATTTAGGAGATACAAATTCTATTCGTATCACTAATTGAGTGTGCCTTAATGCAGGAAATAATTGTAGTAATATAATATTATGAACACGAAATCGAGTAGTTGAAAATAATAAAAAACAGATTTTATAAAAGTAGTCACAGCATATGCTTTAAAGATGACCAGCGAGAGCTGGATCAGATTCAGACTTGCGTGAGAAGCATAAACAACCCGAGCTTGATTTAAGAGCATGTTTATTTTCACGATCACGTTCTACTAAACACTTTTGATAATAATCGTAATCTTTTAAATACCATACAGGTGGCCAACGGTGCTCAACCAAATATGCCTGGTTGTCTGGGTGCAGTAAACGTAGGCTTCGAGGAGACATACGACACAATTTATTATAATTAACACACAAATGATTCATGCACCAATCAGCCAACTGATGAGCATTGTGCAGCTAAAAATAATTCATACAATATTATGCACTGCACATAAATATACAAACCTTAACAGGCTCTAGTAAACGTAAACACTGTTCTATTGTTTCTGATGTTTGCAATCTTTCTAAATCTTCAATTACTCGTTTTTCTACTAAGTTGACGAGACGCGGTAAGCACAATCTATTGCCTAATTCCAATAAGTTAACACAACGGCTAGCAGAAACTCCAGGAATGTCATCAGTGTACAAATAGAATAGCAACTTATGAAATGTATACTCTCGCACCCCAGGAAATTCGATCTGCATTTTGTTATTATTTTAAGGCTACATAATGTTTTACCATACTTACAACTTTAGCTTGACTTTCACGAAAATCACCACCAAACATTGCTTTCATTACTTCACAACGTGCAGATAACATAGCTTTATGTGCTGCACATGCACCATCGTCCAGCTCGAAAACAATATCAGCAAATAAACCTTGCTCTAAACATAAGTCTTGCAATTTCCTTCTTAAATGAGCTTCATGTGTTTCTTGTAATCGTGTGCCATCACTCACATTTCCACATTGTTGTATATCAATTAATAGCACTAAAAGCTGTGGCAGTTCTAGAAATTCAGCAGCTTGACGTGTATCCTATAATTAATTAAAAATTTACCTAAATTTATAGATCAAGTGTTTTTAGTTGTAGTAAGTATTAAGCTACACCTTTATTTGGATCCAACCCTGTTTTTTCAATTATTTATTAATCAAAAGGCGATTTAAAACTAATTTGCTAAAAAATCAGCTTGTATTAAAATTACGTAACTTAATATTTTGCACCAACCAATCCAAAGTGAAGAAGCAAAATATTGGGAGTGGGAATAAAATCACATAATTCATTTAAAAATGGAATTTATTTGAATTTGCTATACTTTTGTCAGATGTTCATTCTAAAAAGGTAAGTCCAAGAATTGGAAAAACACATAATACGACAAACCACTGAAAAGTGACTAAATCCCAAAAGAGTGGATGGTTAACAAAACTGGAAAATATAGGAATTTTATTTATCCTCAACGAGATAATTTGTTATTAACATACTAGATAGTAAATCAGCCGTGCATATAGGATGTAATAAAAACGAGAGAATGAACACCCAGTTATAAAGTGCTTTCAGCTTTTTTTCTCACCTACAACACAGTTAAGTGGTATACAATGAGGAGATGTTGATGGAAAGATTGATTACGAGGGAAATAATCAATTTTATTTTATAGTTATAGTATATAGTTTTAGAAAAGTTGCATTTTAATTTGCTTATGTGTTCTTTTATGAAAATAAAAGCTTTCAAAACTTATGTCACACTAAATACCCAACGTTTAGGGGTTAAAATTGTATATTGGTGTGTGTGTGTGTGTTTGGATGTATGTTATTATCCACAATAAATACAGAACGACAAAGTTCAGTATATGGCTTATTTCAAGAGATATCAAAATCCATTACAAACCAAACATATGATTTCTTAAATGAGAACCCCTGAATATTATGCCAAATTCGAATTGCTCACATTTTTTTGTGAATCTTTTGATATGAGGTTTTGCTACATTATACAGAGTCCTTTAAAAGTTATGGACAGGTTTATGTTAAAATCGTAGCTAAATCTACGCCCTCTAGCTTACTGTACGTACAGAATAAAACAATTTTTTGCCTAATCGAGTTTCGTAATATCCCCTCATTCGATTAAGTTTCAATTATTTTCTCTGTTGTGTACATGGTGGATCGAAACTCAGCCTTTTATTTTCTTTCTTCTTTTAACCCTGTATTTAATAACACAAATAGAATCTTTGATTATGTAGCTTTAATTTTTGTTAACCATTCCCTATACCCAAGGTTCATAAAAATAGAGTTATTTTGTAATATTTATTATAAACTATAGCAAGCGTTGAAATTAACATTTTTTATAAAACCCCAAAAAAAGAAATCAATTTTTGTTAAATAGGGAGACCGAGCTGGCATTCAAATGGTCCCCCTCTTCAGATCCATCTGTTTTCGAATTCGTTATTTAGATGATCTCGTATAGGCGTAGTATTATGGACAGGCGCACCATCATGCAAATACCACATTTGCCGCCGAATATTAAGTGGAACCTCTTCTAATAAAACTGGCGGATGATTCTAACGAAAATTTAAATAAACCGCACCAGTTACCCGTTCATCAAAGAAGTATGGTCCTATCACATGATTACCTACAATTCCACCCCGAACATTTAACAACCACCTCAATGCTATTATGGGTTGAAACGAAATTGTTGAAACGAAATTTGCATTAGAAGCTGCATAATAATGAATATTATGTCGATTCACACATCAATCTTTGTGAAAAGTCGCTTCATCTGCAAAAAGCACACAATCAAAAAAAAAATCTGGCGATTGATTTCAGATTGAGCCCATTCGCAAAATGTTATTCTTCTTTGAAAATCACGGTCAAGTAGCTCTTAATAGAGTTGAATATGATACGGATGCAGTTATGTTTTTTAAGAATTCTTTGAACCTTGCCATGACTAATATCTTGCTGTTGTGAAATATTTCTTACACTTGTATGCGGATCTTCTGCAATACTTTCATTTCATTTTCTTCAGTTAAGGCTGTTTTTGCTACTTCTTTTTTTTTCACAGGTTACTGTACCAGTGCGATCGAAACGATTCATTAGTTTCTCAAATGCTCTTTAGTTGGGTGTCTTGCAGTCTGGAATTAGATGCCAGTAAACAGTTTTTGTTACATTCACCCAGTACCCAAATCATGTCCACCATTTCTTGGGTAGAAAAATGTACACTATTCTTCTTACGTTATTAGAAAAGATTGTAAAAATGTACGTGACAATTACTGCTATATTTCAGAAGTAAAATATACAAACGGTAAACAACTGCCGTTTATGTCAAATTTTGTCAACGCTTACTGAGAAAAGGTTACTAACGTATTGTAATAGATTAATTATAGTTTACAATAAATATTACAAAATAACTCTGTTTTTATAAACTTTGGGAATGCTTAACAAAAATTAAAGCTACATAATCCTATAAATACTTTGAACATTTAGATTACTATTACGGTTAGGATTGCACTTTTGGTGTCTTGTTTTATTTAGTATAAAAAATTAGTTTCTCTACTTTAAATTATATCCGTATTTATTATTTACGATTTTTTGTTAAATTAAGCACTTGCTTTAATATAATAGATTAATAATTATAGTTTATAATAAATATTACAAAATAACCTTTTCTACCAAACATACCCTATTTATTACAAGACAAATTGAAAACATAATTGTAATTAATTCAAAGAGCAACTTGAAAAATGGAGCAAACAAATTTGTGTTTATGTATAATATGTCGACATGTATGAGATATTCGACTTGACACAAATCTGTTTTTGCCAAAAATAGCTTATTTATTACAAGACAAATTGAAAACAGAATTGTAATTTATTCAAGGAGAAACTTAAGAAAGGGATTATGTATACCATGTCTACACATATGATATATTCGACTTGACAGAAATCTCTTTCTACTAACACTAGTTTATTTATTACAAGACAAACTGAAAACATAATTGTAATTTATGCAAGAAGCAACTTAAAAAATGGAGCAATTTTTTTGCGTATACCATGTTGACATGTATAAGATATTCGGCTTGATTAAACCTTTTCTACTAAAAATAGTTTATTTATTACAAGACAAACTGAAAACATAATTGCAATTTATTTATTAAAAAATTGAGCAAAGAATTTTTTTGTTTATGTATACCATGTCGACATGTATGAGATATTCAACTTGATACAAATCTCTCTCTACTAAAAATAGTTTATTTATTACAAGACAAACTGAAAACATAATTGTAATTTATGCAAGGAGCAACTTAAAAATGGAGAATTTTTTTACTTTACCATGTTGACATGTATGAGATATTGATTTGATTCAAACCTTTTCTATAAAATAGTTTATTTATTACAAGACAAACTGAAAACAATTTAATTTATTATTAAAAATGGAGCAAACAATTTTTTGTTTATGATACTGTCGACATGTGAGATATTCGATTGACACAAATCTCTTTCTACTAAAATAGTTTATTTATTACAAGACAAATGAAAACATAATTGTAATTTATGCAAGAAATTAAAATGGAGCAATTTTTTTACTTATACCATGTTGACATGTATAAGATATTCGGCTTGATTAAACCTTTTCTACTAAAAATAGTTTATTTATTACAAGACAAACTGAAAACATAATTGTAATTTATGCAAGGAGCAACTTAAAAAAATGGAGCAAAGAATTTTGTTTGTTTATGTATACCATGTTAACATGTACGAGATATTCGACTTGACACAAATCTCTTTCTACTAAAAATAGTTTACTTATTACAAGACAAACTGAAAACATAATTGTAATTTATGCAAGGAGCAACTTAAAAGATGGAGCAATTTTTTTTTTCCTATACCATGTCGACATGTATGAGATATTCGACTTGACACAAATCTCTTTCTACTAAAAGTAGTTTATTTATTACAAGACAAACTGAAAACAATTATAATTTATTCAAAGAGCAACTTAAAAAAATGGAGCAATTTTTTTACATATACCATGTTGGCATGTATGAGATATTCGACTTGATACAAACCTTTTTCTACTAAAAATAGTTTATGTATTACAAGACATACTGAAAACATTATTGTAATTTAATCAAAGAGCAACTTAAAAAATGGAACAAACAATTTTTTTGTTTACACCATGTCGACATGTATGAGTTATTCGACTAGACACAAATCTTTCTACCAAAAATAGCTTATTTATTACACGACAAATTGAAAATAGAATTTATTTAAGGACCAACTAAAAAAAATTGAACACACAAGTATACAATTTCAACATGTACATTATATATTCGACTCTCTTTCTACCAAAAATAGTTTATTTGTTACAAGACAGATTGAAAACAGTTGTAATTTTTCAAGGAACAAATAATTTTTTCTTTATGTATACCATGTCAACATGTATGATATATCGACTTGATACAACCTCTTTCTACTAACAATAGTTTATTCATTACAAGACAAACTGCAAACATAATTGTAATTTATTCAAAGAGCAACTTAAAAAATGGAGCAAACAATTTTTTTCGTTTACATATACCATGTCGACATGTATGAGATATTTGAATTGACACAAATATCTTTCTACCAAAAATAGTTTATTTATTACAAGACAAACTGAAAATATAATTGTAATTTATGCAAAGAGCAATTTAAAACATGGAGCAATTTTTTTTACGTATACCATATTGGCATGTGTTAGATATTCAACTTGACACAAATCTCTTTCTACTAAAAATAGTGTATTTATTACAAGACAAACAGAAAACTAAATTGTAATGTATTCAAGGAAAGTATCGAAAAGTAACTAAGAATGGACGCGAAAAGCTTTTGTGCGTGATACATCGCGTGCTCAGGAAAAGCAGAACAGTAAAATGTCACGACCTCGTGGGTCTTTCAATATTGGTCCAACGGTAGCAAAATTAACGTAAAATACTGGATTCCGAGAATTAAACGTTACATAAGGAAACAAATTGGTGCGTCCGCGGAGTGCTTAATTAACAAGGTACCGACAGGTAAGAGATCAGGAGAAAGTTTTTCCTCATTCCTTCCCCGAATAGACCCTTTGCAACAGTCCATTTGAATTACGTAAGACCTATTGTAGGAAGCAATGAGGGAAATATATATTTCCAATGAAATCCGAAGAGAGTGAACTAGATCGACATTTTATGTTACAAATGCTGCAACTATCGCACGAAGAAAGCTAATTCACATCAGAATAATTCAAAGAACGCATGAATAGAATCAAGCATACGTTCAATTCTAGTTAGTAGGCTTGTGCTGATAGTCAAGTGGAACGAGTAAATTCAACCCTTTTGCCTATAATCATGACTGCAATGATCAATGAAACCGGCTGGGATGTTAACATTGCAAAGGTTGAAAGAAACCTCGCTCTGAATAAAACCACATGTAAATGAAGATTTGAGTCCTTGTACAGCTTTTTACCATGACTTACGGTCGGACAGTTAAGAATGGAAACCGCCAGCCAAAATTGAACAGGAAACTCGGGAGAATATAATCAAGGAACAAAAAGTATAAAAATCGGAACGTTAAAAGACGGAGCAAATTGTGCGTTTAGGGACGTAGTTTAAATATGGGGACCCCCATTAGTCATGGGCGAAATCTAGAAGATCCAATTGCGGTATTGTGGCCTTATATAGTAAGTGACTTCAGCCAGTTAAAAATTTATAAATGTCTGCTGCAAAAGATGACGAATCACTAGCTGAGAAAGGTCCATCAGATCCGAATTTGAGAACAGTGAAACTGAAAGCACCGTAAGTGTTTTAGTGAATAAGTAGTACAAGGCGTACGCGCTGCCCACTAAAATATTTAACGGATGATGTTATGTTATAATGACGTTTTTTATATATTAGTGGTAGTCAAGAAAATGTTTCTTTTCCTCTTTTTCTTCTTTTTGCTTATTTCGAAGCTTGGATGTATTTAGAAATGTAGTTGTTTATTCTACACAACGGGGACGTGGTACGTCAGGATGTCCTAAAGAAAGAAGCGCGAACAACTTATTTTTCCGAAGCCGAGCTGCACGAGGAGGACGTTGCTGGTCACGCAGTTTTAGTTTTAACCTTTTAGTGACAACGTGCCGGTATTTAACACCTGTGATAACGTCGGTCCATGAGACCGATTTTAATTTAAATTAATTTTATAGCGCTTTTTTAACTTTTTTGTCACAAACGAAAATGATTGTTTCCTTGTTTATTTGTCTTAGTAATAGTTATAATTTTTGTAAGAAATATTCTTTTCAATGAACAAAATTTTATTAAAATAGAAATAAGCACAAATTGAAGAAGGCGTACATTAAAAATGGAATTGTGAAGAAAGTAAACAAAACTTTATCCTTAATGATACAACTATAGATAAACAAAACAATAACGTCTGTAGAAATAAAAAAAATTCTTTAGTAAGGCAAAGTATAAACAATGTACCTTGCGATGAACATCAATAACAATTTACATATTACAATCAGCACATACCATCATAGCATGTTCTAAACAAAAGTGATTCTGGTATTTATTGCAGGAGTATCTGGTTTTCCTGTACTTTTTAGAATCACAAAAGGCACACCTGCCAGGTGTATTATTTCTTTGATAAATATTGGCTTGGGCAATATCTAAAATTTCTTGAATTCTCAGTCTAATTAATCTGGGAATGTGTTGGTTTTAAGATGTTTCTTAAGTTTATCCCTCAACAAATTCATAGCTAAACCTTCTAAAAACTGACTACGAGTCACAGTACTTCCTACACTATCTGAATTATAAGTAATAAAAGCGTTAATTGCTGACATATTCAGCACGCTGTAGAAGATAACCAACCATGGACCACCTTCGAGTAGCTGTGTTGTATGTTGCGCATAACTTATCAACCACATCTATGCCACTTTTGGTAGAATTGTACAACATAATAGTATCAGGTTTTCCTGTAATCAGCGTCGATCGCGTCATCATGATGCATCATAGACAGCAACAGTACATTTCTATATTTTTTTTTGGAATATAAGACACTAAAGTACAGTGTTCTTGAAACCCCAACATACTTGACAAGACTGGTCTGGTTTTTCTCTTAACAAATTCTTTAGGTATTTGAGGTTTGTTTTTCTTTAGGGTGCCCACCACAGTGAGCTTATGATCACCGAGTAATTTGTCGGCCAGATCCTTGCTATTAAACCAATTATCAACAATCACATTTCGCTTTATTCTGGAAATTGGTTCACAAAGACGTTGAACAACTGCAAAACCACTATTCTCAACATTATATGGACCATCACGCTGCTTGCCAACATATACTTCTAACTTTGAGGTATAAAACATTTTTGCATCGGCCAAAGCAGACGTTTTTAATCCATATTTGTTCAGTTTGCTGGGAATGTACTGACGGAAGCTGTACTGTCCTCTAAATGCTTCCAGCTTCTCGTCAATCGTTACGCATTCAGATAACGAAAAATGTTTCTCACAGTGTGAGTTAAAAATTTCAAATAACTCTCGAATGGGAGCCAATTTATCTATTGTAGCTCCGTGTAAACGTGCTTCTTTGTCATCGAACCTAAAGTAAGGACTTCGTCAGCCTGAATAATTCTATGGCAGTAAGGACTTCGTCAGCCTGAATAATTCTATGGCAGTTCCATTTATTTTCCACAAATCTGCATTTAGATGATTTGTCTTTCTGACACCTGACAAGTATAGCAATCCAAGCAAAGCTTTAATTTCAATAAGATAGGTAAAGTAACACGTTTTGTTGGAAACATCATAATGCGCATTTGCAATGGCTTTGTTGGTATTTTCTACTACTATATTAGTATACTGTCTCCTATTAAACACTTCCAAATATCTACTTCTGTTGTCAATCTTTTAGCAGGTCCCGTTACTCCTGGTAAATGGATAATTATATTTTCTGATCGAGTTCTACAATTTTTTTGGGGAAATGTGTTTCTTCCACATTGTAGTTTAGTCACGACCAATGTAGAAGCGTTCTCTAAACGTTCTTTGAGCAGGTTGCAAACTAGAACTTTCATCTTGCTCTGTTACCGCTATTTCTTGTTCAGACTCACTATCTGTTTCTCGTTGTTCAACATTGTCTGCTTCAACAACACGATCACCGTCGTCGTCATAGTCAATTATATATGGATTTTCTTTTTTGAGTAAGCGCAAGATATTTTTCTATTCTTCCTCGTAACTCATTTCTGCTAAAAATATTGAGAAATAAAATGTATGACCGCGGACACATTTCGCAATTAACATACCTGCCAATTTACACAATCAGTTTATGTTAAATACGCGAGTGACAACGTCGGTTTGTGAGACCGAGGTAATTTTTTTAATTCGAACCACAGCACACTACGAGTTGCCAGTACGAACTGAGGAGTAAAAGCATTCCATTCACAGGTACTGATAATCTCCCACGTCTGGCGTTCAAGGTTACATTAATAGCGACAAAAATTGAAACCATCGGTCTGTGAGACCGAGCGTTATCACTGAAAGGTTAAGCAGAATAAAAATTATAGTCTTGCTATTTTTGTGTTTAATTAATACTTATTTGTTTGTTTTATCAGTTTTGGTCACATATTTGCATTTTCTGTTATTGCAGCATTTTATAATAATTAAAATATGCCCATTTTGACGAATTAAAAAAAATACTTTTGGCGATTTTTTGGGCATTTTAAAGAGAATATTTATATGTACAGGGTGGCCAACTAAGAATGCGAGGTACTGTATCTGGGAAACTATCCATCGTAGAGGCTTGCGCAAAAAAAAATTATTACTAAAACGGCCAATACAAAAACCTGGAAAATATTTTCGAGTTTCTGAAATGACCGCTAGGGGGCGTAACTGCAATCTTGAATCTAAAAAAGTGATGTTTCTGTGAATTCTGCTATATTAACCTAAAAAAAAAAATAACTGATGTTTGAAGTCGAGGATAATCTGAACTTTTTTTGTTTGGCACTTTTTGACGTATCTATAAAAATAAAGTGGTGGGGGGTATTCAAAGGTTTCCTTAAATCACCCCCGTACCTTCGAAACGCCTAATCCGATTTTAACAAACTTGGGCGCGTTGAAAAGAGCTTTTCTTGGGCTACAAATATTAGAATAATTGAAGTTTTGTTAGTTTCACATGTCGTCGCTAGAGGGCTTTGTTCGACATTCCGCAAAAAAATTAAATGCATTGGTATGACTTTTTTTCATGAACAAGTAGCTAAATGATGCGTAAACAAGCTCGCGAAAACCGCATCTCGATATCTTGTTCCTAACCTAAAATATCGGGCAAAGAAAAGTTTATACGAAAATCCCTTAAATTTTTATTTTTTTTAACTATATTTGTCTGGAATTGTTTCTATTATGTAAGTTGTGGCCCTAAAAAGGATCGATTTAAAGGAAGAAGGTTTTTAATGCCCCCGTAAATGCTCGAAATGCTAACCATCCCTCTGTGCATTGCTGAGGCCTCTTATGACTAGACAAACCCGCAGCTTCAATTTCGGCTCTGAATAGGTTACCTAGAAATTGCGATTTTAAATGTTTGTAAAGTTATTCACCAGAATAAAATCACCCTTTTTGAAATTACTACTGGCAAGTAAGCAATGCTAAAAGTTATAAGAAAGGCCTATTTTTTGTTTGTTTAAATGCATATTCACTATGGATATATACGAAAAATACAATTAATAGAAGCAGGCAATGGAAACAGATACCTAAACAAAACATACATAATCCTCAAATTGTCAATAGTTGTCAATACTTTCGCGTTACTTTGAGCAATTTTTGTGCTTTCGAAATGCGTTTTACGAATAATAAAGCTGTTGATATGCTTGCGGTTTATTTTGAATGTCTTCAGAATGCCACAGTAGCTAAAAGAGTTTACGCAGCTGGATATCCAAATCGGCGTCCTTGCGATGTAAGAGTTTTTCTCCGATTAGTGGTGAGCTTACGAACCAATGGTAGTTTTCGGCCTACGTTTCAACGGCAAAGAATTGGAAGAACACAAGAAAATATAACCGTGTACTGGGCTATATTGAAGGAAATCCTCATGTTAGCACAAGAGCATTATCCACTGAGTCGGGCATATCACGGACAACGGTTCAAAATATTTTGAAGGACCATAGGTACGTTCTAATGGCCATTCGTTTAAACTTTTTTTAATTACTTTAAGAATGCACCCATATCATGTCGTTTTGCATCAGACCTTGAAAGAGGAAGATTCTGATCGAAGGTTAGACTATTGCCATTGGATGTTAGGCATGATACGCGAAAATAAAGAATTTTTATTTCAAATTCTTTGGACCGATGAAGCCACCTTCAGTAGTGACGGGAGAGTCAATCTGCACAATATGCATTATTGGTCTGCAGAAAATCCCCAATGGTTGCATTGGAGGCAGAATTATTGGGCCATATTTTTTCGAGCAACCCCTAAATGGCAATGTATTTCTTGACTTTTTGGCCAATCAATTACCGTTGTTGTTGGAAGATGTGCCTCTGGAAACAAGGCAAAAATTGTTCTTGCAGTTGGATAGTTGCCCAGCACATTTTGCTATTAATGTGCGAGAGCATATTAATTCAGTATTTCAACAGCGGTGGATTGGAAGAGGAAGTCTGTTTCCATGGCCTCCGCGATCGCCAGACTTAACTTGCCTCGATTTCTATTTATGGGGGCGCTTAAAGGATATCGTGTTTCGGACTCAACCTACTACTAGAGAAGATATGAAAAACCGGATTCGTAACGCAATGCGTAACATACCGAGAGCCGAAATTGAAGCTGCAGTTTTGTCTAATCATGAGAGGCTTCAGCAATGCATAGAGCGTGTTGGTTAGCATTTCGAGCATTTACGGGGGCATTAAAAACCTTCCTCCTTTAAATCGGTCCTTTTTAGGGCCACAACTTACATAATAGAAACAATTCCAGAAAAATATAGTGAAAAAAAAATTTAAGGGATTTTCGTATAAAGTTTTTGTTGGCCGATATTTTAGGTTAGGAACAAGATATCGAGATGCGGTTTTCGCGAGCTTGTTTAGGCATCGTTTAGCTACTTGTTCATGAAAAAAAGTCATACCAATGCATTTAACTTTTTTTGCGAAAATTAACCGTCTCTGTCGGAATGTCGAACAAAGCCCTCTAGCGACGACATGTGAAACTAACAAAACTTTAATTATTTTAACGTTTGTAGCCCAAGAAAAGCTCTTTTCAATGCGCCCAAGTTTGTTAAAATCGGCTTAGCCGTTTCGAAGATACGGGGGGTGATTTAAGGAAACCTTTGAATACTCACCACCACTTTAATTTTAGACATACGTCAAAAAGTGCTAAACAAAAAAAGTTCAGATTATCCTCGACTTCAAAGATCAGTTATTTTTTTATTAGGTTAATATAGCAGAATTCACAGAAACATCACTTTTTTAGATTCAAGATTGCAGTTACGCCCCCTAGCGGCCATTTCAGAAACATGAAAATATTTTCCAGGTTTTTGTATTGGCCGTTTTAGTAATAACTTTTTTTTTGCGCAAGCCTCTACGATGTATATTTTCCCACATACAGTACATCGCATTCTTAGTTGGCCACCCTGTACATCTGACGGCGTTTCGTAAAAACATATATATTTATGTATTTATAATTTCAAGTAAGTGGCTTACATGACATTATCATGAAGAAAGTGTGTTTTCTACATCAATTAAACCTAATAGCCTTAATAAGACGAAGTCGTGTGCTTTATTTTTGACAGCGATTTTAACAAATATTTTAATACTTTACGAAAACGTACCACTGTAGTTAAGCCGTAATGAATATTCTAATAGATTTTAAAAACATCTAGTACAATTTTGCTGATTTGCGGGCACGTGAGACTAAACTTTCGACGTTAAAAAATTTTTAATTTAAATATTTACCAGAAATTGTTCAGTAATTTATGTTCACCTTATATATACAGTATTTCAATTTTTGCATTACGCCCCCTGCACACTAAGTGTTTCAACTTGAATAATTTTAGCAATAATCATTAACTCAAATTACCTGCAAGTCAGGTTGATGATCATCAATTGTACCAGTATAAATAAACTGTAAACATTGACGAATGGCAGCTGGGCTAACTAATTTTCCAAGAGTAACAACAGTTTGACCTTCAGATTGGATTGTACGTATGGCTTGAAAAGCAGGATGATCGAGTTCACGTGCTGGAGGTAAGGCTTGACAACTTGCACGACGACGCCAAGTTCGTTGTTCGGTTCTTAACAAACTTTCATTATCATCACTAAAATCTCCTAACGAGCTAACCATGCTGGAATCACTAGTACTACGCGTCATATCTGCATTAATTTCCAGTGTAAATAATTTATAAAATGCTGGACTAGCTGCTGATAAAACATATCTATGCGCAGAAAATCCTATCGAACCTGCAACTAAAACAACATCCGAATGATCTTTACCCACCCATAATTGATGTAAATCTTCAGTATACGAACTACTACAAATGTTCACTTCAGGTTTAGGTGGTGGAGGCGGTTTAAAAGGTGCTTGTAATAACGGTCTTTGAACTTTTTTCAAATTAGTTTGCCAAAAACGTTGCTGTCGACGAGCTTGTAAAGCGGCTCTAATCGCATTTTCAAAAACTTCATTTACACCAAAATACGTTAACACAGATGTTTCATAGTAGTATAAACCAAGTTCTTGAGCTACATCACGTGCTTCATCTGGCATTACTAAATCACATTTACGTGTTGCGCGAACAAATGAACTTCTATCTCTAAAGAAAGTAAGATACGCTTCGTCACGATACATAAAACGTAAATCGTTTTTACAGCCTACTAAAAGTACAGGAGTATTCGGACAAAAACGACGAATTTCAGGATACCACATTAATCGACAATTTCTAAGTGAAATCGGATTATTTACGCTAAAACATAGCAATACTACATCTGATCGTCCATATGCAAATCTTCTATCCTTTTCGTGATCTCCAAATGTATCCCATAATCGTAATGAAACATTCACACTGTCTACTACCTCCCACGATCTTTCCAGCACCTAAAAAATATTTATTGAGTAATTAAATGTAACTAAGATCATTATATATACATTATAAATATACAATTTTTTTATTACTATATTACAAAACACATTCAAAATTAAAAAAAAATTGCATTAAATGAATCTTGTAAACGGATTTAATGGTTCTGCAGAACTAGTTGATCATGAGTCGTACCCGTATGAAGTTAGTAGCCAGTTCACTCCAGCAGTCAGTTAGAACATTTACATTAAAACTGATAAGTCCAATGCTAAGCTTGAAATTCATTATTACAGTTAGGAAACAATTAAGTGCCGCGATCAAACCTTTTCGAAAATTTAAATAAGGGTACATCCATTCATATTAAACAATAAAAAATTCTCGCACGATGGTCTGAAGGCATGATCACTACCCTGCAAACCAATAAAGTATCATTATGGTTAAAAAAAATTAAAAGCCGCGATCAAACCTTTTCGTAAGCTAACTTAACTTTAAACAAGCATACAAGCATTCGTATTAAACAATACAGAATTCTCGAACAACGGTCTAAGGGAGTGAATACTACCCCGTAAACCAAGAAAGGGTTATAAGCATTTCATATTAAACAATAAAAAATTCCCGCTCGACGTTCTAAGGGGATGAATAAGGTGTGATCGCGGCTTTTGATCTTTTTCTAACCATAATAACGCCATCTTGGTTTAGGGGGTAGTATTCACCTCTTTAGACTGTCGTGCGAGAATTTTTTATTGTTTATATGAACGCTTGTGTGCTTTGTCGCGTGTCTAACCTACCCCGTCACATAAAAAAAATGGATAAGTGATGAACTCAGCTGAGAACTCAGTCTAACGGTCAAGTGAAAGCATTTTGTTGGCGTGGGTGGTTTTGAAGTGTAGATAAACTGTAGACATATGGGTAGGTTAGTTAGAAAGCAGAAAGAAAATGGTAGTCAGAGTGATAATGAGAACAAACAAGAAAAGGGAGCCACAAGCTTTTAAAGAAAAAGGTGAATTATTATTTCTTGAGAGAGAGACCCTATAAAGCTTGAACCATGGGATGAAAGAGGAATAGAGAATAAACAACAATTCCCTCAATAACCGTCAATTTCAATCAATGGACTAGATATATTTAACGGAAAATGTTCCCAAAATGACTATACAAGTTATATTATTTATTCTTATATTTACCATACTAATAATTTGACTAATTAATTTTTCCCAGACCAGACGAGTTGCGCATGCATATCGAGCATGAAATTTTACCCCGAGAATGGATTCCTAATGATGTTGATATCACTATATTAACGGTTCCCCAATGAAGCTATAGGTAAACAGAGATCCCAATAACTACACTGACGAGGGAAAGTCGCGATATTTCACTTGCAATAACATAAGATTTACTAATTTATTAATTATTAGCATGAACGTAATACCCCTCCTGGTTCGTTGAAAGATTTTTCATTAACCTGAAAAGGAAGATTCATGTATATATAACCAGTGAAATTTTAATTCAGAAATGTACCAATTCAACACTGGTGTGAAAAGAGCGGCCAATACTAGCAGCTAAAATTTCCGAACATACCCGAAGTGAAATAGACCATTATATACCCATTTTTCTATTACTGTTCCTTTCCGAAGAAAGATTTAAGCAATTATAATTCCAATTAAATTGAATACGCCCCTAAAAACAGACAAACAATCTGATAAAGGGGTTGCAAAAGTAACCCTTTTACCATATCTCAAAAACGGCATACACTATCACGATTAAATTTTCGTATTAGTATGATAATAATCTTATAACGATTAAGCAATAAAAATATCCAGGTGCACTGCAGCCCAAGGGGTAGAAAAAACCACCCCTTTATTATATCTCGAAAACGACACATACTATCACAGTCAAATTTTCGTATTAGGTCGACAATATTCTTAGAATGATTAAGCAATAAAAAATATCCAGGTGCACTGCCGTCCAAGGGGTAGAAAAAAAACCACCCCTTTATTATATCACGAAAACGACACATACTATCACAGTCAAATTTTCGTATTAGCTCGACAATAATCTTAGAATGATCAAGCAATAAAAATATCCAGGTGTACTGCCGTCTAAGGGGCAAAAAAACACCCTTTATCATATCTCGAAAACGGCACAATGACGATCAAATTTTCGTATTTAGTTCATAATAATATTAGAATGATTAAGCAATAGAAATGTCCAGACGCAGTGCCGTCCTATGTGTATATTGCAACAGAAATACCCTTACTAATGAGATTTATACTTGTACAGCATGTAATAGAAACATACATGATAAGTGTTTAACAAACATAGCTAACTAACCGATTATGTGAACTATGTCAAAAGTATTAATATTATTGTTACAAATTTATTTTTAGGTGTATATTCCACCTGTTTCTGTTCTGTTTCTTTGATTTAGATAAACTGGCGTGTATTCTAAAACAATAAACATAAAACAATTATTGTTAGTGATTATTTTGTTGTGTATTTATTGTGTGAAATTAAAATGAATTAGCAATTAGCTAAATTAATTATTTCAGTTTCCAGTACGTACAGACGTGAATGTTACAGTTGACATGTAATTATTCATATATAAAAAATTGCAAATGCTAACAAGAAGAAATGTTTATAAAATACAGAATCTGCACCTACATACATGCATCAAAATACAAGATGCGTATTCATATCTTTTTCACATTCTTTTCAAGGGAATCAAATACTTTCAGAAGATTAGATTTAACTTCTTTTCTCATTAACCCATTACAAAACATAGATGTAGGATTTACTGTAGGAAGCTAATTCGTAGCCAAAATAATTCTTTAATTGTTCTTAACTTTTATGTGCACACACGGTTCTATTAAATAATTGCAATGGAGTGAGCAATTTTTTCTTGGTGATCTTAAGACTTTTCACTTTCTCTTCACTTTTTAATTTCAAGGTACAATTTTTTTCCAATACTTACTTCCAGCAGTATGCCCAAATTCTTCGGCCCTTTCGCAATTTACATTACTATCAGTAACAATTGTGATAGATAAATTGGATAAAATGGATACAAATCAGCTCCTTATATTGCTACTTCTGGTGTGCTTCAAGGCTGTATCCTGGGATCATTGTTTTTTAACATCTTTATCAATGATTTGATTAGCAACCTTAATGTTGACTGCTTAATGTATGCTAACGACATTAGATTATTTAAGATAATTCGAGACGACAAAGACGATTTAGTGTTACAAGGTAGTATCGAATGTATGATCGAGTGGTGCAACTTAAACAAATTGAAGGTTAACAATTCCAAATCCGCAGTTGTGTCTTTCACTCGTAAACAAGACAACATCAGGTTTCAATACAATATAGATAAGTTCATCTTCGCTAGACCCGACACGATAACTGACCTCGATGTAGTTATTGATATGACATTGTCATTTCAAACAAATATTGAAAAAACAGCAAACTCGGCATATCAATGCCTTGGTTTTATTATAAGGAATTCCAAAAATTTCTCATGAGAAAGTGTTATTATTTTATATAATTCCTATGTCCCCTCTAAGGTAGAATATGGATCAACAGTGTGGTGTCCATCTTATTCGATGCATATTGATGCACTTGAAAAAGTTTAGTGTCACTTCCTGAAATATCTGTTTTTTAGAAGGAACAATCACTACCCAGTTCAAGGCTTTCCTCAGGAGTGTTTATTAGTAAAGTATGGCTTTACCAGTTTAGAAACCAGAAGATGTATACAATCTGAGGTATTCCTATTTAAGATAATATCTGGTAGAATGGACTATGAAAAAATCTTAAGCATGATACTGTTTAGGGTTAAACGAAGTAATACACAGTTGATTAGCGGTTTTTATCTCCCAGCTGTTAAAACTAATCTGCTTTCATATTCACCTTTGTATCGGATGATTTCAGTCCTTGTATCAATTGATTGATATTTTTAACTGCTCGGATTAACAAATCAAATGTAGTTTTCTTGTTCAAAACTGATTATTTTATGTATTTTCTAATAAAACAATCACACTTACACAGTCTCAGCTTTTCTATATCTGATTTAGTCTTAACTTCACTGTTTATTAACTCCTATTTAATTGGGCTACTAAACCTGTTTAGGACTGTAACCTAATAATAATAAATAAATTAATCTTTTCCAATATCTTTTGAAAATGGTTAGTTAGTGTGGTACTCTAGCAAAGTACATATCGAGGTAAACATATTATTTATCTATTTAATAAAATTAATAATAATTTTTATTTTTTTATATTCAGAACAAAACTTATAATAATTCTATAAATCCTGTTTATTTCGATCCTTTCTAGATTCTCCCATGTCTACATCTTGCTCACTGGTACCACAAACTTGATGTCATTGCAGCTACCCATGTCACTAATGAACTACCTCTTCTTTGAGTTAAAACACCTCTTGCTTTGAGATTTTGCTCAATAACCATATTAATCTAGATACAGAACCAACAGTAAATGTCACATACTCAGGAAAATACATCCTTATGCTCTACTGACTTGACGTAGCTTAGATGCCCAATCTGATCGCAACGCATATACATGATACACTCACACACTAAAATGTTGTATCATGTACTTATTGCCCTCTTTAATAATTTACTCTCTGTTCCTTTTTTTTTATTTTTAAGCAACAGTTATTGATTATACGAAGGTAAATGTAATAACTTGTAACTGCGTAAATAAATTTCAATGCGTTTTGTCTCTACAATCATTGTCATTCGCACTTGTAATAAATGAATGCCTCAGTTGGTGAGCGAGTACAACAATGTGTAATACATCAAGTGCTTGGTTTTTTAATTTTACATCTTTTTTCTAAGAACATTTTTATTGATATCTACTACCGTTTATCTAAAAATCGAAACTAACTAGTAATTTCAGAATGACCTCCCATTTGATACCTTTCCACACTCTAACATAGACTTTTTTGCTTTTAAACACTTCCATAAGAAAAATATATTTCCACAAAAAAATGCTTGTTACAAATTAGTATTGTGGCTATTTTTTCAGCTAATTTGACTGTACTAATACGCATAGTCAAACTTTTAGAATGTATGTTATTAAAATTATGACAAAACTATCAAAATTTGATATAATTACCAAACTTTTAATATGGCATTAAATTGGTAGGACACTAATTTTTGCCATTGTTTTCCAGATAAAAGTTTACTATCCGCATATCATAGAATTTTTCCAAAATGACCCTAGATTTTATAAACATGTTTTATCAAAAACAATTAAAAAAAAATTACCGTCAATATCCTTATCGCTTTGGTAATTACCGTTGTCCATTTCATCAAATCCACTTTAGATAAAATAGGACAAATTTGTTATTTGGTGTACTTCCACGACATACATGATGTTTTATAACACAAAATTTTTTCAATAATTTTCAATTTAAAAATACTTAGCCTTTGGGTTTTTTAATGGTGTATGTTTCTATTTATATTATATAAATTATACTTCCAATGTCCTAATTAAGTGGTAATTTGTTCTAACATCCCAGGTGATTCTTACATATAGGAAATTTTATGTAAGTTCCGTTGTATGTCATTAATTTATTTAAATAGTCTCAACGTTCTACATTGTTTCTATTTCCTTTTGAGTCATAGTGACATACGAAATAGCAGCATGAATAATGTGTTGCAACTCGCTAAATAAATGTATGACGTGCATGGTTTTTTTTCGTGGAATTGCCTATATATTACCATTTACTGAGGACGATAACTGTAAACATATAAATTTTAATAAAAGATAAATAGAAAGATACACCATTTAAAAACCCAAAAGCTAAGTATTTTAATAATGTATAATAGTGGTTAAAGTTTACATTTTCATATTAATTATTAAGTGTTCATAAATGAATTTCATGTTGCAGAACGCTTTGAAAAAAGTAAGGTTTTGTGGTGTTGTAAAAAGGATATTAAATGAAGTATTAACATGCAAAGATTGATACATATATGCACTGAATTACGGTTAAAATTATTTCTCAGCATGATATGTAGTGTCAAAATAACACATGATATGTAGTAAATGAAAGTAAAAGTCATAAACATAATTTATTAATAATCATATTTATGTTATTTATATATATTAAGATCATTGACCTGTATAAGCAATCGCATAACCTCAACATTTATATGGAACAACTTATCAGTTAAAAAAAATTGTTTACTTTTATTATTAATAACACTTCTTTGATATTACTTACATCCTTATAGATGCGATATTGATCAATTGCCCACACAGTTGGGACATGTGTAGCCAGTAGCTGGGCCAAAGATACCTGCTGGTTGCAGGCTCTGGCACAAATCAATCGTGTTTTCCCAACTGCAGTGTCACCCACTACGACACATTTCACCAATTCTTGATGGGGCTGTTCATTGTCCATCCCTCAAACCCATCACCATCACCGTATTTCTTTCGCGTCCTTCCTATGTACACCAATAAAAAAATCTGTAAAAGAAATATTAATTACTTAAAAAACAATAACACTAACATGCTGTCAAATCTTCCATAAGAAATAATTTGATAAATGAAATAGGACTTAAAAGATAAGATAGAAAGTTGTTTTTCATTGTATAGGTCTTTACTTAACAGAAGATCTATTGTCCAAATATAAGGAAGTGGTTCCAAAGTACTTTCAACTCAATAAAGCAATAATTTAATTCCTGTGGGTAAATTACAAACCACGAGATTGTTGACCTCAGTCAACATATCTTTATTATTCCATTGATTAATGAAGTTTATTGGCGCACCTATAATACTTACGTAGACTAATAAAAATACATCACAGGCACTCTTTTGCACGTACGCCCGCGTCGCCACGTTACTTATTGTTTATATTCCTCAAATAAGAGGCAGGATGAACTTGTTTATAATCCTAAATTTCTCCAATTATTTTGCATTGACGCGTGACAAAATAACAACGAATGAAAGACGTTTATTCACCGTTGCGCATTATTTTTTTAACATAGGGCCCCCGCCGACTAATACGTGCTCGAGAAGCAACGGCACTTGTTTTCTGTCTACGCCGTAACTTAAACGCTCCTTTTAACATTTCATACGATATTCGCTCATTTTGTGTTTAACTTGAAATAACTTGATGAAAGAATTCATACTTCAAATGAGAAACACGAATCGATTTTTGAAACGTGACGTCAGCAGAATTGGAGGTCGTCACGGGATCAATCGGATCTTGAACCCGTCATGTATTAATTATAATTTGTTTTATTTTTACTAGCTGAGCTATTCTCAAAAAAAATTATTTTTAAGTGAATAATTGAAAGCTCTAGTTTCGTATAAAGATACTAATTCGTATGTACCAAACATCCTCTTACGGTTATTAACACTACATTTTCTGAAAATGAAATATCTACTAGATATATATTAATATCTGTAAATGTTATGCAAATCCATAGGCTTAGATCTATTCTATTTTTATACTTTTTCAATGGCAAAAAAACATTCATAAACAAATAAAGCATAAACAAATTAGGCTAGTATCAACAGTGTATAGCCTTGAATGTGGCCAGGGTTGGCACGTGTTATAACAGCTTTTATTATTAAACCTTTTTCATTTATGTTTTATATTTAGGGTTAAGCATAAGACTGAGGGTTGACAAATATTAGGCCATAAGCTGAAGAGTTGCAATAGTCGTTTGCAAGTATATGTTTCTAGTTGTTTCCAAGCGTGATTTTAACACTAATTTGACAATTCCATAACCAACTTTATTTCCTTTTTTGGGCCCCAAGAATAAACTTTTCGTATATCTTTATGGATGTTTAATAATTACGCATAATCCTTATGGTTGCAAGACTTGTTAGTTGAGTCAATAGAAGCAGAATTCATAAAACTTTTATTGGTACATATATATATATATATATATATATATATATATATATATATATATATATATATATATATAGTACGAGCCTCCTTTTGTTTCTATATGTAACAGGAAGGAGGGTTTTACCTAATATATACACAATTCAATAAATCGGGTTATAATCACATAACTTCATTATCACTCACCAAACTCAGTCCGGTTTGATAGGGCTTCTATCAGGATTGTGCCATTACTGCCCTTGGCTTGGCTACTGCAATTATAAAGAAAACACAAGGAGCATCTCTGACTGTGCCAATTTCAACTCATACTTTTACAGTTATTGTATAATTCTAAGGCCAATCAGCTATTGAACGCAATAGCTGTATTTTCCCTGTCGGGAGAACATTGTCTAATGAATCTGAGGATCTTCCTACGCCAGGTCCTTCTACCCCCCAAACACGTATCCCCCAATGAATAAACCACCCTCAGAGAAAGAGGGTCTGCAGGAGTCTTCTAACGTCAGACAGAAGCAATAAGCTTTAAGTCCGAATACGTAACTTCAATGAATTAATGGGGGATTCCAACGTTGGGGAAGGCCCAGATTACGTAATCCTCGTGCATAAGATTATGGGTGCCCAAGGCTCTCCTATAAGACCGTCTACGTATCCTCCTGTGCATTAAACCACTCTACTCAAAGATAAGGGTATGCAAGGTTCTTCCAATGACAGACTAGGGCCACATGCTACATGGCATAGATACTGACCCTGTGCCTGAACGTAACCCCAATGAGATAAAGGAGGCCTTCCGACATCGGTCGAGACGCCCAGCAAGCACTTAACAAGATTAGGAATCCAGACCAAATACGTATCCCCCCATGCAATACAGAGGTCTTCCAACGACAGACCAAGGCCACATGCTAAGTGGCATGGATACTGACCCTGTGCCTGACCGTAACCCCCCACGAGATACAGAAAGCCTTCTAACGTCGATCTTGGTTCTACGTACTGAACATTCCTTCAAGTCAATATTAGTAATTTGTATATCGATTTTGTTAACGACCGTCTTTATTAGTTCATAGACCGGCATTTCCCCTAAGTTTAATATAGTGACATATTTATGGGCCCTTATTTTAATTGCTATACAACAAACTCGACAAAAAAAAAAGGAACGCATGTGTCGAATAACCCATAATTTTATTAAAACTAACGATTACATAATGAAGAAAAGAAATAATTTTTGTATGCTATTTACATCCGGCCAACCTGTCGTTCACTTCGCCCTCGAGGTGGTCGTTATCTTACGAACTACTAGATGTATATGGGACCACATCGCTGCCACTGTCACTGTCGCTAGCATTCGACAAACCACCGGGAGGAACCCATTTCTGCATTTTGTCAACTGCAACTACCTTCTCATATGTTGCACGTTTTTGGGTTCTCTGGGACCCTTCCATGTCGACAACGACGTATCGATCGTTTGGCAACACCTGCTTCACTATCATTGGTCCGCTATACTTCTGCAGTAATTTCCTACTTATCTCAGCAAGGATTTCGTGTTACTCTATCAGAACCATATCGCCCTTACCGTAGACGTGAAGCCTCTTTCGCTTTTTATCAAAATATTTCTTTTGCTTCATCTGTACATCTTTAATCCTCTTGGCGGTATTTTCCCTCATTGAAGTTATATCCTCAATCACTTATGGTACAAGCTTGAGTGTATCCGCCAACTCCAAGTTCTCTCTTGGCCTAGGCCGGTATCCGTACAGTAATTCGAACGGCGTTCTGTTAGTGGTTTTGTTCACCATTGTGTTAATCCCATACTGCACCTTTGCGACATTCATGTCCCACCTCTCCTCTTCTTAGGTGTTGCAACGAAATTGTGAATACTTTGAATCCCGTGATCCTTGCAAAAATGTTTGAAACTGTTGGAAGTAAAACTTGTGCCTTGGTCACTGATAATTCTTGTGGAAACTCTATGTGTGTTAAAAATTTCTAGCAGCGCAACGACAACGTATCGGGTGGCGGTAGATCGAACTGGTTTCATTATTAGGGTTTTCGTAAAAGCATCCACAACAGTAAATAAATATTCATTTCCTTTCTGTGATTTGGGAAAGGGGCCCAAGTGGTCGATGTGTAACGTGTGGAATGGCACTGATATCTTCTCTATCGGATGCAGAAACCCTTCCTTCCTTCCCGTAGAACTCTTCCCATATAGACATGGTATACAACACGCGATATAACGTTTCACATAGACCTTCATTCGAAGGAACCAATAATGAGCAGTGAGTCTTTTCAAAGTTTTCTCTGTGCCAAAATGTCCCATTTCATCATGCGCACCTCGCACGACTTGATGTCGCATTCCTCGTGGAACGACCCAGAGAAGACTCCTGGCGGTTATTCGATATACTCGACCATTCCGCAAAGTGTACTCACGCTAAATCTTTCGGTCCTCGTCAGTTTCAGGTGACTTCAAGAGTGTCGCTCGGATATGCTTCATTTTCGTGTCCGTCAATTGAGCTGACAAGATCCAATCGTCTTCATGTATTCTGATCTCTTCGGTTGGAACTTCAACAATCGACGGATTTCTGCTTAAGGCATCTGCATGTATCATTCGCTTTCCTGGTCGGTACGCTACTGTAAAAGTATATTCTTGAAGTTGCAACCACCACCTTGCTATTCTCGGGTTTATATCCTTTTTAGTACTGGTTGCCTTTAGTGCATTACAATCTGTCACTACGGTAAATTACAGACCCAAAAGATATGCCCTTTTGTCTGTTTGCTCTTGTGACAGTATACCAGCAAGCCCAACTCTGCTGGCATCAGTGTGTACTTCAATCCTAGCTTTCGGACTATACAACGACCTACTGGTTAATGTCGATTTTAGAGTTTCGAATGCTAATTGCTCTTCTGCAAGCCACTTCCAGGTTTGTCCTTGTTTTGTCAAGTTGTTTAAAGCTTTGGAAATAAGAGCATAGTCTTTCACAAAGTGGCGAAAATAACCGGTCAGTCCCAGATACTGACGGACATGATGAACATTGGTTGGTGTTGGAAATTCTTTCACTGAAACTTTCTTCCTTCGTCCAGGTCTCACGCCTTCTCCACGTATTTGGAATCCCAAATAATCTACCGTGGTCATCAAGAAGGTGCATTTTTCTAGGTTTAGGGTTAGATTTTCTTCCCGTAAAAGCTTTAGCACCAATTCTAGGTTCTGCAATCCCTGCTCTACCGAAGGTGTATACAATAAAATGTCGTCTAGATATACTGCAGCAATACTTCTGGCGAGTACAAGAACTTTGTTCATTAGTCTTTGAAGAACTGTAGGTGCATTCGATAATCCGAAGGGCATGCGGTTAAACTCGTAAGTGCCTTCCGGTGTTACGGAGGATGTATATTTATTTGAGCTCTCTGTTACTGGTATTTGGTGATATCCTGATCTAAGATCGAGGCTTCTGAAGTACTTGCATCCGTGCAAGCGATTGAGCTGATCATCAATCCGAGGCAGCGGATAAAAGTCCCTTACGGCAAGGTTATTTAATTTGCGATAATCTACGCACATTCGATCTTCTCCATTCATTTTCTTCACCAACAGCAGGGGACACGCATACTCCTACTCTGACTCTCGGATTATCTTGCTAACCAACAAATCGTTTAATATGGTGCGTACTTTTCCTTTCTCCAATTCGGACATACGATAAGGTCGGTATGTGAAAGGTTTCTACTCTCTTAGATGTATAGTCATTTCGCCCGACTTCGTACAGCCTATTTCCCTCAATCCTTGCGCAAAACGGTCCTGATGCTTCTGAAGAAGCGCCCGGAGTGCTTCGGTTCGTTCAGTGCTTATTGGTCCTATCTGAACATTTTCGATGGACAACTCAGGCAGAGATGCATTGTCCACATGTAGAACTTGCTCACTCGAAAAATCTTCCTGCACGCATGGCTAAGCCCTGGCCAACGGGCGTCCAGTATTCACATGTAGGTCATTGTCTGATAAATTGATGACTGGTAGAAGAGCATCCTGTTCTACTCGGATTCTTAGGACAGTGCGGTGGATGCAACAATCTCGCCCTTCTTCCAGTCTCATACTAGCGTCCACATACAGGTCTCCCTGATAACCATCATCACCTCTGATTGGTACGTGACCCAGATGATCGCGGGGTATAACCATTGCTCGCGTTGCCCATAGCGGTGTTTTTTTAATCATATCGAGATTGTGATATGATGTTCCCTTCTCTTCGTTCATAAAGGTGAGGTTACTATCATCCTTAACAACTAATAGATGCGGTCGTTCCGTAAATGGTTGACGGATTAATAATGGTATTTCCTGGGTGCAGTCAGGAACGACGAGTGCTTTCTCATTTGCTTCTACGTGGTCTACTCCAAGAATAAAATTGGTGCTACCTAAAGTGGAAACACGCCCCTGACCAAACCCGTGTATATTAGTGACGTGCTCGTTGTTCACCTTAAGGTTTAAGACTTTGGTCTCTGCTTCTCGTATGGTGTTGCATGAACTGCCCATGTCTACAAATGCTCGCACTGAAACACCGTTTATACGGGCGCCCTTGAAATATTTGTCACCCGGACGGGATTTTGCTCCCGATGCTAGTCACAACGTAGTCGGAGCCGTGGATGGAATTCTTTTCTTGTAGCAATGTCTCATCGTGACCCGTTTTCTTGCAGTAATTACATGTAATTTTTTTTGTACAGTCATAAGTTCTATGACCGCCTCGCTTGCATATGAAGCATTTGACTGTGTCTTGTCGGCTGTTCGAGTCCTTCCCACGTTTAGAAACTGGATGAGGTTTCCTTTCGGTGGAAGAACTGGGCAGTGCACGAAAATATTGAATGAGGTCTTCTGGTTTTTGAAAATTTGCCGCCCTTATCGAATTCTTGAGGATCGAATCTTTAATTCCCCTTATCAGACAAGACACAGCGCCATTTTTTCATAATAGTATTTGGCGTAGCTTTCACCAAATTCCTTGCGTCTATGAAACATCTCTTCTAAGCATTGGTAAAAATCTCTCGTCGGTGGAAAACCTTGAACAAGCTCTTGTTCCCACTGAATCCAACTGATCTTTACAGTGCGTAAACCTTTATACCATGTCTATGCCAACCCGCGCAATTTCGAAAGGGCATGGTAAGTAGTTGATTCTTCAGACCACTGAAAAACTTCGCACAATTCGTCAATTTTGCGAAGTCAGGTTTGAATATCTTGGTTTTTGTCCTCCGGATCAAATGTCGGTACTGCTTCCCCACGGAATGACGTAATCGTCCGAGTAGTCGCAATGTTCCCAACAAACGATCGAATTACATCGGGGAGTCGATCAATCGAAGATGGTTCGCTCATACGACTAGACGACGCGATAGGTGTCCGCGACAGGGATTGGTCGCGGGCCCTGCTTCTCCGTCTATGTCGTCGTCCTCTACGCTTCTCTGACGATTTGGAACTTCCCATTACAAGCTTTTTATTTTCTTCTCTTGTTTTAATTAGTTATAAGAGAATTAACCCAATTGTAATGGAAGCCACCCATACTTTCTACTATCTACTGAGACTTCACAGTTAAGGGTACTCATTCACATACACACAGTCAAACATTGATAATAAGTCAAGTAAATAAGGCGCAAATAGAATCCCACTTCTGATATGTAAGAGCCTCCTTTTGTTTCTATATGTAAGAGGAAAGGAGGGTCTTAACTAATATATACACAATTCAATAAATCGGTCTATAATCGCATAACTTTATTATCACTCACCAAACTCAGTCCGGTTTGATAGGGCTTCTGTCAGGATTGCCCTTGGCGTAGCTACTGCAATTATAAAGAAAACACAAGGAGCATCTCTGACTGTGCCAATCTCAACTCATACTTTTACAGTTATTGTACAATTCTAAGGCCAATCAGCTATTGAACGCAATAGCTTTATTTTCCCTGTCGGGAGAACATTGTCTAATGAATCTGAGGATCTTCCTACGCCAGGTCCTTCTACCCCCCAAACACGTATCCCCAATGAATAAACCACCCTCATAGGAAGAGGGTCTGCAGGAGTATTCTAACGTCAGACAAAAGCAATAAACTGTAAGTTTGAATACGTAACTCCAATGAATTAATGGGGGACTTCCAACGTTGGGGAAGGCCCAGATTACGTAATCCTCGTGCATAAGACGATGGGTGCCCAAGGCTCTCCTATCAGACCGTCTACGTATCCTCTTGTGCATGAAACCACCCTATTCAAAGATAAGGGTATGCAAGGGTCTTCCAACGACCGACAAGGGCCACATGCTACATGGCATGGATACTGACCCTGTGCCTGAACGTAACCCTAATGAGATAAAGGAGGCCTTCTGACGTCGGTCGAGACGCCCAGCAAGCACTTAACAAGATTAGGAATCCAGACCAAATACGTATCCCCCCATGCAATACAGAGGTCTTCCAACGACAGACCAAGGCCACATGATACGTGGCATGGATACTGACCCTGTGCCTGAATTATAGATACAAACCGTCACATCTATCATTCGCACGCTTCTTAGTAAACATTAACATAACACTACTTAAGGTACCTTTAACATGTCATGTAATCATACATCATATCCTTAAGAACAGCATTAGGTACTATTGTTTTAGTCACATGCAAATTAATTACCCATAATGACACTACATGTAGGTGTCAATAACAATGCAAAGAAAATTGATTACTCCATTTGAAAAATAATAATGCAAGTTAGATATGCTCACCTTCAACACACAAAAATAGAACAGCACTATTCACAAGGAAACTCAATTACGTACTGAACATTCTTTCAAGTCAATATTAGTAATTTATATATCGATTTTGTTAACGACCGTCTCTATTAGTTCATAGACCGGCATTTACTATACAGCGAACTCGACAAAAAAAAAGGAACGCATGTGTAACGATTATATAATGAAGAAAAGAAATAATTTTTGTATGCTATTTACTATATATATATATATATATATATATATATATATATATATATATATATATATATATATATATATATATTCACCACCCGTCCATCCGTTTTATAACTCAGGGGCTTGAAAATTTTTAACAAATAGCCGGGGGGCCTTACTAATATTGTTGTTCTCTATCGAATGACCCGAAATTTGGAACCCCCAAACCCACCCTTGAGGGGCAGAAGGGGGGGGGATTTGTAAACCTCAGTTTTTTATTCCATATATCGCTTATAATCATAAAAATATAAAGAATTTATTCGAAACATTTTTATGTCATGGCAACATGTGGCGGTGCAATCGTAAAAACTAATTTTTTTTTCTGCGTTTTTCGCCATCTCGTTGGTGATTTACTAGCGTACGACAATGTGTACAATTGTGAATATCATTTTTTCTATTTTTTCAATCGTAATATCAAAACATATCATTTTACTTCACTGAAATTAAAAACAAACACAATTCCCGTTCTAGGGAGGTTATGGAAAATGATATGTATGATACTTATGTATTACGTGACAAAAAAACGTTCCTACCGAACTGGACGGACTGAAATGTGTCCGTAAAATAGCCAATTTTGGGAACGTATACAAAAAATACTTTTTCAATCATTTTTTATGGTGTACACATTGTGCGATTACAGCGCCACCTGTTGCCACTACAAAAAAATGTTTCGAATAAATTCTTCATATTTTTATGATTATAATCGACATGTGGAATAAAAAATTGGGGTTCCCATTTCAAATTACAACCTCCCCCCCCATACCCCTCAAGAATGGGTTTGAGGGATCTAAGTTTACGGTCATTAGATAGAGAATAACAATATTAGTAAGGTACCCCGGCTATTTCTTAAAAATTTTTGAAGCCCCTGAGTTATAAAACGGGTGGACGGGTGGTCTGGACCACCCGGTATATATATATATATATATATATATATATATATAAAACAATCGCTAAGTGATTTATATTGACTTTACTGACAATAATGTTGTTATTACTCAAATTAATTGCTTGCCTTACATTGATTTTCCTGATAACTAAAAGATTAGAATTTATTTGTAAGTCAGATATTTAATTACTCGCAAACCTCAATTATGATCAAACAAAGTGACCGTCTAGTGGTAGGTACGCCGTGCTATTTGAATTAGATTAAGTGTTGCATCAAGAGGGGCAGGTAAACAATGAAACTACCCAAATTAAACTTAACGAGCTTTGCGCAATGGTGGTTCAGTACGTTAATATACTATTGTGGGAAAGAACCACCAATAAAACCCACTTTATTCATAAATAAGTAATTGCACAAGTACACGTAATAAATCAAATAACACAAAAAACAGTGAAAGGGTTAAATATATAACAAAACACCATTAAATCAAGTTAAAGTGCGTACAAAAGTATAACATTAAGAGAAAAATAAATAAAAAGTAGTTTAGTTACACATAAACACAATAAACAAAAACCCATGTAGTCACACCCTCAGTGGTGTTATAAATAAATTAGAATAAAAATCGTAATACCAAACATGTGGCCCTTTAAAACCAATCATGCCGGTCTTTAAGTAAATAAGCACATAAAACAATAAAGCAAATTACGGTACATATAAAATACAACAACAGTAAAATTCCACAGGTGATACTAAGGTAAAGGCAAGGACAAAACAAAATAGAAAAGGAATTTACACGTACACAATTGTTTAGTGACTACTAAAGCACAAAATACATACGAAAAATTGCCATATATGACATATAAAGAGAAATTAGTTGGTAGGTAAACAATTCTACTTAACAGACTGACAAACAAAACTCATTAAAATAAATCCTTACAAGGGTAAGTTATAAATAGATCATAACATTGTGACCGATATATAAGTTTGAGTGCGTTAGAAAAATACAGTGCCCTTTTCTCAGGTTATAAATTCATCTATACGACAATAAAAATAAAATTCGAGGTGTATAATGGTTATCTGGACCCGCGAATGCGTACCCACTTGGCAATTGCCTATTACAATTAATAACCGAGCGGTATTCCGTTCACCAGCCCACCTCTACACAAATATAAATATAAACAACAAACAAAAATGCTAATTCACACAAATACAAGAGCGAGGGAGCCCTGTACTGTCTTATTTTAGCAGATTTAAGCTTAATGAGCCTGCGTGCTAATAAGATACCTTTGCAAGGCAATGCTAGATTTTTAATAGGTTATATAGGCTTGTAGAATTATTTGCCAGCCTTAATTTATGTAAAAATACCTACTTACACTTGAAAGTTCCTTTAATTGATCACAGACACAAATCGTTAACATACGCGGTTTAACTTCAAAAAGGGTAACATTTATAGATTAATATTTGAAAAACACATTACAACTAACACCCGAAAGAAAAGACAAATTAGTGTTGGCTAAGCCAAAAGAAAATGTACACGCACGAAATATTTTAAAGACAAACTGTTTACAATGGGAGTTTCTAATTAAAACAAATCAAAGCGTCCGGCTCAATTAAAATTTCAATAGCAACTCCCCTCTGGTTTACACTAATCATGTCTACTCACGACAATCAACCCCCGTGTTTGAAAAGTGATAAAAAAACAACAAACATTAATTTACGTTGGAACAGTTTCATATTAATTATTGCACATCTTAATTTTGAAAATATGCATTCGTCCGTAACAAACCCTACATTTAGGTCTCGAGTCTCTAAGTACCAAACAAAGACGTCTTTGATTGCAGTGTGTACCGTTAGTAATTAATTACTAACTAGTGACATTTTTACATCAAGAGCGTGCGTTTAGAAATTTTCAACAATTCGTCATGCCAGTTTCGGCAGAACACCTATTTCTCTACCTTAAAATATGTTTCCTTTTTCTGTTCAACCTTTACTCAAATATCAGTTACAAACATTCCCACATTTCTTACATAAAAATACATTAAATAAAATATTCCGAAAACATTAGCAAATTACGACATATCATCACGATATTAAAAATCCACTAATTATCTTTTCTATTGCGGTTACAATGATGGCGATTTGACAAACGTTTATTACAATAATAAAATTTTTGCGGTCCGCTACCTACAATATATATAAGGCATGGGTCAGATTTATCTGTAACATCAAAAAAATAATTACGAAACTTTCTGGAGTTGTCATACTTTAACTTTGGTGTATCAATTTGTGGACCGTATTTAAATGTTGTTACAGTTTGACATAAAGTTTTAAACGTCCATCTGACACAGATTAATTGTTTTTATTCTTACAATGTTGCCTATTTTCGTTAAGACGTATTAAAATGGAACAGCACACGACCCTCCAACCTACAAAGTGGAAATTGAAAACAATGAAATAATTTTATTAACAATTTTTTCAAGATAATTTTGCAGCCTCTTTTTTAATACGTTCATAACAAAAATAAGCAACATTGTAAAAACAAAAACAATAATCTGTATGATAGACATTAAATCTTCATGTCAGATAGCGGTTAATAGTCATCTAGAACCTAACTTAAAAAAAAATTTCAAAGCTACCCGCTTCAATAAAAATTTCGATAATACAGTTTAAGCACTTGCAATCATATTTATTTAGTTTTTAAACTTTTTCCGCTTTATATTAAGAAACTGTATGAAGAACAGTTATGTAAAATTAAACTTTCTTTAAAAAACATGTCTACGCATTTTCTTATAAAATTAATGGTTATTCAGATATTGATAACATTTGAACCAACACTTAAATTCAACCTTAGGAATTTTTTGCCGCAATATTACGCGCCTTATCAAAAAATTACATAGAACGTATTAATCGATATGTATAAGGTCTATATATCGGTATTTTGATATCTTTGAAATGTACAGCTGCATCAGTAATATTTGATAAAAACAAAAAACTGCCCCCGCAGCTGAACATCACACAAAAAAATAGACACACATACACACACGCACACGAACACGCACACGCACACAAATACGAACACGAACACTCACACGCACAGCACATGTACACGCACACGCACACGCCTAATTTGTCTTTTTTATCACAAAACTTAAAAAATTTTATATTGTTTTGTGAAGTCATAAGGTAATTATTTACTGTTAGATGTTTGGCATAATTTGATTTATCTGCGTATTTATATTTCTGGCATTTAATGTGTTCTATTATCTATCCAATATCAAAGCTCTTAAATGTTTGTCCAATATAAACAGAATTATAGAATGGACAGTTCAATTTATAAATACGCGACTTCAAAATGTTGTTAGTCGAATCTTTGTATTTCTTGTTCTATTGTACACGGTGAACGAAACTCGATGTCTCGGCTCTATTATAAGGAAAAACGATAAAAAAAATCTGAACCGTATTCGAAATAACGATCTTATTCCATAATTTAGCCGATCACGGTATATATGTATATGTATATATATATATATATATATATATATATATATATATATATATATATATATATATATAGTTAGAAATCAGATCTTTACAGTAAATAAAAAATATAACAATTTTTACTAGGGCAAGCACTATTATTGTATTTTCGTTATTCTGCAATTTCTGTTAGCTAGAATAATTAATTTTGTGTGTCCAGGAAATCAGATGTTTTATTGCCTTCACACTTTTTACTAGGACAAGCACTTTTATTGTATTTTCTTATTGAATACAAATTAATTCTAGGAAACGCTTAACTTTTGTTCGAATTAGATGTTTTACTTTTTTTTACGATTTCTTTTAATGGGTCAATGCAACCCCATAAATATGTCAGAAATATTGTTATTAACTAGGAAATGCTTACTTTGTAGATGTATGTAATTCCATAAATATGTCAGAATATTGAAACTAGGAAATGCTGACTTTGTAGGTTTATGAGGGCCGCTACCGGTCAAGGAAAACGTTGCGGTTAACTACGCCTAATTTTGGCATATATTTAGAAATAAAAGAGGATGATAGTCAGTCAATCGCAAGATTTCCCGGTGCTCGGATATATTCCCGCTCTCTCATTTGATTTGTACTCAAATAAATCGCACGTGTAATATTTGAATTTCATGTTTTTTTTTTGTGTTACCTTTAATTGTAAAATTTCTAACATCAGAAGTGGGATAAATCTACGGTCTGTTGGTGAATTGTGATAGTGCCGCTCTCTCATTTGATTTGTACTCAAATAAATCGCACGTGTAATATTTGAATTTTATGTTTTGTTTTTTTTTGTTACCTTTAATTGTAAAATTTCTAACAATATATATATATATATATATATATATATATATATATATATATATATCTAGTTTAGATTAGATAAAAAACTACTCTAACCTAAATAAAAATAAATTACATTGGCCGGGAATCGAACCCGCACCGAATGCGATGTTGACGGCCATTCTTCCACTAGTCCAAACGTGCACTACCTGCTTGACATTGAAAATGCTATTTGAGTATCGAAGGCGACCACTTCCATTAAACCAAGTATTTTTTAGGTGCATGCGCAGATCAAGGAACGAGTTCCTCCTCTTAGTCGCTACTATTTTAAACGGAACTTGCATATTTTTATTTATATATTTGGATCAATTTTTTCCCCAAAAATATACCTATATTTTGGCATATTTAAAAAGAACTAATTTTTCTGAACAAATTTTGTAAAAAAAAAATTACTATTTTTTCCGTTGAAAAATTATAAGCAAATTTGTAAAAAAAAGTATTATCAAAAATTCCCACTTGTCAAGATTTAAACAAGTACCCTCTGGAAACATATGGCAAAGTCGCATCTGTCAATAATTAAACATTATTTATTAATTTAACATTACAAAATACAATATGTTACTGCTATTGCCACAGAAATAAACAAAGTAGGTATGTAGGAATTCATTACAGCAAATTTTCAATGTAACCACCTTCTACTTCTAAACATTTATCCAATAATCGCCTACTGCTCTCACTGAAGCCTAACGAAACATTTCTCTAGATAAAAATTATTATTAATTTTATTAAATACATAAATAAAAAGTTCACCTCGAGCAGGATTCGAACCTACGACCTGTACTTTGCTAGAGTACCGCGCTACCAACTGCGCCACCAAGGTTCAAGCCCCAATCGATGCAAACTTTGTCCTTATGTATGTAGAACTGATGTAAATTCTAAATATAATGAGATTACAATCAAATTACTTATATTAATGGAATGCGAGCCTGCAATATCGCAAGAATTCACACATTCCAAAGCAACTTGACTAATATTAAATTATTATAAGTTTTTGTTATGAACGAATAAGTTCAAAGATGTAATCTCATTATATTTAGAATTTACATCAGTTCTACATACATAAGGACAAAGTTTGCATCGATTCTTGAATTTATTGGTAATACTTAAATACATCGTATTCGAATCCTGTCGAGTGAACTTATTTATGTATTTAATAAAATTAATAATAATTTTTAATTACATATTTATCTTTGAACTTATTCGTTCACAACAAAAACTTATAATAATTTCTCTAGATAGTTCATCGCAATCATTTCTGATTTTTTCTTTTAAATCTTCAAGTTAACAGATGGTGTTCTGTAAATTTCATTTTTCAAAGTTCTCCACAGGAAGAAGTCTAGTGGGTTCAAGTCCGGTGATCTAGGCGCCCACTGTATCAGTCCATTTATGCCTATCCAATTTTCTTCGTTAGTTTCATTTAAATATTGTTGGACAATTCTGGAATCACACGTTTGCTCGCAGCTGTAATGGCACATTTTCGAGAACCACGGGAAGTTGTTCTTGAAGAAATTGTAAATATCGCTCACTATGTAAAATTCCTTCGTAAAAATATGGACCAATCAAATGCCTATTAATAAATACAACACCAAACGTTAATTCCGAAGTGTCCTTGATTTTCAATCGAATTGACAAAATGTGGATTGCCAGTAGCCCAAAAATGTTCATTTTTTTATTGGGCTTACCGTTACTAACAAAACCACTTCCGCCCGTACACAACACATGCTGGAAAAATCGGTTGTCATTGATCTCTAACTTTACCATCACTTGGGCAACGTAATTGATTCTTCGTTGTTGATGTTGATCAGACAAGTTTCCTAGGTTGTGAAGTTTATAATCGTGATAACCATTTTATTTCAAAATTTTACGTACCGAGCTATATTTTTAATTAAACTCACGACATGCTTGCCAAATCGAGTTCCTTGGATGGTCTTCAAAATACTGCTAAACAGTGCCAACGGTATTGTCAGAATTGATCCTTTTAACAATTTTTTCTTCCGTTTCGAGAAGAAAATGCCTCGTTACTTGCACGTAAATTGCGTTCCAGTCTTGCAAATATTTTAAAGCTTGGAATAACACGTTAGGGATATCTTTGGGCGTATAACTGAACTGCTCTTCTAGAGTTCTTTTGAGATCCCCCATAAACTAATAACATGTCGACTTTTTCGTTGTGCGTGAATATTTTTCAAAACAAATGGCAACAAAACATTTGTCAACCATTAGTTTAATTAATTACAGATGTGACTTTGCTAATCTGTATTTTAAATACACATACTAATTTCATTAATTGATTAAGGTTAAATGTAAAATTTCAATTTTTAAGGAAATGTTTATCTAGATAACTTACATGACTTCGTATCTGAAGAAGCTATTTAATCTCTTCCTAGCACCAACAATGTAACATACACTTTTTAATGTGACAGACTTAAATAATAAGTACCAGGGTGTTAATTATGTTTGTATACAATGATTGAAAAAATTTGTTGTAGTGATTTCCTACATACTTAGTTTCATTCTGTGATAATAGTAGTTACATATTATGTGTTTTGTAATGTTAAATTAATAAATAATGTTTAATTATAGACAGATGCGACTTTGCTATTTGTTTCCAAAGGCTACTTGTTTAAATCTTGACGATTGGGAATTTTTGATAATACTTTTTTTTACAAATTTGCTTATAATTTTTCAACAGGAAAAGATAGCAAACTTGTTTCTTTACAAAATTTGTTCAGAAAAATAATCTCTTTTTAAATATACCAAAATATAAATTATCCATAAAGACATTAGTTAAAGTGGGGGAAATTGGACTGTCCATAGGTAGACCATTTTTATAGGTAAATCTTATTATTGAATGTGTTATAATTTTGATTAACACAAATTAAATAATTGAATTAACTCTATTCTTGTAACTAACCCAACATTGAATAAAAATTTTAGAAAATCTACTAGTAACATTAAAACTTAGTAGTATATTAAGTAGTGGTGATTTCATGTTTTGTGGTTTATTACTTAGTTCGAAAGAATTCTTAATTGAATGTTTTGATTTGTAGTTTAAAGTGTTAGTTTTTATACGCTCTAGTTTAATTGCTAAGATATGATTAAGTGCCTGGACATAAGAAACTGCTTGTCTAATAGGCGTGTTTGGTTTGTGCATTTTTATGAAACCGTATAATTTTGGCGCTTGTGGGTTTCTGTTTAAAATTCTTTGTTTCTTTAAGTCGTAAAGCAAAAACATAAACATAAACAGAAAGTTTCTTTAATGAACGAACATGTTGACCGTATAGACTCACCTTTAACAGATATTTTAAATATAAAATTGTAGTTTACATCAAGTTTGCTGTTCTACCTTAATGATTTGTTATCATATCAAGGGCGTATTGGGGAGCACTGACCCAGAGGTGGGTATTGTATTCTAGATGAGGCCTTATACAGAAAAAGAAGTTTAGATCTATATAGTAAGCCCAGTTTACGGGCAGCTGTTTTGTTGGCTGACAATAGATGGTCGACCCATGAAAGGTTCGATGGTATGGACATAGAAATAGAGTTTGAAAACTTGAGATCTAAGCCATCCATATTTACAGCAGGAAATTTATTTAAAAATGTTGCGTAGGAAAGGACAAGATACCAACTTTATTTTTATTCATCAATTGCAGGGAACGTTCTTCTTAGTAAAAAAGGATAATGGTTGAGCCATAGCAGAAAAATTCAAGATATACTTTCTAAAATACCCAATCAAAACTTAAAATTATCTTATACTTTGGACGTTAGTAGGTTTTTTAAATTTTTTAACCGACTCAGTTTTCGTAGCTCCAGTCTAAACTCTTATCTTTTCTGCCTTCATGCTCAAATTACTCCACGTTTCCCATAGAAAACTGACATATTTTGCGTTAATGTAAGTCAAGCTGTCCTCAAAGATATTAAGACTTTCGGAAATTTGAAAGTCTAACTTCAAAACTATCTGAAGGTCGTCTAAGTAAGATGGTACTTTTCCATACCTCATATTTCTAAGCTCTTTCTTAACAGTTTGTTGGAAAACCGCATGAGAATTACAAAACCAAATGGAAATTTTAGATATGGGTCTTTACCGTCAGGTGTGACAAATGCAGTTTTTGGAAGCAGGATCTCAATTTCGTGTTGAAACAAATTATTTAAGGTCACATAACCATTGCTACCTTTAGTTGTGTTGTAGCCCAAGAGATGATCTTTGCCAAGAACCGATCATAATTTCCCTTGCATGTACACCTCACTCCTGAAGTAACTACAAACAGCACTTTAGATTTTGGTGTTGTGATGGTGCGGTCTTTTGCCCACATAGAAATCTTTCGCTGAGATAGGTTGAATTGCTTAGCGATGGGTGTCTTTACTCTAATAATTTTTACGCGTTTCCCATAACTAACCTCAAAGTTTTTCATGATTCAAAAACATTTGACCAACCACAACACTCAATGAACATTTCGTGTTATGTAAGGGTCGCTAATAAGTCACCGTTACCAAATAATAAAACATGGAGTTATATAACACATAGCTTAAAATATCTACCTAATCTATATATACCACCTAAAGAGTTTAAATTGTTGTTTCTATAAAGGTTTCCACGATATTTTTGTGTTGTTCTATATAACTACAACTTATACAAGCAGTGGTAACGTAAGTATATTGCGAAACGTTACACCACCACCTTATAAACTTGCAAGAAGGCGGCGTTACTATTTACGGTCAGATAAAAGTGAAGTAAGTGTTTGGATTACTTTTATATAACTGTTTTATAGTGGTGTTTTAATAGTCGTCAAATGAAATCAGTTTTAGTAGGCACGCACTCTTTCGCTCTATCAGCGTATTATGCATAAATGTGTGCATGGCGTTTCTCTTACTATGATTGACTGCTTTACTTTTTTAACATCGAAAATGGTTGCTTAAGAGGTATATCTTAGACTTTTAACTTCGTTTGTTGGATCTGATGCACACAAATTAATATGCCACTTTATTCCCTCAAATGTTATACTTTGTGTTTTATTTCATAAGTGAATTAAATAAATTTGACCTGATCAGTTTTTACCAGCGGCATGGCACTTTCAACCTGAGAAAACTTATTGCAGAAATATAAAAACCCAATGTATATCTGGGTAAAGCACTAATTTTTTTTTACGTAGAAGTTTTATTTCGATAATAATAACAGTGTTGGCTCGTTCCCATCTTGGCGTTTATTGTAGAGAACTTTTTCTCACCGCCGCCTCTGATATTCCTGTACAAGATGGAATCCATTTTTTCGAAAAGATTAGCTATGCTCATATACCTAGTAAAAATATATACTCAAGGAATGTTCGGATGGGTGATCTGTGATGCGCACTAACTTCGGTAACGTGGTAAGAGATAAAAAAACGGATTGTCACATGTACAAAGCATTGAGCAGATACGAACCTTTTATATTTTTGTATAGGTGCGTCAAACAGTAACATATATACCCGTTGTAGATCCATGTGATTTAAAAAGACCGTACATAATGCTGGAGATGAGCTGTTACATTATACACTTCCCGCCTAAAAGTAATATAACCTCCCTAAAATTGTTGCTATTTTCTTATATATTAAACTGCACTGTCCAGAGAGAACCGCAAAAAAATAGTGAACTGTCCACATACACTATGAATGTATTACATACATAAAATAGTAGAGCAGTTCTGGGTCTAATGGTAGGGGTTGTCTGCCATACGATCGGTGCGGGTTCAATTCCCGGACGATGCAATTTTTTTAGGTTACAGTAGTTTTGGTTATCTAATCTACTTCTGTTAGGTTACAGTAGTATCTCTGCTTTATCCGTCCATCAAGGTAAACCACACCACCTTAGAACCGAAAGAGAAGAAGTGATCTAATACTCTTTTCCAGTTATTAATACTGTGATCTTGGTACAAGATACAGAGATAAACGACTAACACCCGATGACCTCGATTAAATGATCAATTTAAACTTTACGGTATTAGTTACAAATGTTACCATCATTTAGCAAGTAGACATAATACGTTTAAAGCATACTTTGATAGTATACTACATATCGACTCATCCCCAGATTTCACCAAAAAGCATTTAGTATTCACCATTAGACCGAACAAGGTGGTTCTAAATTCATGTGACGATAAAAGAATTATATAGCTGCCGGGTCACCTGGTACACATTCGTGGGAAGCTGTGCAATATTGCATTTAGTTTAGATATAAATCGTGATAATCACAAAGACATCACTTTAACAATTATAAATAACAGCACAAAATTAGTCAAAAACAGACGAAAAACAGGAATCCGTTTCTCAGAATAGGTGGCTGTTTCATAATAACTGGTAACTGTTTCGTAAGAACAGATGGCTAATATAAACTGTGATCGGTATTATAGTTACCTGTTTAATGTCTAACTATGCAACGATGCAACATTTAATTCTGCAAATAATATCATACTTAGTATTTTTTCGATTCGGCACCCCGTTTTTGAAATATTTTGCATTAACATAAACGACTACATTATTCAATAAAAATCAAAATTTGTTATATTTTACAAAAAAATAACGCAGTTAACTATTAGGTACATTATTAAAGAGATATTGAAGGAATCAAAACCAAAATAATAATTATTTTTATACGTATTGTTCAAAATGTCCTCCTTCCTTTTCAATGCAAGCTTGTATTCTTCTTAGCAAACGAAACCTAACTCTAATCTCATCGCATGCCATTTGTATACGATTCCAAAGTTGATCTCGATTATCAATTTGAACAGAATAGACACGAGTTTTCAGATACCCCACACAAAAAAATCCAATGGGTTTAAATCTGGCGATCGTGCCGGCCACGATACTTCACTTCCTCGTCCAATCCAGCGTCCAGGGAATCATGCATTTAAAAATTCTCTGATGTTTCGTGTAGAATGTGGTGTTGCACCATCATGCATGAAATACATGTTCATTCTAAGATCTAAGGGTACGTCGTCAAACAATTCTGGCAAATCTTCTCTCAAAAAATTTAAATAGAATTCGCCAGTAAGTCTTTGACGAAAACGGATAGGTCCGATTAGGTGATCGTCTAGTATACCTATCCAAATATTTTCGCTAAGTCTATGTTGGTGAGCTGTAACTACAGTCGGATGCTGATTTCCATCTAACTATTTGTGGGAATTATGCAAGTTTATTATTCCATTTCGGGAAAAAATACACTCATCAGTGGTAAATAAGTTTCTAACGAATTGGACATCTTCAGCATTTTTATTTAAAAACCATTCGCAAAAGTTACTTCGACGAGGATGGTCAGCAGGCAATAATGCATGCACTTTTTGTAGGTGAAAGGGATGTAAATTTTGTTCTCGTAAAACTTTCCAAGACTTGCTATGCGACACACCAAATTCTAAACCTAACTCACGCGTACTTATTGATGAATTTTCATAAACTCTATCTAAAATTTGTTCCTCAATGTCAACTGGTATACGAGCATTTCGTCAGGCATTTTTCTTTCCTTTTAAACTTCCATACTCTAACAAGTTACGATGAACGGTTCTAAACGTGGTATGATGAGGATGCCTTCTATTTGGAAATCTTTGTTCATAAAGTCGAGCAGCTGCACGAGCATTGCAATTAGTATTACCATAAATATAAATGCATATCGACCAGTTCTCGTTTGGAATCATTCGTTTTTTCACAGTAATTAGACACAAACAATGAATTACAAAAGACGCGTAAATGCAACTATTTTAGCAAACATAAGATACGTAACTGTCAAATGCAAAGCAATCTCTGATTTATTTAATTTGGTTATTACTGAATAATGTAGTCGTTTATGTTAATGCAAAATATTTCAAAAACGGGCGCCGAATCGAAAAAATACTAAGTATGATTTTATTTGCAGAATTAAATGTTGAATTTAACAAAAAAAATATGTCTTCAAAAAAGCAGGGACGTGCGTTTTTTTTACTTAAAGTGATTAACTTAACATATTCTACGCCACTGGATGGAGCCAGTTGACTCAAACTCACCTGATTAATTGTACTTAATTAGACATTTAGGTGTACAAAATTTCAGTGTAATATCTTTTGTAGTTTTGAGGAATCTTAAAAAATCTTAAAAAATTATTTTTAATCAACCTGTATCTCGGTTAGGAAGCATTTTCGGAAAAGCGTTTATGATAATTTTGTCTTATTTTGAATCATAGAATCTCCAGTTTTCGTTTGTCGGTGATTTTAAAATACTATTATATATATATATATATATATATATATATATATATATATATATATATATATATATATATATATATATATATATATATATATATATATATATATATATATATATATATATATATATATATATATATATAATAAATTCCAAATTCTTCTATAAAGGGATCTCGGCTTCTTATACTTACGGCAAAGGTTAAATAGAAAGTTTTAGAGGAAGCTTAGAGCATTCGATATCCGGTTTCAGATTTACGATCGGTCAATTGGTTTTGAAAATATCGGCGAAAAACCGAAAATGGCGGATTTCGTTTTTCGCCAGTAAATCCGAAATGGTTAATTTGACATTTGTCACAATGTGAGATTATTCGGACAATTTTTTAAGACGAATAAGATGGCGTATATGACATGTCACAATCCTGTTTTGTTATCCCAAAATCTGCCTCAACTTTCATTTTTCTTATGGCCGCCATATTGGATTTTTCGATTTTTGAAAAGAGCGCAATATTTCCAGTTTAGTGATGTCTCACAACTGCATAAAAGATTATAGTTTCATCGAAATATCACACTTTCTAAAGTTAGGTCTTATTTATTATTATTAGTAGGACATGATTTATTTGTCAGTAAAATTGGGTTTCATTTTTTCCATATAAGGTGGCTCTGACTTTGACGTTAAATAATTCAAAGTAGTGTTTTCATAAGTAGTACGCTTTTCTGTTATTAAAATCATAAACGTGACACACAAATTGTAAAAGCCTGTTGAAAATGGCCGGTATTCCCTATTCAAATGAAGAAAAGTTTGACATGTTAGCGCTTTACTTGCAGTCAAACAGAAACGCCGACATTACCTCAGCGAGGCATTCGGAGATGTACCCCGAACGACGGCAGCCTCATAAAACCCACTTCAGAAAAATTGTAATTAATTTAATTAACTATGGGGCCTTCGAACAACCTAAAAGCGGATACAATATTGATAATGAAAATCGCGACAGAAAAATTTTACAAGCTGTCAACGAAAGCCCCAGTGCATCGGTAAGAACAGTAGAACGGGAAATTCGTGTGTCAAAACCAACGGTACAAAGAGTGTTAAAAAAGAATATCATACTATACAAACCATTAAAGTTAAGAATATTTTAAAAAATTTTTTTTTAGGCAATCCAAAAGATAAAGTGGATAAGCAGGATAGGTCGAATTTATAAGATTAATTGTAAAGATTGTGAACAAATATGTGGGTAAACTAAACGACCTATCAAAATTCGCTTTAAAGAACAGTTAGCTCATATAAAATACAAACGTTGGGACAAGTCTGCTGTAGCCCTACATATGTTTGATAAAACCATGTAGTAGATAAGGTATCATTAATCAAACATGTTAATAATAAGCACGAACTTGATTGTTATGAAAGTTTAGAGATCTTAAAACAAACAAATTCTAATGAATAATGATGGCCAAGGACCTTAGGCTACTCAGAATTCATTAAACTTTCATAACCTTCACTTTCACTTTCACCAAATTAGCAATGAAGCCTTACTCGCTGTTACAGATCCTGCCACAGTTCCAGATTTATATATATATATATATATATATATATATATATATATATATATATATATATATATATATATATATATATATACAGAGTGTATTTTAAAATCACCGACAAACGAAAACTGGAGATTCTACGCTTCAAAATAAGACAAAATGATCATAAACGCTTTTCCGAAAATGCTTCCTAACCGAGATACAGGTTGATTAAAAATACTTTTTTAAGGTTTTTAAGATTGCTCAAAACTACAAAAGATATTACACTGGGATTTGGTACACCTAAATATCTAATTCAATATAATTAATCAGTGAGTTTGTCAACTGACTCCATCCAGTGGCGTAGAATATTTTAAGTTAATCAGTTTAAATAAAAAAACGCACTCCCTGGTTTTTGAAGAAATTTTTTTTGATAGATTCAACATTTAATTCTGCAAATAAAATCATACTTAGTATTTTTCGATTCGGCACCCGTTTTTGAAATATTTTGCATTAACATAAACGACTACATTATTCAATAAAAATCAAAATTTGTTTTACTTTACATAAAAATAACGCAGTTAACTATTAGGTACATTATTAAAGAGATATTGAAGGAATCAAAACAAAATAATTATTATTTTTATACATATTGTCCAAAATGTCCTCCTTCCTTTTGAATGCAAGCTTGTATTCTTCTTAGCAAATGAAACCTAACACGCTTAAAAATTTGTGGAATAGCTAATCTCATCGCATGCCATCTGTATGCGATTCCAAAGTTGCTCTCGATTATCAATTTGAACAGAATAGACACGAGTTTTCAGATACCCCACACAAAAAATTCAATGGGTTTAAATCTGGCGATTGTGCCGGCCACGGTACTTCACTTCCTCGTCCAATCGTGCGTCCAGGGAACCATGCATTTAAAAATTCTCTGACGTTTCGTGTAGAATGTGATGGTGCACCATCATGCATGAAATACATGTTCATTCTAACATCTAAGGGTACGTCGTCAAACAATTCTGGCAAATCTTGTCTCAAAAGATTTAAATAGAATTTGCCAGTAAGTCTTTGACGAAAACAGATATGTCCGATTAGGTGATCGTCTAGTATACCTATCCAAATATTTTCGCTAAATCTATGTTGGTGAACTGTAACTACAGTCGGATGCTGATTTTCAGCTAACCATTTGTGGGAATTATGCAAGTTTATTATTGGGAAAAATACACTCATCAGTGGTCAATAAGTTTCTAACGGATTGCACATCTTCAGCATTTTATTTAAAAACTATTCGCAAAAGTTACTTCAACTAGGATGGTCACCAGGCAATAATGCATGCACTTTTGTAGGTGAAAGGATGTAAATTTTGTTCTTGTAAAACTTTCCAAGACTTGCTATGCTATGCGACACACCAAATTCTAAACCTAACTCACGCGTACTTATTGATGAATTTTCATAAACTCTATCTAAAATTTGTTTCTCAATTTCAACTGGTACACGAGCATTTCGTCCGAAATTTTTCTTTCCTTTTAAACTTCCAGACTCTAATAAGTTATGATAAACGGTTCTAAATGTAGAATGATGTGGATGTCTTCCATTTGGAAATCTTTGTTCATAAAGTCGAGCAGCTACACGAGCATTGCAATTAGTATTACCATAACATAAATGCATATCGACCAGTTCTCGTTTGGAATAATTCATTTTTTCACAGTAATTAGACACAAACGATGAATTACAAAACACGCGTAAATGCAACTGTATTAGCAAACATAAGATACGTAACTGTCAAATGCAAAGCAATCTCTGATTTATTTAATTTGGTTATTACTGAATAATGTAGTCGTTTATGACAATGCAAAATATTTCAAAAACGGGTGCCGAATCGAAAAAATACTAAGTATGATTTTATTTGCAGAATTAAATGTTGAATTTAACAAAAAAAATATTTCTTCAAAAAAAGCAGGGACGTGCGTTTTTTTACTTGAAGTGGTTAACTTAACATATTCTACGCCACTGGATGGAGCCAGTTGACTCAAACTCACCTGATTAATTGTACTTAATTAGAAATTTAGGTGTACCAAATCTCAGTGTAATATCTTTTGTAGTTTTTGAGGAATCTTAAAAAAATCTTAAAAAAATTATTTTTTAATCTGTATCTGTATCTCGGTTAGGAAGCATTTTCGGAAAAGCGTTTATGATAATTTTTGTCTTATTTTGAATCATAGAATCTCCAGTTTTCATTTGCCGGTGATTTTAAAATACACCCGCACAGTGAACCTCAGTGGATTATAAGAATAATGACTACAAGTTCTTTGTTATTTTATACAGGGTGGGTGTCAACTGCGTGGACGGAGGATTTCTCCTTAACTATTAGAGATATCAAAACCAATTTTGGTGTGATAATATACGATCATTGGACCTACATTCTAAAAATATTTAGGTATGTACAAGGTGATTGATAAAAATATCCCAACTCCGTCTTATGGCCATGAAACCTATTATCAATTAGTCTCTACTTTTCACGGGGAATTGAAATGTGAAAAAATACACAGGGTGTTGCATTTGAAAAAATTGAGAAAAATTACAGTTCGCGTAAGGTAATCATTCTGTACAGTTTTACATATTTTCGAAAAATTTCCAGTTTGTTTGTTAGTAGACTATTATTAATAGTCGGTGGTATAAACAGATGTATGTACCTAAATATTTTTAGAATGTAGGTCCAATGATCGTGTATTACCACACCAAAATTGGTTTTAATATCTGTAATAGTTAAGGAGCAATCTTCCGTCCACGCAGTAGACACCCACCCTGTATATACCTGACTTATTCTAAATATGTGAAACTAGAGTGCACTTGAACGCAGAGTCATGGTTTCATGATTGACTGATTAGATAGAAGGGTACCGATTCTTCTACAATTAGTACGTTATATATATATATATATATATATATATATATATATATATATATATATATATATATATTAACTATATTATTCATTACTGAATTACGAGAAGAATTATTATTTGTTATGGTCAAAGAAGTGTGTGTGCGTATGCATGTGCGCGTGTAGTTGTCTTGTGTGGCCATCTTCAATCGCATTGCCTTAGCGCGAGAACTTATTATTATAATTAACACTGGGGTGGTCCTTTTGAAGTCCCTGCATCGCGAGCTCGAGAACTTAGAAAGCATCATAAAACTTTGCATAAAAACTGTGAAACTACGAAAATAATTTTCCACAACAGAGTAAGTTAAAGAGAACAAAACGTGCAATATTTAAACAGTAGTTTGAAGGTAAAGCAATCCATGTTTGGATAGACCAGCCAAACAATCATTCGTCAGAAGTGCAGTTATCTTGTGCAACTGTTACTAGACGTATGAAATTAATTTGAAAACTAAACTGCAAAGTGGTATTATGGAATACCTTTCTTTAAAGTTTGATGACTTCACCGGCATCATTGATATCGTCCGTTTATGTATTTTGATTTAGATTGTATTATTTGATATGCCTACTAAAGAAGTATTGTCAACCTGTAAATGAGAAAACTCACAGAGAAGATATTTATATCGTTTTTCTAAATTTTGTAAAAAGCTACCAATCTGATAGAATGACTGAAAGACGCTTCTCTGCTAGTGAAAAATCACTTTCAATACTGTCTATAATAATGCATTGCAAATAATTTCAGATATACGTTTTAAGCCAGAGCAACTGATATCAAATTTTGGTCTTTTATATCGCAAGACAAATATCTATGTTTGGAACAAATAGCTCTTCATTTAACAGGATTGTTTGGATCAACTTCATTGTGTGAGTCAGTCTGCGTTTTCAAACGTAAATCAAAACATCGCAATCATCGATATAAAACAATTAGAGTTTAGGTTTCACAGTCCTATATAATTTTATGCCACAGAAAAGAATGGTTACGGAATCGTTTAGAGAGTGCTTAGGAATGACGAAAACAAGCTTTAGATCTTTACGCCATCCGGGATAAATAGACTTTCAAGGAATAAGCGATTACATATTTTAATGCTAATGAAGATTATATGGCCAGGGTAGTATTTTCTAATGATAAATGTAGTACTAGTCACGTAATCACGCCATATATTTATTAATAGGCACTCGTTATTCGTTACTAAGGAAAAAATAATCATAATTATTATTACCACCTATGATGTAAGTACTTATTTAAATTAAAACCCGGGGATTTCTTTTCTTTTTTAAATAATTTATGTAGGTAGGTACTTACTCAGTAGCTTATCCCCGTCTGCAGCAAATTCTCAAGAATTTTCTTCCTCTTCCACCCTATCGATTGAAAAATGATTAAATATTTTGAAAAAAAACAGTAAAAAAATAGAAATCATATTGTCTCCCTGTACGTATTTATAGTTTATCAAAAATACATGGCATTACACGCTGAAAAATTATCTATTAAATGACAATACTCATAACTAATATTTCCAAGTGAATATCGAGCTATAAATTTGAATACTATGTACAAATATAAATCATAATTAAAAATTAAAACAAACAAAAATATAGTAAACAGTTACTCACACAATATCACCTGTTAAATATAAATCACTTAGGCGCTTTGAAGGATAAAGTCAAAGTCTATGTATGTATCTGTAATTGATTTACTACAATACAATGCCTATTACCTACTTGTAACGAAAGTAGAGACTTTGCACATACAAGTACATATTGCTATAATCTATTTATTAATGCAGAGCACACGTAATGATTTGGAGGGATTGTCAAAATACTACCATTGCCATCAATTTCCAGTTATGGCTAGAAAATTACAGAAAAATCTAGAAAATATCAAAAAATAAATACACGGATATCAACTTGAAAAATATGTCTTATCATACCTTTTCGTATACAAAATAACCACAGCAAAGGAATGTTTTAAGTAGTTTTCCAAATTTATCATATTATCAAGTGATAAAACGATGACAATCATGGCGTAAATAAATGTTTCAAAAATCTCAAATTGTCGTAAATAACAAAAAAAAACTTTTCAACATTCAAGTTTAAGATAGTATTTGGGTTCGAGTAGGTGATCGAATTTTTATAATAAAGGTACCGACATTTTGTTGTTTTTGAGTTATTTTAATGTGTTTTTTAACTGGTTTTCCATTATCATTAAATGTAAATATACTTTTTTTGTTTTTATATACAGGCTGAACATTGTGAGTTCTGAAACCGTAAGAAATACGAGATAGGTTAAATGACGAAAAAGTTGGCAGTTTTAGGCAAACCAATCCACTTGTATCTAAACATGCTTTAAAGGTTTTTTTGAAGAGTTATACGAGAAAAACCAAAAAGCTCAATTTTCGAGTTTTGCCAGTAATAGGTTTATTTTTGAAACTATCAAAAAATGATGCAGGAAAATTTAAGTTGATTCAACATTAGCTATCTCAAGAAGAAGCGAGATTCTCTCTGCGACGTTTCATGTCTTTGAGGATATCATCAACTTTTTTTTTCTAATACGGAACTACTTTTTTTTACAGAATTTGTAAAGCCTAATACAACTATGTAGCACAATTGATCATTTTACGACGTTTTGTTTAACAAATAACCATCATCAATGAAAAGTAGGTAAGATTGGAGACTTTTGGAACATACCACATTTCCAAGGCCCCACATTCTCACACGTCCAAGGTAACACAACAGCAAGGTCATTCGTGCGCGCTACTTGCCCAAGGTCGCACATTTCCAAGGTGTCACAATATCGAGGTATTGTGAAGGTTACACATTCTCAAGGCCATTTGCGCACCCTACCTACTCTACTAATGGTCACATAACTATTTCACTTCACCAAGGCCATTTAAAACAAATTTTGGATTGTCTGATACCACACTTTTAACACTAAACACAATAGAAAAAAGAATTTGATATGTTAATATATTTATTTGTTGTATAAACATAGATATGCACAAATGTAATCAGTTTATTATTCAGATATATGATTTTCTTTAGGAATAAAATATTTTGATTTAGTACAAGTGGAAAAGGTCCTTTCCACTTATGTTTCATTACACCTGCGTGGACGTGTTGCAAGTAATTGAGCGTACGTGCAGTGTGACGCCCATCGGAGATGTTCCTGTAGAGGAGTGTCAGACGGTTGCCATCGGTTTATTCTAACTCTATACTTGAAGCATTCAACCGTAGCGTCTGCAGATATGGAAATAAACCCTGCTGCCGCAAGCGATGAAGGTGAGTGAACTGCAGACCATGTTCGATACGTTTATCGGAACAATTGTAATACTAAGGATAGTAAAAGGTTGGTGGTACGTCGCACATGTTCTCACCGTAGAACACAGTAAGCTACTAACAGGAAATAATTTTTATATACAATATACATTATCAAAAAAATATTAATTGTCCAAACAGTACACTTCACCGCAAAGTATGCATGAATCGTCCTCATATACCTCGTGTAGCATTGTTAGGGGTGCTCTACAGGATGAGCAACAGTATTCTTGGTGTGACAGATGACAAATTTCAACCCATCTATCCATATGTGTATGGTGGTCAATAATTCGGTAGTCACTTGGTTTCAATGCTTTGTAGCGTTCATAGCATAGTTTCATGTGACCAGCAAGATGATAAAGAGTATGAAGGGTAAATGTGTGTGAATAATATCCCAAATTACCCATAAAGGCATGACGGTGGAAGTACCGAATTCGTTCATCCAAGTTGGCAAACCATCAGTATTCCACTGCACATCTTCATATATATTCCTTGGCGCTTCTATTGTCGTAGAAGGTAGTAACCCTTTTTTTTTCAAATTAAACCCAGTTTGGAATTATTTCACATGCTCTCCGCGCACATAGATTAAACAGTGATAATAGTTGGTAGCATTCCCTAGACTAACAATAGTATTGTACTGCGGTATCAGACATAATGAACCTCGTGGAAATTACACGTTGGTATATGTATGCAGCTATCCCTCCTTTTAAAGTACAAAATGACCTTGTTAAGGCATATGTGTAGATAACCTTGTTGAATAACACGATTGACCTTGATATTGTATAACGTTGGAAATGAAGGAAACGTGAGACCGTGGGGACCTTGAGAATGTGTGGCTGAAAAGGCCATGGGAACAACCTTCACAGGTGTTGGCGTGACCACGTCAACCTTGAAAAAAAAAACTTAAAACGGTGGGGGTAGTATGACTGTCGAGGTCACGTAGGTAACCTTGGGCAGCATTTGTGCGGCGCCGTAGATCACTTTTTTTTGTATCCCGTAGGCGCTTTTTTAAATAGTAGCTCATATAATCCCGGAGTTCCATCATACTCCAAGGATGATTCATCAAAAAGAGCGATACGAAAATTCTCTATAAACAATAAAAAAAATCTCTTTTTTCGGGAAGAAAGTGTACGCTGTATGTTAAGTCATACTCGTCTTCGGGAGCTCTAAATATACCTTCGACATAACATTTCGATAATTCTTCAAACTGATTAAAATACTCTTCAAAGGCCGGCTGAGATCCAGCAGCTAACAGTTCTGATTTCAACTGTTGTAAAGTAGGAATCACTTCGTGGTCATGTGTGGCATCAGCAATCACAGTTTCCTCTACAACTCGTGGAATAGTGCCAGGAACAAGAGTACGTGGTGCCTTCCGTATTCCAGAGGTTTTAGGTGTATTATGTAAAAAATTTAATTTTCATGTGCTATAGCCTCATTTTTTCCAAATTCTGATATAACGGGTTCAGCTTTGACGAGAGAACCATCTATTTTAGTAATCAATTGTTTTAATGGCTGTGTTATAGGTTTAAAGTGTGCCTCCATTACACGTTCTGTAAGTGCTGTATCTTCTTTTAAAATAGCATATTTTTGTTGCACTCTCTTGCGAACGCGCAAAGCTCTCCTCCATTATTACTGCATGTTAACATTACTAGTACAGTATTTACAATGAAATGTAACAGTCAAATCCCTAACGGAAACGACCTGCATCAATCACAAGAAATCCAAATGTGTCACGCCAGCAACAGAAACACAAGTCTTTAAATCTATCAAATGACATATCTACATTTACGTAATCATCATACACATGCTTAAGATTGGTGATATCTTATTGAAACAGAACTAGAAGTATACGTTTGGTACAGATAGAAACAATCATTGTTTTGGTGTTTGCCAAAATAAAAATGATCTCTTATTTCGTTTTGTTTATGGCATGCTACATCATTAAAAATCAGTATTGAAATGTACGGGAATCACTAGGGGATGTGACATCACTATTATCACTCTATTCGAAATACCCTATTTCTTTTATAGGTGTTGTAATGTCCCTGCAAATTCAAGAACCAAACAATCGCTAAGAGATTTATCTTGACTTGACTGACAATAATGTCACTATTACTCAAATTAAATGCCTGCCTTACTTTGACTTTCCGGGCAATAATTAAAACATTAGCATTTATTTACAAGTCTGATATTTAATTACTCGCAAACCTGAAGCCTGATCAGTGTCCGTCTAGTGTTAGGTACGTTATACTATCTAAATGAGATAGTCTGGATGAGGTACGTGTTGTATCATGCTGGCAGGTAAAAAAATGAAACTACTCATTAAATTGCAGACTTTATCTTAAAGAACCAGTTTTTACAAGCATTAATCATATAAATTCAATTAAACAAATACAACACAATTAAAAGTTAAAAAATTAAACAATAAATAAAATAAGATAAATGCAAAATCAAAAAAAAATCGTATCATAAAGTTTTAAAAACATTATTGTTTATATAAAAATAAAATACAACAACAGTAAAATTACCTGTGCAATTTACTGTTGTTGTATTTTATAGCACTATTTGTTATTATTTTATGTGCTTATTTATAAAATATGATTGGTTTTAAAAACCAAATTTATTATGATCTTTATTTTGATTATATGACCCAATTGTGAGTGTGACTATATGTGTTTTTATCATTGTGTTTCTATGCAACTAAACTGCTATTCATTTTCTCGATGTTATAATTTTGTACGCACTTTAACCTGATTTAATGGTGTTTGTTATAAGTTAACTTTCGTTGGTTATTTGATATTAATGATGTAATTGCTGATTTATGAATAAAGTGGTTATTTGGTGCTTTACAATAGTAGATTAACCTGAATCAGGTCAAGAAACAGACAAGGAATTTAAAATGACCGAATTGTTCAGTGACAACTAAAGCACAAACTACATAAGTCACATAGTAATAAAGCTAATAACAAAGAGAATTCAGTTCGCACAAATAATAACTTCAACAAACTGAAATAAAAACTCATTAAAACAAACCTTGCAAGGGTACGTTATAAATAGATCACTAACATCGTGACCGATGTATAAGTTTGAGTGTTAGCAACATACCGTGCCGCTCTCTCCGGTTACGCATTCACCTATACAACACATAAAACAATAAATATAAAATTAGAGGTGTTTAATGGTCTGGCTTGATGTGTACCAACAGGCAATTGCCTTTACAATTAATAACCTGCTGGATCCTATACCCATTCACTAGCCACCATTATAAATATAAACAATAATCAACAATGCTAATTCGCACAAATACCAAAGGAGAGTGCTCTGTACTGTCCTTTTATTTTAGCAGATTTCAGCTTAATGAGTCCGCGTACGAATATGATATCTTTGCAAGACAATGTTTGGTATTTAATATGTTATCTAGACTGGTAAAACTATTTGCTGCGAGCTTTCAGTTATATAAAATACATACTTACACTAGAATAAATATTCTTAATTGATCACAGGCACAAATCGTTAATAGACGCGGTTTAACCGAAAGAAAAGACAACTTAGTGTTGGCGAATTCAAAAGAAAAATATACACGCACGAATTATTTTAAAGACAAACTGTTTACGATGGAGGGATTTAATTAACCAAAATCGATCTGGCTCGATTGAAAAGCTCGCTGTAACTGCCTCCTCGATCCAAACATAACTATATCTACCGAAAACCAGTCTTCAAAAGTAATAAAGAAAACCAAGAAACATTAACTTATGTTGGAATAGTTTCATAATACTTATTGCACGACATCTTAATTTTAAAAATATGCATTGTCTGTAACAACCTTATATTTACGGGTCTCCAGTAACAAAGATATCTTTTCATCGTGGCCCGTCCGCCACAATTAATTATTACAGCAATAACATTTTACAATAATGATTTGTTACGCCCTTCAGTAAAGCATTTTAAGCGTAGTGCCACTCACCCCTAACATGTGTTTACATACATATAGTTACAAACAATCCTACATTCCTTAGATAAAATATAAATAAAAATATTTTGAAAACATTAGTAAATTACGAAGTATTATCAAGATATTTTTTCTATCGTGGTAACAGTGGCGATTTGACAAACGTTTATTACAATAAACAATTTTCGCGGTCCGCTACCTACAGAACGCCCCGTTGAAAGCTAGACGATGTCCGCTCGGAAACATTCGGAAAATTTTCAACATCCTTCGCTTCGGATCGGGACCCTTCGCTACCTTCCGCTACGAACTAGAGCCATTAGTACTAAAACAAAACTTAATTAGTAACCAGCTTAACTAGGCAAACTAAACGCCTATTAGACAACATGCTCAAAAACTAATTAGAGAATATGAATAAACAATACATGCATAAAATAATATGAAAAAAACAAGAAAAAAAGTTAAAAAAATGGGCATATACAACCAGGTTTCACATTTTTTGGTCCACGCAAGGTGGCGATAATAGAAAGGGCCGGAATGCAAAGGAGAAACTTTGATATTGATTTTCTGGAGGCGTCCGAAATATTACTTTCCTTCAGTAAAACGTAGTCGTCGATACCCAGTCTGTCACCTTGGTGTTTGAAATCTCGTACTCGCGCTCTTGCACTTATGTCCAAATTCTGATGAACTTTATTCCAAATCACCGCCGGCAATTCAGCGGCAGAGATAGGCAACATTTTTCCCAGGTAAGTGGCAAACCGATCCCTGGGGCGCGGAACATTTACAATATCACAAGGGGGATAACCCGTGCTCAAATGGGGAACGATATTAAATAGACATTCTATATTCTTAATGTGATTAGCCCAATTAGCATGCGCATTTCGACAGTAGACCCTAATCAACCTGCTTAGTTCTCTCATAACACATGAAAAAGTTACTCGAATTCCATGGTCTAGGGAACCGTTGTATGGAAGATAATTGCTCAAGGTCGAATTTAATGCCCCTAGTAGTTACCATGTTCCAAAATGTTTTCTCTGGGAACGTTTGTGGTTATATTGGCTTACTTAAATAGAACCAAAAAGTTTCCTCAGATGTTGTATATGATCACAAAAAGATTCAGATACAACCAAAAGATCATCAACGTAATTGAATGTAAACTGGCGTAATTCGGGCCCTAAAATCGCATCCCTAGCTCTCGAAAAAAACCTAGTTTCCCCCCCCCCCGGTCGTTTCCCGAAGAGCGAGGAAGGATCGCATTAGGGATCCAACATGGCGGAAGTATGCTAAAAGAAGGCAACGGTGCCGGTAACTCACTAGCAAGATTGAAAGCCTGGACTCGCGGAACATTATGTCTCGGTTGCTTTGTTTCAATACCCGATAACCGTTTTAAAAAGGAAAGAGCTCCATTCAAGCTCCCGTCTGAACAGACTCCCCATAATGACTGGGTGGCAATGGGATATTGACGCATTATCTCATACAAAATAACTCCCTCAGACATGGGAGGATCAAAAAGGCGATAGTCGTTAATTTGTTTCAGGAAATATTCGGCTAGCGACAACCTTTCTTCTGGGTGATAACGCATGTTATAAAGTTTATTGCGTTCAATTACCCGTTTCTCGGGTGACCACAAATACGCCAAAAAGCTTCTCTTAAACGAACTGTAATCCCGCCAGTCGGCCTCATTTACCAACGCCCAGCTTTATGCACCGGCTTCTAATCACGTTTCTGCCGGTCTCACATAATCATCCCGCAAACTGTTCAAATTTCCGTAAGAAAACAACGGGGTGCAACCAATGGTTACCGCGAAAAATTGGCCGCTCTAATTTTAAAGGGGGCCTAGTTTTATTAGATAACGCCAACAAAATATTGCGACATTCAGTACCTGAAAAGTTAACATCAGCATTTTGAGAAGATTGTTCATAACCAGGGAGTGTATTGCCATCTCCGTTCACTTTACGCGGGGTAGAGGTAATAAAGCGTACAGAATTGCTATTTCTAACACTAATTGACTGAACTTCACAAAAATCCGTGCAGATGCTTTGTCCACAGATAGGGCCGAACCCTGTGCACCATTTGGACCTCCGTTTCCGGGTGTAGTGACCAGCTTTTCGATGACCCTCTGCATCACCGCGCTTTGTTCCAGCAACGTTTCCTTGATTCCGTACAACCTTCTTTAGATCTTTAGATGATAAAAATTGGCCTTTTTTTAAAAACCAATCATGCCGGTCTTTAAGTAAATAAGCACATAAAATAATAAAGCAAATGACGGTACATATAAAATACAACAGTAAAATTGCACAGGTAATAAGGTAAATGTGAGGATCAAAAGAAAACAGACAAGGAATTTAAAAATTACCCAATTGTTCAGTGACAACTAAAGCACAAATTACAAACAATCCTACATTCCTTATATAAAAATATATAAATAAAAATGTTTTGAAAACATTAGTAAATTACGACGTATTATCAAGATATTAAAAATCCCCTAATTATCTTTTCTGTCGTGGTAACAATGGCGATTTGATAAACGTTTATTACAATAATACAATTTTCGCGGTCCGCTACCTACAGTGTCAGTAAATTTCGTAGGTACTGGTATCCATAGCCGATATAATGAAAAGAAAAAGGGCAATGGGATTGGGAAACAAATCACGACGTGGGAAGCGTTCTCACAGAAACAGACCAATTTCGTTTAACAAAGCAGTGTTGGCGGTAAACTTCGATCATCGTTAAAATCTGCGATACAACTAAAACCCAAAAAAATATTGACACCCAAGAGCAGAATATTACCAATACCAAAACGTGGGGGATTCATACCATTTATTCCCCTATTTGCAGGATTAGGAGAACCAAACGACACAATCAAGCAATGGAAGCAGCTACCTTAGCAAAAGGTTTACATACAGGGTGCAGCATTAGTGCGCCGAAGTACGATATATCCGTTATTAAAGGAGATATCAAAAAAAGTTATTTACAAAAATTATAGACAACTTCAAACTTCACATTATAAAATTATTTTCGTATTTACAGGGTGTAACATATTACCAGGGTGAACCAAATATACTTTTTTTACATGGGACGCCCTATATATTATTTCAAATTTAGATTAAGCTTATCTCCCCCATACTTCCAATATAGGGTTTCATTACGTTATACAGGGCATTTTAAAAGTTATGGCCAATTGTACACGAAAATCATTCTCATTTCAACCCTAGACAGAACAACCTAACAATAATTTTTTCCAGGCATAACTTTTTGACATTGGTACAGTGTTACGAGAAAGTGCTATACAGCGATCCAAAACTCGAACACATGATTTTGTCAATTTTTTCAAATGAATCACCCTGTATTTTATTTAAAAAAGTGAACATACACTTTTTGATAGTATAGGACACATTAAGCCACCCTTAAAATTAATTCACTATTTTAAAAGTGGTACCAGAAACACGATTGACTATAACTTTGTGAAGGTTCAAAACTTCAATAGGTACATACAATTGCGGTTATACAATACGAAATCGCGGATACGAATAAACATAAATGATATAGTGAAGGGTTCGCAAAAATTTATTAATTTACGACCGAATAATAATTCCGGTGCGCGACAACTCGCCGATGGTCAACTAGCCGACGGCCTACTCGCCGATGCCAACTCGCCGACTGTCTACTCGCCGACAAGCCAACTCGCCGACGAGCCAACTCGCCGACGACCTACTCGCCGATAATATATTATTTTTTACAAGAAACCAACTATTCATTTTTAATTAAATTATTATGCCAACCATTAATTAATTAGTTTAAAAATTTACCAAATTTGATTAAATTTTCATGGATTTTAAACTTAAAAAATAACTCATTAACACAAATAATATAATTATAAAAAATAATAATAATTTTTATCGTTCATATAGGTCGGTACATACAAATAAACAAAATACATATATACAAATATCTACAAATTTATATAAATACATATAATAACTCATACCATTTTGTAATTGTGGGATATCCCTTTTAAAAATTCAATTATATTTTCACGGTTATAATTAACTAGTTTATTCAATATTCTTTCATCATTTTCTTCATATTTTCTCCTTTTTGCGGTACCATTGCATCCAGAAATAGGTCTTTCGTAGTCGACGTCATATGATGACTGAACTTTTTTCAAATTCTCTATGAATTTCCACAAGGAAGGATGTGAAATATCAGCACCAAAAGCCACTTGTAATTTACGGTGGCAGGCTTCAGCAAAATTATTGGTCCGGTCCCTTCCATTCAATGTTCGGAAGTACACGGACCAAATTGATGGCGGATAAGTTGGCGGTCCTCTAGTACCGTTACTGCGTAAGCGACCGATGTAAGTATTGCTGAACAAAGCCAAAATTGGCTCAAATAAATCGGGCACATAATTTTCTAACTCCATAATTACTGGTATGACGTCTTCTTCCAGAACAAATGCCAATGAAGTTATTATCTTTGCTTGTAGCGCGAATTGTGGATCAGTATTATATTGCGATAATAAATTGCAAGACGACAAATGCTTTCTCAGGTTTTTCACCAAATGAAATAAGCAGCCACTGATTGCTGTTTAAGAAAAACTTGCTGAATAGCCTGGTGAATAGCCAATTCATAATCCACATTAATATTTTCCGGATTCAACTGGCCAAAGTTCTCTAATCGTGTTGAATACTTTGATGTATGTGTCAGTGCTCTTATCTGGCAGCAAACAATAAAGTACTTGAAAGACTGGGCCCTTCTCATCATGAGTGTCTTTCCTTGCTAATATTACAAAAATTTGAGCAAACAGAGTAGGACATAATAAGAAAGTCCCATCGACAAAAAGTTGTTTCATATTAGAACTAACTTGAATGATATTCTCTTCCAAATATAAGTATCCGCTTGCAATTTGGACCAGAATCAGCTAATAAAATTTTTCAATTGATTGGGACTATATTCGTATTGCGAATATAGTTGGGGTATAACGATTTCTTCAGGAGTTTCCGGATTTGAGGCGCATGATTTCTTAACCCGTGCTCTTTGGATGTTTCTCTGAGTAACATTAGAATTTGGAATAACTCCTTTACTGCGTCGGGAACTTTCAATGCCCGACCTCGAATTTGGGAAGGATTTTCCATCGTAGTTGTTGCTAGATGTTTGATTTCCGAATTTATTTGTTGCAAGGTAACATTAGCAGCATTTCCAACAGTGCTGCAAGTATGTTGTTTTCGCACGGAATTGAGAGAATTATCTGAAAGGTTCGTCCATACTCTTCCATTGCAACCTCTGTGCTCGCAACGCCAGAATTGGATTGTGTTGTATTTGTTTGCCTTATCCTTGACGTAAAGATATCCGTCTAAAGCGTACTTTGTTTGTCCTCTTTGGCTTTGAATTTCCATGACTAGTCTAAATAAAAAATATTAGTTGAAACGGTCAAAATAATGCAATGATGTAAATTATTTTTCTTCAAGCATTCGCAATATAGAAATGTACTATTTTTAATTAATAAAATATTAAATAGCTTACCTTGTAATAAAAATATATCACTTTTGAGTTTAAGTTCAAACTAATTTTGCAATTGTCACAAAAATAAAATTGAATAATTTTCACAATTAACATGATCTTAACTGTTTCAGAAACAAGATCTGAATAATTTCAAGTGAAAAGTTAAAAACTTTTATGGGTAAATGATCACCTAATTACTGAATGACTTAAACAATTATGAATGGGATTAAATTTTTATATGGAAAAGCCTCAATACCTCATAATAGCAAATCTATAATCTTAATTTTTCATAAATAAATTTTCAATCCATAACATAGATATTATTTTGATTTCTGGAAAGAAGTGATTAAAAAACTGTTGACTTGCAATTTTCAATTGAACAAAAATTTCCAAATTGTTTTATTAATTTAATTAGAAGTGTTATACTTTTGCATGTGAAATTATATCATCCTCACTTTATTTATTAATAAACTTTTATTTAAAAATAAATTGTTGGATATTAAAAAATAATATTTTCGGAGTAGGCAGTCGGAGTGGATCATCGGCGAGTTGACCTGCTTGTAATAATTCTATGAAAGCAACACATGCCAATGTAGAAAATTCTGTAAGACTTATGCTATTTTACAAAACAGTTTACAAGGGTCGAGAATTGCATACCTCTGAAAATCCTATTAACATTATCAAAATTAATTCATTAATTATCGAGTCCAATATAACAAGTGGAAGTTATAAAATGGAGTTTTAATGTTTGTGTACCTTTGAAAATGCTACTCGGCTAGATTACAATAAAGTGATTTTGAACATCAGACAAAAATTGGTTTTAATTCGCAATAACATTGATATCGACGCAGTAATTTTAACTATTCCAGATGAATCATTAAAAGTTAACATAGATAAAATATATTTGAAAGTTCCGCACATCATTCCAGAATTAACGGAGAAATTATGCTGACGAAGTAATTGATAAAATGTACTCCTGTAGCCTTTAGCAGTTGGGAATCACAAATATATCCAGTCGTTCCAATAACAAATAAAATACATGGGCAATCTAAACATCGACTAGTATACTGGTGAATCTTATCTAATCTGCCAAAATTAAAGGAGTACTTCATTCTAAGCAAAGAAGTTCATATGTACATGGGTCCGGAAATGCTTGTTTCGAGATGCAGGTGTCAAAGTTGAAAAAATCGCGTTTTCTTCAATATCTTTCGACTGTTTCGAAATAATTTGATGAAATTTCGTATATGAGGGTTTTTGGGATGACAAATTTACAACCGGAGTTATAAACAACCGAGAAGAATTATGGTACAGAATTGTAAATGCTGAATCATTCAAATAAGAATATTTTCTTTAAAATAAGGCAATCTTTTAATAAACGTATTGATAAATGTATTGAAGTTAGAGGTGGGCATTTTGAACAGTTATTATCAAAAGAACATGTTTACTTTAATATTAATTTCTTTTTTAATGTTGGATATTTTAGTGCTCCTTACAAAAGTTAGTTTTAAATAAACATTGTGAGATTCAAATGCTTTTCTCGGAAAGTGTTGCTCCTAGCGACTTCACTAAGATACACCTTTTTAGCAGAAAAGATAGGAGAATCGATTTTCTAATCCAAAATGACATACAGTGTAGCACAAAAATTGCAACGATTTAAAGAGGTCAAATGGTTGCCACTGGCGCCTCTAGAAACCACAACTAAATGGACCACAAATTTGAATTTGTCATCCCAAAAACCCCGTATACTAAATTTCATGAAATTATTTCGAAACAGTCGAAATATATTGAAGAAAACGCGATTTCTTTTTACAACTTTGACACCTGTATCTCGGAAACGTAGCATTTCCGGACCCATGTACATATGAACTTTTTGCTTAGAATGATGAGTTCTAGTACTCCTTTAATTTTAGCGGATTAGATAAGATTCACCCTGTAGAAACACCTAGATACATTATTATAGGATGTCAAACGGAACGAGAAAATAATGTTTCTCAAGATATGAGCAGATTCGATAAATGTGCACTAACGAATATTAGGTGTTCCATAACACGGACCGTTATCAGTACGCCAATTTAAACGTTAATTATGATAACAATTGCTTTACTACGTTGTATGAAATTCCAAATGTCATATTACCGAAGAGATGGTCAACCATTACTCACACCTAATTAATTTAGGGTAGTCGCACCAAGTGGTAGAATGCTCGAATCAAAAAGAGGCATTGCACTCTAAAGCAATAATACTTCGCGTGTACAAGGGTTTAAAATTTTAAAAGCTTTGAATACTGAAAGAACTCGGACTTTTTAATGGAACGCAAGTCGCCCATTACATGTTTAAATCGCCGTATTCATGGCATGCGTTAGACGCGGAGAGTCGCCATCAGGTTACTGGATTAATGCATAATCAATATTGTATAAAATGGGAAGAGGGACATACACCACCGCACCAATTTCGAAGAATTTTCAGTCGCTTGATTCTACCAACAGATACTATCTACGTCAACGGTAGAGATAAAGCGCACATTGTTACACAGCCCATTATCGAACTTGATGAACGTCCTACTCTTCCTGCTTTACAACCAGTTTGCTACTATCATTCTCAATCATTATGTCACTTGCTCTGTTTAATGTATACCATCTGTACGATACTTATGTAATGCACTAAAGCTTGTACACTTTTTTTAATAAAAAAATTGTAAATTAATGTTATGTTTATTTCTTTTATATATAACACAATATGAGTACATTCTGTGATAATGAATTCTTACATAATATTAATATACATTCCACTAAAAGTTCCTACATTAAGTATTCAAACTCCAGTTGCTATATCGTTATTTTACATATTATCATATATGGCTTTATATTTTCCTAGTTTCATTATGGAGGTAATATATACGCATATCTAAGACTAGCAATTATCAGTACCCTAACTATTAGTTACCCTCTAGATCACAAATTCATTTCCTAGCAACCTCCAGTAGACCGCTCAAAGGATCAACGTTCTCCAATTCCGAATTCGCCAATGCCCCGCGCCAATGTTGAACACGTATCACGTAATCGATACCGTTTGTCATCCTAGGACCTAAAGGCGATTTTGTTTAATTCATATATATATATATATATATATATATATATATATATATATATATATATATATATATATATATATACAGGTATGGAAAACATTATTGCGGGTCTGATTTACAATAAGCTAGAAAGAAACCCAATAAACATTATATGAGTGTGAGAGAGACATAACTTTACCGATGTTGCCATTACATATTTGCATGTAGGCACAAAATATGAACTACTTAAGTCTCCTTCAATCTAGCTTTAACATTTCTAACGAAACCAAAGCAATTAAGATGATGTTAAAAAGTCGCGTGTTCTTTGAAACTATTATAAATACTTTACGCTTAAACCATAAATTTGTGGGATACGTATCCCCAAACAAAAAGTCGTTCGCGATATCAGGTGAGGAGGATATTTAATAGTACCTTTTCCACTAATAATACGGTTAGGGAACGTAGTTTCCAAAAACTGTTGAACTCTTATTGCAGTATGAGCAGGACAGCTATCTTCTTGACACCAAATGTCATCAAAATTTATATTGAGGCGTTGACAGCTGGAACTATCTGATTCTAAATATTTGCCCGCATTCAAGTTTCCGTTGATAAAAATAGACCAATTATGGCATTGCCTAAAATTCCTGACCACAGATTAACGTTTTGGGTTATTGTGCCCGGTAAGGAATACTAATGTGTTTGTTTTCCCGAGAGTAACCAACAGCGACAGACGGATGTGACGGCCATGTATAAAAGAACACTGTCAGCAAACAAAATATTTTCAATAAATATTTCGTTTTCATTAGCCCGATTCATCATATCTTCACAAAATTCCAGACGCTTTTGATGGTGTTCTGGAAAAATGTCTTGTGTAGTTTGCAACTTTAGCAACGGTATTTATTCCTTTTCAAGATATTGCGAACTGTTCTTGGTTCCATATTCATTTCTTCGGCAATTTTTGTACTATTGCACGGGAAATTAGTTTCTGCTAAACACACACTGCAATTTCTTGAGTTCGCGCTTTTCTTTAAGTTACGACCAGGATGCTTACCATCACTGCCATCAATGCTATTGCATTTTCTACAATTATTTAAACATTCACATCTTTCAAATTTACAAACATTACGCACAATCGTAGTTTCTGATGGAATTGGCCTGATTTCAAAGGAAAAGCAAACCTGCCCATTATTTCTTGTGCAGTGCTTCCTGAATAATACCACTTATTAATCTGTATTTTTCTACAGTGGAATACATGATTATTTGTCGGACTTGTAAAAACACTGATTTTCAATTCTCATCAGCGCTTTTAGTTTGTTGTGTATTCTATCTCACTTAGCACGTGAGCTGATCAACATTTTTCCATACCTATATATATAAATCATGTAAAGTTGATCTAAACACAAACATTTTGCACATTACCGTTTTATCGGCGCTCTGCAACAGCTTTGCAGTCTACCTCCGTCGGCACTTTTAATAACAACTTTCTTAACACCTTTCGCTTTCTTAACCACTTGATCATCAGCAAGCTTTAGAAAATACAATTTTGATCCTACACCATCAAAATATTGAATAGATTTCGTGCATACTCATCTTTCATTCTTCCGACGACAGATGTATTACTCGTAATACCATGCAGATCGTTTTGATAGTTGACTATCTCATATTCATCAACATTATTCCGCATATGCGCATACACATCAGTTATTATCTCGACAATTAAAGGATCCATGTCTGTATAGAGCAACGTTACATTACTACCATAATAACTGCGCAAGATATCAAAATATCTGGTGTGGAACACCACGACTTTCCAACCCACAAAATGGAAATTAAAAAATGAAATCATTTTAATAACATTTTTAAGGATAATTATGCAACCTCTTTTATAAGAAGTTCATTATGAAAATAGGCAACTTTGTAAACGCAAAAACTATAATCTACATCAAAGAGACGTTTAAAACTTCATGACAGACAGAGGTTAATAGACTTCAGATGCTAACTTAAACTAAAAGAAATGAAATAATTTTAATTTGCAATTTTTTAGGATAACTATGCAACCTCTTTATTTTACGTTCATAACGAAAACAGGCAACTGTGTAAAACAAAAACAATAATCTATATCACAATGATGTTTAAAACTTTATGTCAAATAGAGGTTCATAGTCATAAATACATGTTACCGTAAAAAATTCCAAAGCCACCGTCCGCTTCTATAAAATGAAAATATTATATAAAAATTGCATAGAACATAATTAATCGATATGTTTAAGGGCTATATACAGAGTTAGTATAAAGTATGGAACCCCTGAGTATCTCCTCAACGGTTTATTATTTTAAATAAAATTATATCTCGATTTTTTCTGTGGTTGTTTAAAAATAAAGCATACAGAAGTAGACCCACAAATTTAAATGAGTTAGAGTTACGCATAAGAAACTTATTGCTACAAATGCCGAACGATTTTTGCAAAATTCTTTGCAAGAATTTGAAGACCGTTTAGGATATTGTCGGATAGGAGAAGGGCGTAATTTTGAACATTTATTGTAATTTTTGTAATCCATGTTATTTTTGTTAAAATTAATAAATTGTAAAGTTGCCGAGTTTTCAAGATTTGTTTTCATTAGTAATAACCAAGAATATCGATAATAGAAATAATGTTACAACTCTTCTCGAAAGCATGTTTTCGCAATAAAAATATGAATGTAGCGGTTCATTGTATCCAAAATTAAACAAGGAAATCAAAATGTAAAAATATACAGGGTGTTCCATTTAAATGACAAAGTTGATATTTATTTGCGTGTACAGTAAATCTGATTGCATTTTTGGATTCCTAGGATCTTTTTAGAATGCCCAATTTGATTTAAAATAATAAACTGTTGAGGAGATACGCAGGGGTTCCATACTTTATACTAACACTATAGATATTTTATGTCTTTGAAATATGTAGCTGTTTTAGAAATATTTGATAAAACCAAAACTGCCACTAACAAACCCTATCTGCCGCTGTATTTCTAAAATCTAATAAGCTCTAAGCCAAATGAAAACAAGCTTAAATAACAAATTTTAGAGTACGTAGGTCTGAGTTATCGTGATAGTAACATACATCCATACATCCAAACACACATACCGCGCGCGCTAACGTCACACACACACACACACACACACACACACACACACACACACACACAGTAGCAACGCGCGCACGCACGCACGCACCCGCACACATCACACACACACACACACGCTAACACACGCGCACACGCTAATGCAGCGCACACGCACATGTACACGCACCCACACACACGCACGCACCACCCACCCACATAACACACACATACACACACCCAAAGCACACGTACTGCACACGCACTGTACACGCACTTGCAGACGCACTCGCACACGCACTGGTAAGCACAATCGCGCGCGCGCATAGCAGCGCGCGTGCACGCGCACTGGCACAACACTCACGCATGCACTCTCACACGCACATCACAAACCCACACACACCCGCAACGTACACACACACATACACACACACACACGAAACTTGGCCAAAAGTTGAAAAATGAGCTAATAGGTCAATTTAGAGATAGTGAAAAAGTCGATTACATAACCTTTATACCTACATATGTATATGTGGATTGGAAGGTAAAATCGATACATTATAATTTTGAAAGATCTAAAATACTACATCCGACATGTACGGGTTTATCATAAGTAACGACCTGTTTCGACAATTCCACCGCAAATAATTTGTCAATAAATTGAATAAAATTTTAAATTGCGACGTACCGTGCTAGACCCAAACGACGACCGTTATTTTCCCAATGCGTTAATAACTTCTCTTCTTTGGTCAACATTCGCCACTGTTTTACCAAATACACCATTATACATGCGTTTAAAGAAATCATTTTCGAATTTGTTCTTGGCTTGACTTCGGAGAGCTGTATTAAGGACTATCTATGGTACTAGCCAAGGACTTTAACGAAAGCGCAAAGCTGTATGAATACGAGTAACAATTAACCCATGCTCTATACATTGTTTTAAATGTATAACACAGTTGGTCTTATCACACAGTTAGAATTAATATTTTCTCCTCGGAATGTGGTGTGCAGATCATTTCGGGACAAAAGGATAATCATTGTATTTATCATGCAAGTGATGCAGATACTGTATATCAACCTCTACTACAAACCCAACATCGTCAGCATCATTAATCTTCAGTACATTAAATTGATTAATTTCTTCTTCAGTTAACCACATAAACCCATCATGTGGAAGATATTGCCGCATACCCATCCATATAAGTCATAGCATCCAAATACTGCAAAAACACTTTACTATATTTCAACATGGCATCCCACGTGAATCCAGGTGTGGTAACATACTGTGCAGGTTCTAATCCATACACGCCTAGACATAGCCGCCTAAAGTTTTAGAACGTCATTTAACAGCAACACGTCTGATTTTAAATATATATCAACATAATCACTGAGTTTACTACACTTAAAGTGATCCCACACCAGTAGGGCGCGAGAGTATTCTTCATCGGATACATTTTCATCACGAAACTTTTCGTACAATTTGTCATAGGAAGGTACAGTGACATCGTCTAATTTACTAAAACTGTCTACGTACGCATATAGAAATTACCTTTCTTTATAACTAAGTTAAAGTCATTACGATCACCAAAATATTTCCTTACCTATATACATTGATCGTTCTGAGATAGAGTATCTAAGAATGCAGTCCTGAACCTACAACTATCAACGAATCTCAAATTCTTTTCTAAGACCACGAATCTTTGTGAATTCATCTACATAAATATGCTTACCGAAAGTTATATATTTTTCACTATTAATAGGAAGTACGTTAATGTCTTCAGCTTCACTCGCTAACTGTTAGATGAACAGATGAACATCATAAAAACTGAGATTACGGAAAAATACTGAGATCAATTAGTAATTGATAGTTTAAATTGAATTTAATGTGCCGCACCACGGTACTTACCAGTGGCGTGACAGTGATCTCGTACTTTTAGAATTGTAAGATTATCGTTAAAAGCTTGTTGTATATATAGCAATTTATACTTTGTTCATATATCACCCTTGTTCATCAGTTAGTGGTAACACTGGAACAATAATACTGAAATGTTCATTATATATCCGTTTCACATCATTTTCTATCCGTATAATAAATACCTCAGCTGCATTAACGCCCCTATAAAGTTCTAATTTGAACCAAGCATCGTCTACACCACACTTAATATAATAACTGAATGAGTATGGTTCATGTTTACACGTTTTATCGAGAAGGGTTGTACGGGATTGGGTTCAGCCGTATTTACCGGTACTAATAGCGCTTCAAAATCTGCATATATTACGAATGGTAGAAAATCTGCTTTTGATAGTTCCGAAACGCAAGTATATTTTCCGCATTTCTGTTTCAAGTTAGGTATTTAGTGTACACGAAGTTACACTGTGTGTATGTGTGTGTGTGTATTTGTGTGCGTGTGTGCGTTGTGTGTGTGTGCGTGGTGTGTGTGTGTGTGTGTGTGTGTGGTGTGTGTGTGTGTGTGTGTGTGTGTGTGTTAGTATTCACGATAACTCCAGGACAAAAACACCTACGTACGTAACATTTTGTATTTAAGCTTTTCATTTCGCTTGAGCTGATTAGATTTTGTCAGAAATGGCGGCGGTGAGGGGAATTATTAGAGCAATTTTGGTTTTTATCAAATATTACTAAAACAGCTGCATATTTCAAAGATATAAAATATCTAGATACACCTTAAACATATCGATTAACTATGTTCTATGCAATACGATACGACGCGTAATTTAGCGGCAAAAATTCATACGGTAGAATTTAAGTGTTAGTTCAATTTGTTTCAATAGGTATCTGAATAACAATTAATTTTATAAGAAAAAGTGTAGACATATTTTTTAAAGAAAATTTAATTTTACAACTTTTTGTATTAATTCTAAAAATTAAAATGGTTAAATTTGATTATTGATACCTTACAGAAGCTGGTTTGGATTTTTAAGGTAACATGCGTTTATGTTTATTAATCTCTATCTGACATGAAGTTTTAAAGTTATTCTGACATCAATTATTGTTTTGTTTACAATGTTGCCTGTTTTCGTTATGAACATACAAAAAAGATTGCATAGTTATCCTTAAATATGTGGTGTGGAACACCACAACCTTCCAACCTACAAAATGGAAATTTAAAAAATGTAATAATTTTAATAACATTTTTAGGATAATTATGCAACCTCTTTTATGATAAGTTCATTACGAAAATAGGCAACATTGTAAAACAAAAACAATAATCTATGTCAAACAGACTTCATGCCAGACAGAGGTTAATAGATCTCTAGACGCTAACTTAAAAATTGAAAGAAATGAAATAATTGTAATTAAAATTGTTTTACGATAACTATGCAATCTCTTTTTATACGTTATATTAAGAAAAAAGTTATGTAAAATAAATTTTCTTTAAATAATAAACGAAAACAAGCTTAAATACAAAATTTTAAGTAGGTAGGTGATTTCGTTCTGGAGTTATCGTGGATACCAACATAGATCCACACGCACACGCACGCGCACACACACGCACGCACACGTACCAACACACACACGCGCACACACCCAGTTTCGTTCGAATTCAATCATCATATCTACTAAGTACTTGAGTACTGTATGTGTAATAGAGCGACGTAGAAGGTTTTAATAATGACTATCATTCCATTCAAATATAAAAATTAATTAAATAGGGTTAAAAAGGCTTAAATTGTATTATCGGTTGTTTATAGAAGAATAATTTTTTATGTCATACATGCATATAAAATGAAATATTATGAATGTGCTATGAGCATAAAGTGGCATTTTATGCCCGCCGGTTGTAAAGTGTTGCTACGTATACTTGTTTATATATGTGAAATACAACAAATACTTATTGATACTTGTTACATTTAACAACAATTTAACAAATAAGGTTTTTGATTATTGTAATATATCACTCGATTCGACGTAAAATCCAGTTTCTTGATATCCTTTAGAATACATTTTCAAAAGTCTGTTAGTTTGGGATATTTCCCAATATCGATGCCTCTGTCCAAAACTAGTAAGTAAGAAAATTGTAATACATACCAGATCTTGGAAATATCCCAACAAAACAGTTTCATTAATTATGTTTGTTTCATTTGTATTTAATCAATCCATAAATTTGGTGTATTCCAAATCGTAAATCATTTTGATTTCTGCGGCAACAATTTTCAGCCGCTTTTTCTGTATTGCATTTGGAATTTGTATGCTCATTTTGAACAAAATAAATTGACTTATAACAATTGTTGCTGTTGTCACTAAATTCCTTAGATACCCAACTCATAAACTGCTTGGGCGACTAAAGCGCTCAGCCTATCGGCCATCGGGGTTTTTACACTGGTCGCCCTCGAGGACATAAACATCTACTTAATGCCCTTAATACATAAATAACTATTATTTTATTTTGCCACCATAATGTTCTTTATACACCTCCAAATGCGGGCGTAATGTGGTCTTTATAGCACGGAAATGTCATTGATGCTAGGCAGCATGATTGACAGCAAACACATGACATGATATATAATGGCAATATCACAGTATCTTAGTAACAACAAATTAGCCTACTGTCGACTTTATTTCACTGCATTTGCATTTAAAAACTTGCCGAAAATACTAAATCTTTTTAATATTTTGTTCCAGTTTCATGGTGCAAAATAAAATAAAACATTAATACCACGGGCATAATTGAGATTATGGCTCAGGAATATAAAGCCTCCGCTTCGCGTCGGGCTTTTAACATTCCCTCGAGCCATAATCTTCTGATTATGCCCTTAATACATAAATATCTATTACAAGAACTAGCTTTCTCCGCAAAATTTTGAAAATTAAATTTAACTAAGCACGGAAGCGGGAAAAAACACTTTGTTCGACACGTAAGTACCGTATAGTATTGGTTTATTTTTATCTGATTAATTATAATAAATACCGGTTAGCGTAGAGAAATGTGTTCTAGGCGTCGACTTAAAAAAATTAATTTAATATAATATTTCAGCATAAAATTAAAAAAAATTAAATTAAATATTTTACTCGGTATTAAGTACTATTTTAAATACGTTTGGTTGATTTATTTCCATTACTTCTAATTCACATTAGTTGTATTAATAATTAAAGTGCACAGTAAGTAAAATGAGTTACTTCAAAGTCATTACGCTCTTCTCTAAATTTACGAAAATAAAATTTCACATCATTTAATTGTATGTCCCCCAAAAGTATTTATTACCTGTTGTACTAAAATCATTAAGTTTGTCGCATAACATTGTAATATGCTTCTACCCATTTATCTAGTACAATTACTTCATCAATATGTGAAATTTATATTAAAACACGAATTCATTATGTGTGTAAAATGAATATTCAAAGTTCGTATTCAAATCGGATGCTTTATAATAAATTTGTTATATTTTCGGGTCACTAAATATCTATGTAAGTACGTACGTACAATGTATTTTTCTAAATAAAATTGTTGCAAAATTATGTATTTACGATATATATTCATAAAATGTTACTAAAAATTTATGATTTTATATAATAGCCTTATAAACATTTTTGATGAATTTATTTTGTTTCAATTATTACGAAAAATATGCCTAGTCTTAACTCTACAAGTAAAGAAATTATTCTTGTAAAATGTGTTAAATCTATCTTATCAGTTAATGCAGAAAATTGAAAGACTCGACGCGATATTAAATCACACTAGAGCGTATGGTAATTTAATGTTTTGGTCAACGCGTTTCACTGGTTGCATAAATTCTCGCGTTCCCCCTTCCGCCTGTTTCCAATTTGCGGCTTATAAACTATTTGTACGTCCCCTCTCGTCCTTACTCTATGGTTGTTTCACACCAGATACAATTTAATGTTATCCTGTCTCTCCCTTTCTACTTTTTTCAATCTGGAGGCATTGCAGGCTTACTAATGATCCCCTACTGAAACATCTTCTGTCGTCTAGTGCTGGCAGTAGTTAATTAACACAGCAAATGTTATATTCATAACGGTAGGAAAATTTTGTCCAACTATTTACATTCCAACCTACATATACATGTGTAGGTATAGGTTATGCAATCGCCTCTTTTTCACCAACGCTAAATCGACTTATTACCTCATTTTACAACGTTTTGCCAAGATCGGCCATGTCTGTTAGTATCCACGATAACTCCAGAACAAAAATACCCGCGTACTTAAAATTTTGTATTTAAGCTTGTTTTTATTTGGCTTGGAGCTGATTAGATTTTAGGAGAAATCCAGCGGCCTGAACGGGGGTGGGGTTTATTAAGGTCAGTGTTTTGTTTTTATCAAATATTTCTAAAACAGCTGCATATTTCAAAGATATAAAAATGCCTAGATATAGACCTTAAACATATCGATTAATTACGTTCTATGCAATTTTTTGATACGACGCGTAATTTAGCGGCAAAAAGTTTCCCAAGGAAGAATTTAAGTGTTAGTTCAATTTTTTTTCAATATCTGAATAACTATTAATGATATAAGAAAAAGTGTCGACATATTTTTTAAGAAAATTTCGTTTTACCTCAACACGTACGTACCTCAAATTTCGTATTCACGCTTGTTTTCATTTCTCCTGGTGACAAATTCAACGGTGGAGAAGGGGGATTTATTAGGGGCAGTTTTTAGTTATCAAATATTAGCCGTACCCGTCGCGCCTTGCTGCAATCTCAGAACGGGGGGCAATATTAAAATGTCGACACACGTGTCTCATAATTTTGATTGAAAATTATGTTTACCAGTTTTCGAGTCAATCGATCCGTAGAATAAAGTTTCGCAAAAAAATTCAACCCCCCCATTTCACCCTCTTAGGGGTGGAATTTCGAAAAACCCTTTCTTAGTGGATACCTACACTTCACAAAGAACACACCCTCGATCGATAAATCCGGACCGATGCAGCTGTTAAATGAAATTTGCGGCGCGCGAACTGACAAACGCGCGAAGTTTAAAGGGTCCTTAAGCTTTCTTAAATTTCCCAATTTTCTTAATTTTTCTTTCCCTAAAAACCTTCTACAAAGTATTATAAAACTTAAAAAAAAAATCAATGAAATCTGTAAAGTCGTTCTCAAGTTATGGCGTCACCAAGGGAAAGAGGCATTCATTTATATATATATATATATATATATATATATATATATATATATATATATAAAAATTTTTTTCCTCCTCTTTCTTCACTATGGTACGTGTGTCAATAAAACGAACTACAAACTTCAACATTTTCCATATATTTCGAATACGGTTGTATTCATCATCAGTGAATTTAACAACAAAAGGAACTAAAATTAATATTAAAATTGACAATTATGACAAATAATGTACAAGGTTACTATTTTAAATTTTCCAACATATTATTATAATTTATGGGTAAGCTTTCTAAATCTTTTTACTGTTACAAGAAATTTTGTTATTAATTTTATATGTAACATTTCTAAAATTAAACGTTTTTTTAAATTTGATTCTACATCTAAAATTTTTGTGTTATCATATTGAAAGATGTGTCCTAAATCGTTTGAATGTTTAGCCAAAGCAGTACTTTTAGGTTTAACACGAACATCAGATTTATGTTGTGTTAATCTATTTTTTAAAGGTTGTAAAGATGTTCCTATGTAAACTTTATCACAAGAATCACAAGGAATTTGGTAAATAGTGTTAGTTATGTTATTTTTCGAAATTTTTGATTTTAATTTAGACATTAAATTTATACATCTGTTATTAATTGAAAATACCGGATTTAATTTAAATTTTTTAAGTGATTTATATATTAAGCATTTTTTATTGTTATAAGGAAGGGGTATAAAAGTAATTTTGTCATTTTCCTTAGGTTCCTTATTCGTAGAAAAATTATTATAAAAAATATGAATTTGTTGTTTAATTATTTTCAAAATTAAAGATTTTGGATAATTATTTTCAGTAAATGCTTTAATATATATATATATATATATATATATATATATATATATATATATATATATATATATATATATATATATATATATTTCTGAAATTTCAAAGACAAAATACCGGCATACAGCTCTTTAAACATATCGATTAATAATGTTCTGTGCAATTTTTTGATACAACGCGTAATTTAGCGGCAAAAAATAGAATCTCAGTGTTGGTTCAAACTTTTTCAATATTTGAGTAACAATTAATTTATAAGAATGTGTAGAAATATTTTTGAAAGAAGATTTAATTTTGGGGCAACTATAGTCGGCAGCCCCTGCATAAATTTTATCAAAGAACACACATAACGGCAAATTTGCATAAAATTTATTTAACACCAACACTTAATTGAACTAACTAACCTAACTGACCTAACCTAACTATGTTAACTGATTCAGGCACATCAATACTTGGCCGATACAGTTCAGCAGCAGTTTTTAAAAACTCCACGAAACGGTCTTTGCTGGCACTTTGTCGGTTCCACATGAATTGAATTAGGTAAACACAGAGGTCTAACTGATTTTGTGACTAGTTGAAGGCACATCAATACTTGGCCAATTAGCAAAAAAATATTCACTGTATCTTGAAATTTATGCAGGGGCTGCATATAGTATAGTACACCCTTGATTTTACACAACTTCTCGTTATAGTTTCTTAATTAAAACGAAATAGGTCTAAAAGTTAATTAATTAAGATTGAAAATGGTTAAACTACATTATCGATATTATTATAGAAGCGGGCGGGTCTTCATTTCTTTAAATTTCAACTTTGTAGGTTGGAAGGTTGAATATTGTTCCACACCAGATATTTTCACTGCATTTGACGTTTATTGCCAGTTCGAGATCAAAAATATGAATTTCATAGATGCATATATGAATGTCATTAATCAAGATACCATAGCTTTTGATTAAAAAATAGTAAAACCGGTGAGGGTGGAGAGAGTGGACACTCAATGTTAAATCTGATAGACGTAACCGAGCCCACATACAACTTGGGAAGAAGTATCTTCTACACCGCACAAAAGGAGATTGAAAGTTGTAAATAAATTAAAAAATAAAAAACATATAAATTAAAAAATAGTTAAACAAATTCACAAAACGACACTTAAAACTTTCAAACGCCTAAATGTAAAACATCATGTACATGAAAACAACTAATAAAAAGTATTAAACTACATATATAAACATCTTAGTCATGCGTGCTGCATTGTATAATAACAGTAACATGTTATTTTAGGAGAACGTAAACTTATCTGAATATTACCAATATGAGTGTTCACTCTCCCCAGCCACTCTTAGTAAAACTAATATTCAGTTAGTAAAGGAATTTAGATCTCTATCAAAATATTAATACATGACAGTACTTAAAGTTTGAAAAACTCCAATAAACCCAACAGTATGATTTAAAAGTTGACTCATTCTCCTAATATTCCCTGTGGAATTGTTGTTAGTAATACAGGCTGTTTCACGACGAGCTTACACTATCTATATATAGGAAACTACTCACACGATTTCTATAAAAATTGGCATAGATAAATAACAAGTTATGGCAAATATGTGGAAAATATTTTGACAGACATTTCACTTCCGGTTATACCGGAAGTCAACAGCAACTTTCTTATTTTAAACGTAACACCCTGTATGTTATTAACTTTTCGAAATCTACGTTCAATTTTAATGTCACTTTGTGTAGAATATCCTATAACTAAAATTTATACTTTTCGAGATATTAATTTTTTTAATGGAAAATTGACAGGTGCAGACCTCCGTATGGAAAATTCTGTGTGACATCCCCAATACCAAATAAAACATATCTTATCGGGTTAATTAGTAAGAAGATCAAGGTAATTAATGACTTGTCGAAAACTGCTTTTCTGCATACAGGGTTCTTAAAAAAATGATGAAAATTTCAACTTCAAAAATGTTAAATATTTTAATTTTATTAAATGAAACTACCTTATTTTTATTCTATTTCTTAATTCTACGGCCAAAAATAAGAGAAGTTTATGTTCACTTCCCTATACCCAAACTTAAGCGTTTTTGAGATATTAACACGTTTTTAAAAAGATTAATTATTTCTGCCATATTGTTACTTATTATAAGTAGGCCGTGTTTTTTAATGTAATTCCACATACATAAATTACAAAAACTCATAACAGGTGTTCAAAATTTCGTCCTTGAACCTCCAAGCATTTATGAAGTCTTCTTATCACACCTTCGTTTGTTGCACACTTAATCATTGCTGCAGGGAGAGAATTAAATGCATTGCGAACTCTAAGTTCACAATCTTCCCTTGTTGTAAGGGGATGGGAATACACCTCATTTTTTACGTAGCCCCATATAAAAAATCTAAAGGTGTTAATGTCTGGTGAACGAGGAGGCCACCGAAAAGGACCTTTGTTAGCTATCCACTTATCTTCAAACGTCTCATCTAAAAACTGGTTTACCATTAGGGAACAGTGAGGAGGAGCTCCGTCATGAAGAAAAAATATTTTTCTAAATTCTTGTGGTGGTAAACGTTCTAAATAATTTGTTTTTAATTCTCTTAATATGTTGAGATATCTTTGACCTACAAAAGTAGTTTTTAGAAAATGAAAAATTATAAAATTATGTTACCACAGTTTCTAGCCGTTTAAGTTTCCATTATAAAAGTGGAGAGCTACAACCTGGTTGTCTCTGATCGCACAAAACACATTAAAGTCCCATCGCTCTTAAAAACAACGTACTCTTGTTAAGTGTTGATTTTCTTCGTTCCAGTAATGCGAATTGTGCCTGTTAAACATTCCGTTTACTGTAAATTTTGATTCGTCGCACCATATAATATTCTTTAAATATTCATTATCTTCTTGACACTTTATCAACACAAATTCTGCAAATTGTATTCTTTTATTATAGTCTGTTTCCCTTAAACTTTGAACTAGGTTAAAAGAGTAGGTATGAAATTTATGTTTTTTTAAAATTCGTTGAATAGATATCATTGGTACACCTAAATCTCTCGCACCACAACATAGACGCTTCGGGATAAGCAGCATACTATCCAAGAACATTAATTTCATTGTCATTGTTATCAACAGGCTTCACTTTCTTAACTTTTGCTTGAAAACAACCAAATTGTATTAAATTGTTTATTATTCTCTTCACTGTGTCACGGGTGGGTCGTGGTCGATCTGGATACCTTGTAGCAAATAAAGCATATGTTCTAGTAACAACTCTGTCACATTCACCATGTATTAAAAGTAAATTTAGATAATCGTGGTTGTTTAGTTCCAAACGACCCATTTCTATCACTTTGTAAAAATGTGATTAACCACAAATAATGACAACTAATACTATTTAATTATGACAGTTACATACACAGCCTGCTAAAATAAAATAATAATAAACAACAATACGACAGAAATAATTAATATGTTTAAAAACGTGTTAATATCTCAAAAACGCTTAAGTTTGGGTATAGGGAAGTGAACATAAACTTCCCTTATTTTTGGCCGTAGAATTAAGAAATAGAATAAAAATAAGGTAGTTTCATTTAATAAAATTAAAATATTTGACATTATTGAAGTTGAAATTTTCATTATTTTTTTAAGAACCCTGTATGTAAAAAAGCAGTTTTCGACAAGTCATCAATTACCTTGATCTTCTTACTAATTAACCCGATAAGATATGTTTTATTTTGTATTGGGAATGTTCACACAGAATTTTCCATACGGAGGTCTGCACCTGTCAATTTTCCATTAAAAAAATTAATATCTCGAAAAGTATAAATTTTAGTAATAGAATATTCTGCACAAAGTGACATTCAAATTGAATGTAGATTTCGAAAAGTTAATAACATACAGGGTGTTACATTTAAAATAACAAAGTTGCTGTTCACTTCTGGTATAAACGGAAGTGACATGTCTGTCAAAATATTTTCCACATATTTGCCATAACTTGTTATTTATCTATGCCAATTTTTATAGAAATCATGTGAGTAGTTTTCTATATATAGATGTGTAAGCTCATCATGAAACAGCCTGTATACGAAAAAGTGGATTATTTTAGGTAGGGTTCAGAGGAAAGAACCTGTTTATTTACAATTTTATAAATCCACTATTGTGAGTTGCCTATAAAATTGGATAAATTAAGTCTACAAGTTATTTTCAATCATTTGGAATGACTTGGTTTTGTTTATTAAAAATTAAATTCATATTCTCCCCACTCAAACTTTTTGGTACATATTTTCAAGTTTATGCCGCCTTTCCATTTCTAACTGTTTAACTCTTGCATATCCTGCACTACCAATTAATACAATTATATTAGACATCCACCATAGGAATGATTTAACCTCTTGATACCAATATGTAGCTAAAATAGTTTGTACACAAGCTTTAGCTGTTCCTGATATGTTGTGAGTTAATGCAGATGTAAACTGTAATATGAAATAAATGGGCAAGGGCTGAACTTTTACTGTACACAAACCTTAATTTGAAGAGATGTAAATATACCAATTGTAAATCCACAAATTGCACCAAGAAACATCAATAGCCAAAAGTTGAATTCAAACAAATCCTGGTATTTCCATAAAGTTATGACTTCTCTATTAAGTAAAATTAAGGGTATAAATAAAATGGATGAATAAATATTATTATAATATGTTAACAACCAAATATCCTGATTAACTTTTGGTAATACACTTTTTATATAAATGGAATATAACGAAAGAGAAAGTGATGCTGTAACCCCAAACATTGTTCCATTCACTGATAAGCTACCTACAAAAATATCAATATATTTGGAACTAAAAAGATTTATTACCTGCTAAATTTTCTTGATCTACTCCCAAATAAAAACCAATCATAATCATACCGCAACATAATAGACAATGACTAGAAGTTTTATCACCTAATATTAGGTATGAAAAAATCACATTAAATATGGTTGTCAATGATCGTCCTATATAATAAAAAGCAACTGATACATATTTCAAGCACAAATTATTGGTAGCAATCATTGCTGTAAATAAGATAGATACAGGAATAACCTTAAAACATAACTTTAGAGCAAGTTTAAAAAATAAAATTACTCACATCTTTAACAATCTGCATGTCAAATGGGTTACCCAAAGAAAATTTAAAATAATTTGGAAATAAGCGACTTAATTGCATTAATAAAAAGCATATTAATGCAGTTATGGATGTTTGAAAAAAAGCTATGCTCATAGGTGCATTAAGATTTGTTCCACTTAATAATGTTTTATTAACAAATACTGTTAAAATGGAAACAATCCTAAAATGCAAAAATTCAAAGATTGTTTAAACACATAGTAACTAACCAATATCCTAATATAACTAAAAATATTTTAATATAATTTGTAAGAAGATTTTCGTTAGGGTGTGTTGAAACCATTTTGTAAATGATAATTTTATACACGTATTCTTGTTTTCATGGCTACTTATTTATTCGCTGTTATCGTTCCTTTACAATAAAGATCAAAACATCGCATAAATCGTAATACTAATAAACAGGCTTATAAATTAGGTTATGGTCATAGATAAATGAAGGGGTTATGGTTTTAAGTAGAGCAAACGCCCAAATACGAAGACACCTGCGCAGAAACCGAATATTGCATTAAAAAGAAATCGAATAATGATAAGAGTGAGAAGTAGATATTATGTTCCGTCCACAAAATGTAGTGTTGTTTATTGTTTTCTAACCTCATTTTTCATGCACGTTTTTATCAATTGTAAACGGTTTTTTTCAAAACTCCTTCCGTTTCAGCACCCTTTATTTATAAGTAAGTTGTATTTGTAATCCACCGTAATATGTATTAATATAATATATTGATTTAGTTCGTTGTTTATAATGGGTGATGCGAGTACATCGTCTGATAGTACATCAAACATTCCAGCAAAGATGCGGCGTGTCTTATCGCAAGATGCCCGCGAAATTATTTGGAATGTTTATCAGTTTCATAAAAATATGAATGAAGGTATGTCATTATTGTACGATTAACATCTGTCAGTTTTTTCACGATTACATTTCTTTACAGTTAACGTTCTTGATATCGTTGTGAAAGCAACTGGAGTATCTAAAAGTACCGTCATTAGAATTATTAGAGAAGGGAGTGCAATTCAACGTGGTGAAATAGAATCGTTCAAAACTTCTAATAAAAGAATGAAAACTCGCACCAAGATCATCTGTCGATAATTGTGGGGAACAAGTCATTCGACGCATTGTACATAATTTTCATGTCACGGAGAAACGAGGACCAACCGCCAATGCTGTCTATAATATTATTAAAGATGACGAATCCATTGGTTTCTGTAGGAGGGAAACGTCTTTAAGAAGATTATTAAATAAAATAGGTTTTAAATGGACGAAAACTGTTGACAATTGTAAATGTTTAATGGAACGATACGATATACGATCTTTACGTTGTTCTTATATACGAGCAATAACAAAGTATCAAAGAGCAGGGTGACCCATTGTGTATACTGATGAAACATATATACATACATCGCATACAACGTCACATTCCTGGGTAGATGATTCCAACGAAGGTTTAAAATGTCCAATCGGTAAATGTCAATATCTTATATTAGTACATGCTGGTGGTGAAATGGGATTTATCAATAATGCCCTCTTAGTTTTTAAATTGGGCTCAAAAACAGGTAATTATCACGACGATATGAACTTTATTAATTATAAACGATGGATTGAGCACCAGTTAATACCGAATTTGCTCGAAAAGTCACAACATGGTTACTCTGTATGTCGACTACCTCCATACCACCCGGAGGTAAATCCAATAGAAAAAATATGGGCCATTGTAAAAGCTTGGGTGGCATCGAGAAACACAACTTTGAAATTAGCCGATGTTGAAAAACTAACTCGTGAAAAGTGTTCGATGGATTTGGAGAACCTCTGGCAAGAAGTGTGCCGTCATCTTAAAAAAATTGAATAGGAATACATTAATAAAGAGCATATTATGGATGTCATTTGTGAGGAATTGATTATACGTAGGAGTGGAGACTCGTCGGATGAATCTGATTTTATATCAGATTATGATAACGAAGAAATAAGTGTAGAGTAATTGTGTAATATTTTATTGTATTTATATTGTTAATTTCACATTGCACATGTGTTGTTCATGTTCTTAGATATGTTTCTAAGGCACTTTCACTTCTTAAGCACTTTTTAAACACTTACAGTCCGCGCAGCCAAAGAATGCCTGAATGTTGGATGCACATTCGTCCAACTTCAAGTCTCTTGAGTGCGGCATGTCAGTGGCATCGCCACCAAAAGCGCGTTCCGTTTATTATCATGTAATTACACTAATTCATTATTTATTTCTGTTATTAATTTACATACGTACTTGTTAATTTAACTTTATTACAATTGTTGCAACAAGACGACAGTAAACCATTTTGTGTAATATGTGAATTTTAAAGCTAATTCTCAAATTTATTAGACAAATATGTATAAACAATACATAGTAAAATAAATAAGTAGTTTTGCGGCGCATGTAATGCTAATGGCATTTGCTTAAATTCTCATTAAATAAATCCTAATAGTTGACATTCCTTAGTATCATTAACAACAGATTAGCAAATATTCAAAAATGTTTTTATTAGTTAGTTCGTTTTCAACTGTGATTTAAAAGCGAGTGTAGAAATATGAGTTCTACATTGGGTAAAAGTGGCCAAGTAATAAGTGGTCAAACACGTTAGGTGATATATAATGTGTACAGTTGTTTGAAAAACTTACACCCCACATATACCTTGAAATAATTAAAAGAAACCGTGTCTGAAGCAACAAAAGTGTCTGTTAGATCAGTGGCAAATATTAAGGTGGGTGCAGGTCCAACAGAAGAGGGAAAACCAAGATTTTCAACTCCAGGCAAGAAACGTCCACGTCCGTCTCCTGTGACCGACTTGGAAGATTTCGAAAAGAGCATTTTTCGCAATATAGTATATAATTTTCACAAGACCGAGGGTGCACGGGTGACAATTCCTACTCTACGTGAGAAACACCACAATGACTTAGGTTGACACGGTGGTGCTACATCTTTACGTGTTGTATTAAAAGACCTGGGATTTCAATGGCATCGAACTGAGAATAATAGAAAACTTTTAATAGAGAAGAACGATATATGTGCTCTAAAAATTACTTACTTACAAAAAATTCAATTCTACCGAGAATTAAATCGTCCAATTATCTACATGGACGAAACATATGTTCATAGCGGGCACACACAATCAACGTCGTGGAGTGATGGCACAACTAACGGACTGCTGTCTGCAATTTCCAAAGGACCAAGAATGATTGTGGTACATGCAGGAGGTAAAATGGGTTTTTTACCAGGTTGTAGTCTGATATTCAAATCAGGAACTAGCAGCGGAGACTATCACGACAAGATGAATGGTGGCAACTACGAAAAATGGTTACAGGAGAAACTTTTACCAAGCTTGCCTCCACAATCGGTTTTGGTTATTGATAATGCGCCGTACCATAATGTTCAGGTGGATCGTGCTCCAACAAGTAATTCGAAAAAGGCAGATATGGTGAAGTGGTTAATAGAGAAAAAAATACCGTTCACTCCTTTGATGTACAGACCACAACTTTATGAAATAATTAAGCTACATAAAAAGGAACATATAATGTACACGTTTGATTGTATATTAAGTAATGAAGGACATACGGTGCTGCGACTACCTCCCTATCACCCGGACTTTTGAGTTGATTTGGGCTCAAGTGAAAAATAATGTTGCAAAGAGAAATACCACCTTTAATTTCAACCACGTTAGAAGATTATTGGAAGAAGAATTAGCGGTTGTTACTCAAGAAAACTGGCAAAAGTGCTGTAAGAAGGTAATCGACCAGAAAAAAAAAAATTTAGACAATGAAATACTGATTGACGTACAAGTCGAAAAACTGGTGATAAATTTGGAGGACGATTCAGAAACTGAAAGTGGCTGGTCTAGTGATGAATGATTGTGTGACTTATTTGTTAGTAGTATTTAATATTATTATTATTAAAATTGATTACCTAAGAAATATAATTTTTTTAAATGAATAATTTTATTCTGTTTCTATAATTAAAAATCGAACTTATACTTTTTTGATTTTCATAAACGGTTAAACTGTTGTGTTCATTTGTAATTCAAATATAACATTTATTACTTGTCAACATGGTTATTTTTTTATTTTATAAATGTTTAAACTATTACTGTTCATATGTAATTCAAATAAATAAAATATTTTAAAATTTCTCGTGGTTTGGTGACGATTAATTGAAAACGTGACACTGGTAATGCTTTCAGTCGCTATTGCGTTAACGAGTGCGGCCGAATGCACGAACATCCATGCGTGACACGAGGCATTCTTTGGCCGCGCGGACTGTAGTCTATGATCTACCAACATAACGTCTTCGTACCATAACCCTTTTTATAGTTCGCAGAGTTTTTATGCATTGTACCAATTATACATGTTCTACACATTGGGATTATTGTACTTCATGTAATCAGTGTCTGTTATGTGTTTAATTGCTTATTATATTGATGTATATGTGAAATTTCTTATTTATCTTTAACACACTAATATCTATCGTGTTGACCTTTTTAACCTGCTACTACCATAGCTCAATGTTTTTATGAATACAACATCATTGTGCAAACCCCATAAAACCTGTTTTGTTGTATAAAAACCATCTGTTTATATTCCTATATTATATTTTCCTCATAACAAATTATATAACTTCAACTTTATTTGAACTTGCATACTATCTAATATTTGAATTCGATAAAACTCTACCCCCTCTATTACACCTATTTATAACCATCGCAGTATAAAACTGTTTCGACACGAATTATTTACCCTTAGAACTGTGATTAATAATTAAAATCCGAATTACAACATTTCCGAGTAAATTTATGAACAAGTAACAAATAAATGTTTTTTTTTGTTTAAATTGCCCTAATTATAAAATATAAACATAATTAAGAGAAGAGGTTATTAACTAAAAAATGTACAAAACGTAACTTTTACTTTTCTTAAAAAAACTAATATTTTCCGGTTGAATAGTACACGGTCACGTGATTTTTTTCGCGCAGCTTGGTGACTTCGTATTTGGCGTTTAGTCTAGTGATGGTACCTCTCGAATGAAAAATAATCGATCATTCAATTGTACGGATATCTCGAGATATTTCGAGTGGTTATGCGAAAATCATTCGAATGGTTTGTTGATCGAAGTCTTCACTCACTCCGTCGCGTCACTCATCGCATTCATTCGTTCTGCTTTCCTCTCGATTTTGGCTTCAGCGATAAGATCGAATTATTAGTACACTGCAGCTTTGGTCGGAGTCGTAACGCCATATTTGGGTTACTTACAAACCTATCGCACGTTCTGTAGCCTGTTATAAGGGTTATTTTTGCTTCCGCCGTGTTTAGTTTAGAAACATCAAAGCGCGCATTTCGATTTATTTAAATTTTATTCAATCAGTCGACATCAACGAACATTAAAAATAATACTTATTCAAGTTTTATGTTTGAAAGGATACGTAGCACAATTCTAAATACAACAAATTCTTAAATTAGATGTCAGATTCAGTATATATGACTAAACAAACATGTTATGTACAAAATTGAAAGAAAACATTTCTTGCACAGCTTACATTCCACATTAGACTGATCCGTCGATTTTATAAAAAACTCCCAAAGTATAGATTTTTTATTACCAATACGGCGACTAATTTTAATTTTCGAAATTGACTTGTTGCACGATTGATTTGACTTCAGTGAAACTAAACTGTAACGTTTCAATTTAATTGATTAAGACAGGTGTAATGCATTTATTTAAATTTAATTAAGTAATTTAACGTTTAGGTTCACTTAAAATTATTTTAATGCTAAATAGTTGTTTCTGATCTCTGATGGCAGGCAACTCAAATTGCTTATAATTTCTTGTGGCATTGACCATTGTTATCAAAATAATTTTGTGTAAGATTATCAGACACTATTCTCTTTTAACGAAAGTACAAACAAATTCCTTAGACGTTCTGAATCTTAATTGTGAGGTGGTTATATTAAATTAAGAATACTTGCGGCTGGATCCATTTATTTTGGTTGCCATTAAGATATTCTGCAGTAGATGAACTGGATTTCAAATATTAATCATTAATTATAATCGAGAGGCATTGGATTGGAATTGTAATCTTATTTACCTCTCTAATCGGAATTTTCCGGCTTTAAATCAATTAAGATTAACACCTTCGTTAACCCTAATTATATTAGGGTTTTTAGTACGGGCCTATAAAAGAAACAGAAGCGGGTTGTAAGATAGTTACCGCATGCAACATATCTAACATCTAATCTGAGTCCGCAGTTGAAGAGATATCATTTTATTTTGATGCACCATTGGAGTCAGAGGTCACCACAATAACCAATATCTATCTACACCTGAAGAAAGTTAAGTGCAATTCATTCTCAAAACAAAACTTGATTACTTTTTTTTAAATTTCAAATTTACTTTTATGTGCACAGTTTCTAGTTTATTCATTATCAAAAGTTTACTTTAATTTATTTATTGTTTATAAATGGTTAGGTACAAAGACCTAAATTCATTCTAAAAATAAAACTTGATTAGTTTAATTTTCAAATTTACTTTTATGTGCACAGTTTCTAGTTTATTCATGATCGAATGTGCACACTACTTTGATTTATTTATTGTTTATAAATTTTAGGTACAAAGACCTAAATTCTATGACCAAAACTTGATCACTTTAAATTTCAATTTACTTCCTGTTTTTATGTGCACAGTTGTCTGGTTTATTTATTAGAGAACGTGCACCCTTATTGATTTCATTTATTATAAGAAAATTGTTAAGTAGCAATAATTTAAGCGTACTTACCTCATTGTTAAGTGGCGGTTTCCTTGCATGGTATTTATAGCATTTTGCCACACAATTTTTTTGTTTCCTTATTTTCTTGTCTTGCTAGTGTACCTGTACGTGTGTGGTTTTGATAAAAAAAGCGGAAAACTTACAGCAATTGCTTTGGGTTTGGCGGTATAATCACCATTAGTTAGGAGTGGTTACCCAGTGTTAACATTGGTTACAATTTGAGAAGAAAAGTAATTTACCTGTTGTAGGGGTCGTGCAGGTGACGCCATCAGGATTTAAATGATTACGGCAGTTAACGCAGACTTGTAGTATTAATTTTTTTTTCTTTACTAAATATTTAACGCAAGGAAACTTTCAACCTTATCGAATTTTATAAGTACCAGGTAGTACACCATAATTTTTTTAATTTTTGATCAACTATTGTCTTGTACAATAATACAGTTTTTTTTTGTTGAATAAAGTTTTCACACTTTGTTGGTTTGTCTGTGTTTTTTTTGTGTTTGAGTTGCGTAGGCAAGCGCATCGGGGTTATTGGAGTTCAGAGTTGGCCAATGACAATAACGAATTTGCAGACACTAACATTGTAATAAATTTTAACTCTGTGGCGCTCTAAAGTTTAATCCTGTAAAAGGTACTCACCCCCACTAACCGCTGTGGGCTGGTCGGCAAAATAGGTGCTGCAAATTTTAAGACGAGCGTGTTGTCTGTAACTCAAATTGAGAGCGGTACAATGGCGCCCAACGTGAATTAGTGTGAAATTAGTATTGTTTATTAAGATAAACCATCATTGTCTGATTGACGTATAGCTACATATTTTAAAAATTAAGTATATTTTTATAATTGGGTTCTGGTAGCAAGTTGTGGTGCACTCGACTTTAATATGACCTCGTCTATTGATATTGTTAGATTGTATAGTGAGGAACTCAAGTATGAGTTGCACATTAGGGGTTTCGATGAGTCATGTAATGTCAATGAGATGCGTTCTGCTTTGGGGGGTTTACTCAAATTAGAAAGAGGGGGGTCAATGATTTACTTACCCAGAATACGATGTCGACATTAAAGTTGATATTAAAGCCATAGAGGATACGATTTCAGAATTAACAACATTAATTCAAACATTAGAGTTAGATACAGTATCCAACTCTAAAAAAAAATTCGGTGCTAAATTCCAACATACTCTCGACAGATGTAATCGAGCATTACCAGTCACTGAGAGTGATAGAAAGGTGGTTAAAGCGCTATTATTTAAATTGATGCAGCTTACATCAGGTTTCGATGATCACGTGTCGAAATTGAGACGAGAATCCTTAGGTAGTCGCGTTCCGTTGACTTCACATAGTACTGTAGTCGAAGTGGAATCTTCTTCTCGAGAGGAGGAGTTAATTTTGCTTACAGCATCTGAAGAGTCTGAGGTGGAAGATGTGTTACCTATTAAAAAAGGTCTTGACGGGTCACTTAAACTGGAAGGAAATAGTTCAAAATCAGTACCAGTTTACAAATGGGGTATTAAATTTGGAGGTACTTCTTCTGAGTCAGTTAATTCATTTTTAGAGAGAGTTGAGGACTTGCGAATTGCAAGGGGGAATTTCAGTACCAGAGTTGTTTAGATCGGCAATTGATTTATTCACAGATGAAGCTTTAACTTGGTTTCGAGCAAACAGAAGCTGTTTCTCAAGCTGGAAAGATTTAGCTCAAGGTTTACGAGCTGAATTTCAACCGTATAACTACGATGAGGTTTTATTCGAAGAAATTAAGAGGCGTACCCAAGGAAAACTGGAATCTGTAGGGATATATTTCGCTAAAATGGAAACGTTGTTTAGGCGATTGAACTCTGCATTGTCAGATGTAACTAAGATAGCCATTTTAAAACGTAACGTCTTGCCTTATTATCAATCACACTTAGCATTAGTTGAATTGAAATCTGTAGAAGAGTTAAAGCAATACTGTAAAAAGCTAGAAATTTCTAAGTCTTCTGTTGATTGTTTTCTACCACCTGTTAGAAAGACCTCAAGTATGGAACCGGATCTTGCTTATATTGAACGTACTAGACACTCGGCTACAGTTGCCACTACCTCAATGGGAAATCCAATATCCACACCAAGCACTTCAAAACAAATCAAGTGCTACCGTTGTAAAAAGTGGGGCCACTACGCTGATAAGTGTCCTGAGAGGCAATCAAAATATACAGTCCATCGCACGAATGCGGGAAACGGGAGAGCGTCGCAGTAGATCCACGGAAATCTGCAACGCTTGCTCATATACCGTCGTTATCCCCTAAGTGTAAAATATTACTCGACTTTGTCGTAGCCCATGCTGAGGGAGACGAAAGACCTTATTTAAGTCTAAATATTCTTGGCACTACAATAATAGGTTTACTCGACTCGGGGTCTACCCATACAATACTTGGGGGACCAGGCATCTCGAAATTGAGCCACCTTAAATTAAAGATTATTTCTAACGACACCAATTACATCAAGTTAGCTAATGGTGATCAGTGTAACGGTATGGGCATGATTTCTGTTCCAGTAACGTTGATAGGGAAATGTAAGATGATTGACATGATGGTTGTCCCTAGTGTCTCGCATACGTTAATTTTAGGTATCGACTTCTGGAAACAATTCGCGGTGGTGCCGGACTTGAGAAAAGGTGTCTGGAAATTTTCGAACCAGGAGCCTGAACCAGAACTACTGTACATGGAGGTTCATTTAACTAAATTGCAAATTGAACATTTAAAAAGCGTTATTGATGATTACTTCGGTAACTTGGGAGATGAACTAACTGCTACCCATCTGGTCGAACATGTCATCGAAACAAATTCTCCACCGATCAAACAGAGGTATTATCCAGTATCGCCAATTGTTCAAAAGCATATAAACGAAGAGGTGGATATCATGCTAAAAGATGGAGTGATTGAAAAATCTAATTCGCCGTGGTCTTCACCTATTTTACTTGTTAGGAAAAGACAACACCTTTCGATTCTGCGTAGACTTCAGGAAATTAAACGCGGTTACAAAAAAAGACGCATACCCATTGCCCTATATCTCATCTATTCTAGATCGCCTTCGGAATGCAAAGTACATCTCTTCACTTGACGTAAAAAGTGCTTATTGGCAAGTCCCAGTGGCTGAACAGTCAAGAGACTATCTTGCGTTTACTGTTCCAGGAAGGGGCTTATTCCGCTTTGTACGTATGCCGTTTGGATTGCATAATGCTCCGGCGACCTGGCAGAGATTAATCGACCGAGTCCTAGGTCCAGAGTTGGAGCCTCATGTGTTCGTGTATCTGGATGATATAATCGTGGTTACCCCAACTTTCGAAAAGCACGTGGAAGTCCTGCAAGAAGTTTTCAGGCGCTTAAATAAAGCCAATTTAAAGCTATCTAAAGATAAATGTCAATTCTGCAGAGACGAACTCAAGTACTTGGGTTATTTGGTTACAAATAAGGGCATACAGGTCGATCCTGAAAAGGTGCAAGCTATATTAGATCTTGAGGCACCCAAAACTGTTAAAGAAGTGAGAAGGGTAGTAGGAATGGTCAGCTGGTACCGACGTTTCGTTCCGAATTTTTCGTCATTGCTAGAGCCTATCAATAAACTGTTGCGAAAGTCCAACAAATTTCAGTGGACAGCAGAATGTGAAGACGCCTTCAAAAATACTAAATCTGCTATGATATCGGCCCCTGTGTTATGCCCAAATTTTGATTGGGAATTCATACTACACACTGATGCGAGTGGGTATGGCTTAGGGGGTGTGTTAACCCAGACAGGTCCGAATGGTGAACAGACGGTTATTTGTTATTTAAGTAGATCGCTTACGAAGGCGGAACGAAAATATAGTACTACCGAGAGGGAATGCCTGGCTGTTCTTTGGTGTATTGAAAAACTAAGGCCTTACCTCGAAGGAGCTGAGTTTACTGTGGTTACAGATCACCATTCTTTATTGTGGTTGAATAATCTGAAGGATCCACAGGGTCGACTAGCAAGATGGACATTAAGGCTACAGCCATATCACTTTAAAATGGTTCATCGTAAAGGACAAGAACATGTTCCCCCGGATGCGTTGTCAAGAGGAGTTCCTATGCTGGATGCCGTAGAAGCCTCTAATGGCACATCTGATGCATGGTTAGAGAAGCTTACAAAACAAATTAAAGGAAACCCTAAGAAGTATCCTTTATGGAGGATTGAAGACCTTAAACTTTTAAAAAAAGTGAACACAAGGCAAAATAGCGGATGGCTGGAAGTTGTTCCCAAAGCCAAGCGTTCGGAAACAATAAAGCAGCACCATGATCCCGTGCTAGCAGGTCACATGGGGGTTTCTAAAACATTGGCCAGAATACAACAAAAGTTTTATTGGCCTAAGATGAAGTCTGATATAGCGAAATTTATTAAACATTGTGTGGTTTGCCAAAAGACTAAACCAGAGCAAAAGAAACGTGCTGGATTTATGGCTGGCCCTAATGTGGTAGATCAACCCTGGCAGATGATTTCAGCCGATCTTGTCGGTCCTTTACCTAAAAGTACAAGTGGTTACTTGAATATTTTGGTAGTATCAGATTACTTTAGTAAGTTTGCTTTGTTTTTCCCGATTAGAGCTCCTACAGCTACAGCTATTTGTAAACTGATTGAGGAACAAGTATTTTTAGTGTTTGGAGTTCCCAAAATTTTAATTACGGATAATTGTGTGCAGTTTGTTAGTAACAAATTTAAGGACATGTGTATAGAGTATAAAGTTCAGCAAAAAACAACCGCTGTATACCATCCTCAAGCGAACCCAACTGAACGAATCAATAGGGTACTTAAAACGATGTTAGCTTCGTATCTGGAAAATACACACCGTGATTGGGAGAAGCACCTCGCAAAAATTGGTACTGCAATACGTACTGCTAAGCACGATGTCACCGGACATTCTCCCTACAAATTAAATTTCCGCCATGAACAAATTTTATCCGGAGACGAACATAAAATCGAGGTTAATATTGATCAAGATGTACAATTTAATCGGCAGAGTCAAATAAAAAAATTAGAATCTCATTCTAAGATCTTTCGAGACGTTCGTACATTACTGATTAAGTCATATGAAAGAAATAAACATTACTATGATCTCAGGCACAGGGACGTAGAGTATAAGATCGGAGATCAGGTCCTTAGAAGGAATTATGCTTTGTCGGATGCCAGTAAATATTATTCTAGCAAATTGGCTGCTAAATTTGTAAGACCATTTCGGGTCGCGAAAAAATTGTCGCTTTGGATGTATAAACTGGAAGATGAATATGGGAATGAGAAAGGGTCATGGAATACCAAAGATTTAAAACCGTTTTATCCAACTATCTAGTTTTCGGTTGGAGTCTTCCTTTTGGAATTGTTAATTTAGTTGTTTTCTTTTTGTTACTCGTCAAACATACAGGTGAATGTTTTTCTCGGGAAAGTAAGGGGGGAGTGTAACGTTTCAATTTAATTGATTAAGACAGGTGTAATGCATTTATTTAAATTTAATTAAGTAATTTAACGTTTAGGTTCACTTAAAATTATTTTAATGCTAAATAGTTGTTTCTGATCTCTGATGGCAGGCAACTCAAATTGCTTATAATTTCTTGTGGCATTGACCATTGTTATCAAAATAATTTTGTGTAAGGAGATTATCAGACACTATTCTCTTTTAACGAAAGTACAAACAAATTCCTTAGACGTTCTGAATCTTAATTGTGAGGTGGTTATATTAAATTAAGAATACTTGCGGCTGGATCCATTTATTTTGGTTGCCATTAAGATATTCTGCAGTAGATGAACTGGATTTCAAATATTAATCATTAATTATAATCGAGAGGCATTGGATTGGAATTGTAATCTTATTTACCTCTCTAATCGGAATTTTCCGGCTTTAAATCAATTAAGATTAACACCTTCGTTAACTCTAATTATATTAGGGTTTTTAGTACGGGCCTATAAAAGAAACAGAAGCGGGTTGTAAGATAGTTACCGCATACAACATATCTAACATCTAATCTGAGTCCGCAGTTGAAGAGATATCATTTTATTTTGATGCACCATTGGAGTCAGAGGTCACCACAATAACCAATATCTATCTACACCTGAAGAAAGTTAAGTGCAATTCATTCTCAAAACAAAACTTGATTACTTTTTTTTAAATTTCAAATTTACTTTTATGTGCACAGTTTCTAGTTTATTCATTATCAAAAGTTTACTTTAATTTATTTATTGTTTATAAATGGTTAGGTACAAAGACCTAAATTCATTCTAAAAATAAAACTTGATTAGTTTAATTTTCAAATTTACTTTTATGTGCACAGTTTCTAGTTTATTCATGATCGAATGTGCACACTACTTTGATTTATTTATTGTTTATAAATTATTAGGTACAAAGACCTAAATTCTATGACCAAAACTTGATCACTTTAAATTTCAATTTACTTCCTGTTTTTATGTGCACAGTTGTCTGGTTTATTTATTAGAGAACGTGCACCCTTATTGATTTCATTTATTATAAGAAAATTGTTAAGTAGCCATAATTTAAGCGTACTTACCTCATTGTTAAGTGGCGGTTTCCTTGCATGGTATTTATAGCATTTTGCCACACAATTTTTTTGTTTCCTTATTTTCTTGTCTTGCTAGTGTACCTGTACGTGTGTGGTTTTGATAAAAAAAAAGCGGAAAACTTACAGCAATTGCTTTGGGTTTGGCGGGTATAATCACCATTAGTTAGGAGTGGTTACCCAGTGTTAACATTGGTTACAATTTGAGAAGAAAAGTAATTTACCTGTTGTAGGGGTCGTGCAGGTGACGCCATCAGGATTTAAATGATTACGGCAGTTAACGCAGACTTGTAGTATTAATTTTTTTTTCTTTACTAAATATTTAACGCAAGGAAACTTTCAACCTTATCGAATTTTATAAGTACCAGGTAGTACACCATAATTTTTTTTATTTTTGGTCAACTATTGTCTTGTACAATAATACAGTTTTTTTTTGTTGAATAAAGTTTTCACACTTTGTTGGTTTATCTGTGTTTTTTTTGTGTTTGAGTTGCGTAGGCAAGCGCATCGGGGTTATTGGAGTTCAGAGTTGGCCAATGACAATAACGAATTTGCAGACACTAACATTGTAATAAATTTTAACTCTGTGGCGCTCTAAAGTTTAATCCTGTAAAAGGTACTCACCCCCACTAACCGCTGTGGGCTGGTCGGCAAAATAGGTGCTGCAAATTTTAAGACGAGCGTGTTGTCTGTAACTCAAATTGAGAGCGTTACAAAACTTAAACTTAACGCAAATGAAAAGGGAAAGATAAGGGAGAAAAAAAATTGCAATCACCTTGATAAGACAGTTTTATCAGATATCATAATAATAATTATTAATGTATGGCTTCACCACCGCCGAATCCTTTGGCGGTAGCCGCACGTGCAGCAGTGTAAGCGATTAGGTTATACCACATACATCTGTGGCGATTGCCGATTGTACCGAGTGGACTTGGTGTTGCGAGATTTGAGAACTCGTGTTCTGAAAAACGAGAGATTGTCCTACGTGAAATAATTTTTCGAAATGGAATGATTCGAATGATCATTCGATTGTAAATTTCACTAGTTTTAAGTCACCAAAAAGTAGGTTATATTATATGTATCTACAGGGATGTACAAAAGTGAACATACCGTTTAGTTCAAAAGGGAACCAGTTAAAATGTTACCATTGAAGGTGGAGCACCTTCCCACCAGTGTAACTAATAAAGGGCCCCATCCCTAAAAAACGAAATAATATTTTAAGACAGATGTATCGAAGTTTCGAATGTTTCGTAAATTGTTAATTAAGACCCTGTTCATGAAAGAACTTAATCATCACTAACTCAATAGATATAAATAAACCAACTTGGTGTGTCTTTGGACAACTTCAGAGGTCAGAGTTACGATAACGGTGCTAATGTACGATGAGAAAAAAGTGGTGTGCAAAGAAGGATTTTAGACATAAATCCACTTGCGCTATTGTCCCGTGTGGTAGCCACAGCTAGAATCTGATTTTAGGAGATGCTGCTTCTTCTTGTTCTCAGGTACAATCATTTTTTGGGCTGCTTCAGACACTTTACACTATATTTTCATGCTCTAGTGATAGATGGGCTACCCTTAAAGAGTTTGTTGACATTGATTTGAAGCCATTACGTGAAAATAGAAGGGAATGCAGGGTTGAGTCTGTTAAATCCGCTAGGTATCAATTGAGCAAAGTTTATGATGCTTTGTCAAGTGTTAAGGAAAAAGTACAGGCTGCAGCCTTGTTAGTGAACGCTTATCTTTGGAACACGAAAGAACCACATATGAGTTCATGACGTCTCTGGTTATTTGGTACGACATTCCTGTGAAAATTAATTGTATAAGTAAAATCTGGCAGAGCCCTGAAATGCATTTGAATGCCCTTACCCACATAGAAGTTTTTATTAAGTCGTTGGATGAGTACCGTGAAAATGGTTTTGTTGGAGCACTAGTAACAGCCAGAGAAATAGCGGAAAGTGTTGGTGTCAGTGAAGTTAGCTTCAAACCGGTCAGACTACGACGCAAAAAGAAAATGTTTTCTTAGGAATTACATGATGAGTGCCCTGATCTTCCACCAGAAGACAACTACAGGGTCAATTATTTCAACGTGATAGTGGACACTGTGAAAATGTGTTGCCAACAAAGATTTGAAGCTTTGAAAAATCATGAAATTGTATTTGGATTCATGTACAACATCAAAAACTTGACAGGTATGAATGAAGAAGACCTCCTGAAAAACTGTAAAAGCTTACAAATTTCACTAACAGTAGGGCAAAAAAGTGACATTGATGCTTTGGATTTGTTTGAAGAGTTACGCATTCATCAAGGTGTACAAGCGAGAGAATAAAATAGTATCAGTTTTAAAGTATATTGTTGAACACGGACTGCTTGAGATATACCCAAACCTAAGTATTGCTCTCAGGATATTGACTACTATTCCTGTGACCGTTGCAGCTGCTGAGATGAGTTTTTCAAAGCTAAATTAATAAAGACTTATTTGAGGACACAATGACTCAAGATAGACTCTCAGCACTGGCATTTCTGTCTGTAGAAAACGAGATTTCATCCGCCGTAGATTATAACGATATGATTGACGATTTTAGCAACAGAAAGAGTCGCAGAGTACTTTTCTAGGAGACAGAAGGTAGACTGATCTTTTGGTTTTATATCCTGTAGCTTACAATATTAACATAACAATAAAATTTATAATGTAGTGTGAGGCTAATTATAATAAATTGTGTTTTTTTAACATCCTCTAAAGGCAATAATAAAAAACTAAACTATAAAATTGGTTTTAATTATTTATTATAAAATAAAACTACCGCAGAGTATTTAGTTGTCAACTTATTAAAATCAATGAAATAATCAAATTTTTCCGAATTCAATTAATTAGAATAATTAGAAAATATACAATCATTGTTTCCGATACAAATTTTTATTTTTTGCTTTTTTATAGGCCTTTTGATGTTTAAGATATCATCTTCAGGGGTTCAGGCATTCAAAAATGCAATAAAAAGTAAACAATAAAATACAGATAAAAAGTAATAATAAACCTTTGCTTTTTTTACATTTTTTTAAGAACTGAATGTCTAAATCTATAAATCATGGAATCATTGTTTCCCACACAATTATTATTTTTTGCAATTATTCTCAAAATCTTGAAAATGTTTTTGCACAGCACGTGTAAAAAGAAGTGTAGATAAACAGGCTCAAATACCCTAACATTGGTGAGTTTTTATTAAAAACTCACCAATTTGCTTCAAAATTTTTAACCCCCTTCTTTCCTGGGGGGGGGGGTATTCCATACCCCCGTAAGTGAGTGCCCTGCCGCCCAGGGCCCCGCAATGGTTAGATCCCCACTTCTTCCAAAATTCTCCTTCTTCATGTAATATAATATACTAGTTGAGGATATTATTTTGTTTTATTCCAATTAATCAGAATTACTGTGAAAATGGACAATGTTTTAGCGATTGATCAAGATGTAACTTTTCTTTACCTGAACTACTTCCTCTATACCGTTTATTGACGTTATTAGGACCAATTAATAGTATTTTACAATATTAGCATAGTCACTCCAATAGTAAACACGCATTAACCTAACTAAACATGAACTATGTGAAATACGAGCGGCTAAATCACAAGTTGCGTTCCGATAATATGATGTTAGGTTACAGTAGTTTTGTTTATTTAATCTAAACTAGTTTGGACTAATTTTTTTAAATTTTTGGTGAAGTTCATGTAAGGGAAACTACCTAACCTAACGTAACAAGTTTTTTGAAATTTGTTGTGTGTAAAGTAGTTTAGATTAGATAAACAAAACTACTGTAACCTAACAGAAGAGGTATGTGTACATTTCCCGGTAAATTACGAACATTAACCGTAACATGTATATGTAACACATTCGTATTATCGGAACGCAACTTGTGATTTCTACGGTCGTTGTAAAATAACTTTTACAAGCTACTGACGTGTAATAATAGTATATTACATAATAAACCTATTACGCACGAGTGTCGTAATTTACACGAGTGCGTAATAAGAGTAATGATATAGGGTCGGTTCTGACTCACTGTGTACGAATTTTCTATTGAAGGTCAAGGGAGTTAATCCGCCGTACACGTGTGTAATCCTTCGCTAATCATAAAGGTCCGATCCTGACTCACATAGTTAGGCATATAGGGCCGATCCTGGCTCACGCGAGAGTTGTAATAAGTGTGCGAGTGAGAGAGAGAGAATGTGTGAATGTCCAAGGTCACTGCTCTTCAGTGTATGCTAATAAGTAGTGGTTCTTGTATTTTCAAGGCTGGTATCATATTACATTTCTTAGAAATATAAAAATAGTTCGCGGAAACAAGAAGTTTTTGTCTAGGTTAGTGGTTTTGAAGGATGCAGATTTATAATAAAAGGCTTCCTTGGGTGCGCACGATTCAGTAAACTTTTTATTGGCGGACGTGACTAAAGTAATACGCATGGTAAGAATGGAAAGTAAAGAAGAAGTATTAAGTATGGATGGGAGAAAAAAGAGGTTTGAATAGTTAGTAAAAAAATAAGAGAATTAGAACTAGATGTATAACTTTATGAACTGAATAGAAAAATGAAGCAGCTTCGAGTTAAAAAATAAACATGTGTGTAACTTGTAATCTTTAGCGTAGGTATTTAATGTACATAAAAAATGTGGGTTTAAGAGATATTATGCAAGAAAGGTGAAACAGAAATTTATAGAAAATTAAGTGGTAATATAAATTGTTAATGTTGGTATGTACTCAGGGAATAATGTGTCGTGAAGAAAAGTCTTCAACAAAAAGTGAGAATCAAATGGAAGACGCTTTCAAAAAAGTAAATAAATCATTTTAGCATGTTTTGTATTTATATTTAATGATGAATGAAGCGTGTAACATAAAAAAGCTTGTAATTTTAAAAAGTATTATCAATAAAGTTATGTATGTACAATGTGTAATTTAAAATGTAACTTTAAATAAAAGTAATGTTGTTGAATTATCTGCAGAAGTGCAAGTATTGTTGCATAAACGATGGGTGTGCACGCGGAATTTATGCATTGAAGAAAAGTAATGTATGTGTATGTATAGAATGTTAGGAAGACAAGTGAAAAGACCTATGTGCTAAGTAATGAAAGGAGACAAAACAAGACTTGATGTCGTCCTTTTCTCCCCCCGAGGTGTAAGGGGGGCTGGGGAGGGCAATTATAAAGTCGCAAACATGACGAGCTCCTGAATTTTTGCATTTATCCTTAATTCCACTTGGAAATTGAAATTTGTACAAACGTTGTTACGGAATAAATGGTCACTAGGACAAGGTAAAAGATAAACCTGGTTTTTGCACGGCTAGCTCGGCGTCCGGGTGAGGGTCCACTGGGACAAAGCAGTCTCGTCTCCGTAGTTTACGCTATCTACCAAAGTCGAAATCGGGAAAATGACACAATAGGTTCCGGTAGGCGCCAGGATATTCTAAAAGAACACACTAGGGTGTTTTAAAATGCGAGTTAAACGACGGTACGCAGTGGTTCGAATACCCAACTTACCACACTTACCAATCGTAACGCTCTTAGCTCAGGTTCCGCAATACCGCTTCACCTGCAAAGGCTTCAAAATCTGCACCTTAATCTGCTCAACTTACCACCGTGCAGCTATACTCAAATTCAATACAAATCTCTAATGTCCCCCTTACGTTAAATTACTAATCTCCCTTAAATCAATCCAAATAACACATACTAAACTGACTTCAATTCAGTTACAACTCTTTTCTAAATTTGTGAATTATGTTACGTTAATTTAATTTGCCCATCAAACAAAACAAAACAAAAACAACACTCCAACTTCTCTCAAATAAAACGCGACGACGCTTTACTATTCGAGCAATAAATTATCACCCTATGTCCAGGCTTAATATCAAAATAAATAAATAAAACAATGAAAATTTAAACAGGCCAATTTGAATATAACGGTAATCGTATTTTCTTAACTTTTACCTCATTGAATTCTGGCCAGTAGCAAAACTATCTTAAACCAAATTGTATTCAAAGAAATTCAATAAATTTGGATTACTCCAGCACGTAAATCTTATATAAACTGAATAATGAAGGTAAGATTTTATTTACCTCCTCCAACACGCACAACTTTACGCTTCAAAAGCTTAAGACAGAGTCCCTCTCATTCAAAATTACTTTCTCTCCATCTTAAAAAAACGCTCCCCTCCATACAGATTCATTCAAACAAACCAATCAACCCACTTTAATTTTAAAATTTCTACCCCCTTAAATTTACGATGCTATCTCGACATCAGGCGAAGAAACTACAATGTTTGCACTTTCCTTCGACACGATACAAAAATGTTATTGTAAAGGTACAACCAATCGCCCATCCATATTATTTACACGGGTGAAAACCAATATTCTGACTCTACAACTGCTCCTCTACACGAATGAGACAGTACGGCACCAATGCGATAACAACGCTTCTTTATACTGAAACTAGGCAACAAAACTAAACGAATTTATCTCAATAAAACTTTACATATGATTCGGGCAATAAACTGAAGATTGTACTTACAATTCCAAAAAAACTACAATGACTTTCTTAATGAAAATTACGTAACTAAACCAAAAAAAAACGAAATTCCTTAATACACTTTGCACATTCCTAAAATTCCTTTACATACAGCGTGTTCCATTCCAGCGAAACATTCATTATCTACAGTAAGCTCTCAAACAAACAAACAAAAATATACATACGGAATCTAACTAAGCGAATAAAATTACACACAAAATTACCCAATGCGTATACAGGGTGTTCAAAATACCCTGACAACGTGATTGCGTTTTACGAGTAGAATTTTTTTTCCTTTTCATTTATTATTTTACCAAAAAATATTAAAACTAGCCCACTAAACTGACATTCAAATTTTAAGCAAACTACTTTTTTTCTACTTACAATAAGAAACAAAACATACATAATTTGTAAAAGTATTCACGTTTTTAAAATTGATTGATTTTTGGGAAGATGCAATTCCCAAAATTTTTATAGAGACACTTTCAACTGCATCAAAAATTACAGGATAATATGAGCATTTCGCTTTGAAGACGTTGTATACACGTTTTAATGAAGACAGTCTATATTTAGCGCTTCCGTTACATTACTCAGCATTCTACATTATAATTTTTACATGCTCACTTTTGATAAATTACGTAATTTGTATAATTTGATGTACTCATTAATTATTGGAAACAATGTGTACATCAAAAATTATTTTTAATATACATATATATATATATATATATATATATATATATATATATATATATATATATATATATATATGTAATGTGTATATAAATTGTTTGACTTTTAATAGTGAATAAGACGGCGCGTATCCAAGCTTGGATGCTTTCTCTGTCTGACAGCAACTATTCGTTTCACTCGTACATAGACTATCTATCTCACTTGCATGCTGACTCCCTCACATGATATTCTCGTTTTATATGAAAACTAAAAGGTTTCATTTCAATGGTATTTCTTCAGCAAATTATACAAATTATGTTTAGAATGAAAAGTTGATTACATTATATCATTAACTAAAAAGTGAAACTACTTTATATATAAATAAACTAAAGACTGAAATTGGTAACATATTTTAAATCTAACTTGTTATCGCTTTTATCTTTAAATTTAGTCAGCATTATGCACAGGTTAAATTGTACATTACAAATATAAAGCTATAATTTTTACATGTTCACTGTTAAATTACATAATTTAATACATTTTCTTTAAATTTATTAAAAACTCATGACAATGTGTACATCAATAAAATTAAAATGATTTTCTTTATTGGGTTGGCGTTTTATATATCATGCAGAAATTCGTTTTATTTACAAAATTAAATCTTCACATTTACATATTATTACATCACTAAAAAAATTTCAAATGTGTGTGGTAGGGATATTTAATGGAAAATAATAAACTATAGTAGATTACATTACAAGTTAATGAAATAAGCCATTATAAGCAAGTGTTTGACGCGCGAGTGCAACAAATTCTCAAGTGCTTATAATGGCATTTCACTCACGTGTGATATACGACGTTTTATCCAACAGTTGCATTTTTTTTTAACGAAGAACTTGAAGAGATTATTTAAAAAAAGATATAAAAAAGAGTCAAGCAGCCAGATCTTGGTTGTCATGGTGGGTCGACCGGTTATCATGCATACCTTGTTGATACAGAATTTAGTTACTAGTGAATAAAATTTGATTTTAGTCGCTGAAAACTAACGTATAAAACAAGTGAAAAAGTGCAACTGTTGAACAAAAATATTTATTAAAACAATTACAAAACTACTTAGTACTAATAATAAACTAACTTAAATGTCTAATCTATCTAATATTCTTAATGCATTGTGCGTATTTTTAATGTTCTACTGCGCAATTTGTAAATTGCTGTTGGCTGCAACCTACCCACTATTTAATCGTTCCACTTCTGCCGCTTCCGATTTTTCTGAGTTAATATATGTAGATAAAATATTCTAAAGCCACCTAACACTTTTTATTTTAAATTGCTACAAGTCTGTAGGATCCTGAGATATTGCTTGTGGTGGTGGTGAATCCACTGGTCGAATTAATTCTAATTTTTTTCCACCATATTGGAGGAGTGAAGATATCTGCGGTGGTGGAGTGTATGTGGCCGCGGTGATTGTGGTGGTGAAGCCGCAATTTCTCCATATTGGTGGAGTGTAGGTGGCTGCGGTGGTGGTGGTAAAGCTGCAACTGTGGTTGCGGGCGTGATGCTACAAAATAATTGGTTTGGTTGATAATATATTTATCCAGTAAATCACTACATAAAAATAATAAATTAAGTAAGGAATACTTACTTTTCAAAGAACTTTGCAAAATTGGCATCCTCTAGACCACTGTCGTATAGAGATGATTGGTATTTCCTTTTCATCTAGAAGTTGCTCAACTGGTTCTACTTGTTTCGACCCCCACACTAATACATCTTGCAGTATGTTGGCTTTCTTCTTTTGTAGTAACAGTTTTGATCTTTTGTTGTTTGATGCCATTTTTGTCAGTATGGTATGTATATAACGACTGAAATAAAATTTTAAGATTATATACATGTAAATCTGTTAACGTGTATAGAATTGCTAACAAGTGTATGGTTAGTATTGACCTGTGCAAGCAAAGGTGATGAATGCAGCATAATCTAGACATGAGAAAATATTTCATTAAATGTCAGCAAATGTCCTGTAAAGATTCAAAAGAAAGTGCAATGTATGCATCTGTTTGAAGCTCTTGCAACGTAATCTAAAGCGTGTGAAAGTATTCCACAATCATAAGTAGCAGACGTGAGAAAATATTTTTTGTAATGACAGCAATAGATATCAGTTAAGAAAGTGCAATGTATGCGCCTACCTGAAGCTCTTTCGACAAGTCGTAACCAGTTTGACCTTGAATCCGGGTTTATATGACTGTATAAGCAGATAAAGAGCAGTTTTATAGCAGTCAGTATATTGCACTCGTAACAAGAATTTTAATTGTAAACCGAAACTACTTCTATAGTTATAATAAATATTTGCTACAAGTCCATTATTGCATATAATCGGCAGTGTGTGCTTTATATTTTCGCATTATTGGATACAGTTTTGAAGGTAACTATGAGTGAGGCTATACCGAATAGTGATTGTTAATTTAACAAGACGTATTATTCCATTGTTGAAAACCAAAAATGAATTTGTAAAGCACATGCGTATAATTAGCACTAATCTTAAGTTAAGAATGTCCTTTTAGCCTGCAATTATATGCACCCTCAAAATCATGTTATCCAGTTTAAGACTTTTGTCATAAAAAATTATGTCGTCGATATTGCGACCAATTTGAGTGAGTGGTATAATGAAAATGTTTATTATAAACCACGAAAAAAATTAGAGGAGTTTTCCGAAAGGGATAATAGCTATGTTCCCTTTAGAGGTGGTCTTTCGACAAGTATTGCTTCCTATGGGCTGTTGTTTCAGGATTATATCCCGCGAAACGTAATACCGGAAGAGTTCACAGTTATTCTCATTTTAGAAATGTTTTGAATTATGATTCAATCTCCTTTCCCATTAAACTAGACAATGTAAAAAAAATTTGAAAAATTAAACAACCTCTGCCTTAATAAACAAAACTAATCTTTTAGTACTTTCTGCTAATTATCAAGCTGCGAATGATATTAATGCAAAAAATAATAGTGTTTATCATATCGCGTAGATTAAAAATGTTAGCTCTTTTTTCTAAATAGGGAGCACAAGAAATATATTTGTTATCGATGTTTGAACCACTTTCTTCGGATCACCTTCTACAAAAACACATCACTCACTGTCATCATCTTAATCGATACTCTGTCAAGCTACCTACCTAAGCAGAAATATTTCTGCAGTTCAAAAATTTCGCATTCCAGGAAAATGTGCCGTTTGTAATTTATGCGGATTTAGAAAGTATTTAAAAAAGTATACAAATTTAACAGATATCGAAAGCAATACTCTATTTCACTCCAAACATATACCCTTCAGCATTGCTTACTACTTAAAGTGTTCATACAATGCTTCTTTATCACGATTTAGGATTTATAGAGGAAACGACTGCATTCAATGGTTTGTTCAAGGGATTCAAAGTATTGCACATTGGACTAACGAAATAATCAATAAAATAATTCCTATGGATACTTTAAACCCCACTCAGGTTGAGAAATTTGAAAGCGCCATGGTTTGCCACATTTGCAGAAAACCATTTACTGAATATGATACAAAAGTTAGAGACCACAACCATTTTACTGGAGCATTTCGGGGAGCATCACATCAGAATTGGAACCTAAACTATAAAGGCATCCACATTCTACCGGTCGTGTTTCATCATTTGTCAGGTTACGATTCTCATTTCTTCATAAGAGAATTTGCTACTGTTCTCGGCTCGACTTTACTGTTGCGCATAAACAAAGAAAAACATATCTCTTTCACGAAAGTAATAGAATGCACTAAAATTAGGTTTAGATTTATTGACTCTTTCAGATTTATGAGTAGTAGTATTGAAAAGTTGTCAGACTATTTGGAAAATAGTACAAAAATGATTACCCGCGCTAATTGTAACAACGATGAAAAATTTTCGATACTAGTTCGCAAAGTTGTGTTTCCTTATGAATACATTAATACTTGGGATAAATTAAGCGAGACTAGGCTCCCTCCCAAGGAAGCGTTTTTCAGTCATCTTACTAATGAGGACATCAATGATGCGAGTTTTGCACATGCCGTTAATTTTTGGAACAGATTTAATATTAAATCGTTAGGGAAATATTCAGATTTGTATCTAAAAAGTGACGTTCTATTGTTAGCAGACATTTTCGAAAACTTTCGACAAACTTGTTTAAGTACTTACAAACTTGATTCTCTGCACTATTACACACCCCCGGTTTGGCATTCGATGCTATGCTTAAAATTACACAAGTACAGTTAGAACTATTTACAGACATTGATATGCTAATATTTATTGAGAGAGGAATTAGAGGTGGTGTAGCTCAATGTTCTAATCGGTATGCTAAAGCTAACAATAAATACATGGGAGGAAAATTTGATCCCACTTCCGAAAGTGTGTATTTAATGTACCACGACGTAAATAACTTATATGGGACTGCCATGTCAGAATTTCTACCATTTGGCGATTTTTCTTTTGTGGATGAAGCTAATTTTGAAACTTTGGATTTAATAAATCATCCTGATGATCCGGGAATTGGTTATATAATCGAGTACCATTTAGACTATCCCATAGAAATACATGAGAAACACAGCGATCTATCGCTGTCACCCGAACATATGGTTCCACCCGTACCTAATTAAAATTCTAAAATTAAAGGATTATTGCTTACATTGTATCCGAAACGATACAATGTAAGCAATAATCCTTTAACTTATATGGGACTGTCATGTCAGAATTTCTACCATTTGGCGATTTTTCTTTTGTGGATGAAGCTAATTTTGAAACTTTGTTATGTTATTCATTACAGAAATTTGAAAGTATATTTAAAATATCGATTAAAGTTGGTAAAAGTACACCGTATGTTACGTTTTAAACAGTCACCATGGTTAAAAAATATATCGATTTAAATCTCGCCATGCGCCAGAAATCTCAAAATGAATTTGACAAAAATGTCTATAATTAATGATTAACAGTGTTTTTGGGAAACTGATGAAAATGTAGATAAATATAAGGATATACGTTTGGTAACGAAATGTGATGGTCGCTATGGTGCTCGTGCTTACATATCAAAACCAAATTTTTATAGTTGTACAATATTTAGTGATTATATGCTTATCATTCAAATTAATAGGCGAGAAGTATTTAAAAATTATTAGCAGTATATTTCAACAAACCTATATATGCAGGCTTCAGTGTTTTAGACGTTTTAGAAACTTTTTTATACAATTTTCATTATGGTTACATGCTACCTAAGTTTCCTAATAATGCCAAGTTCTTGCACACAGATACAGGTAGCCTCATGTACGCCTTTTCGGTTCTCTATATCTATGAATGTATTAAGGAAGACATTGATAAATTCTATACATCCGATTATAGTCCTGACAATATCTTCGGAATTCCATTAGCAAATAAAGAAGTTCTCGGCTTAATGAAAGATGAAAATCATGGTAAAATTATGCTGGAATTTGTAGGACTTCGTCCAAAAATGTATGTTTACACGGTTGATGAAAAAGTAAAAAAATCAAAGGGTTCTACCCAAGCTAGCGTGAAACGATAAATGCTTTATGAACACGTTTTGTTTGATGTTGAGATAATAAAATAAGACGATATGACATGATGTGTTTACCATTAAACAAACTAAAGTAATACTTAATCCTAGGATGATAAACGATTAGTAAATTTTAATTTCACTGATGCTAGGCCTTGGGGATTTAACTATTCCTATTCTGTTTCAGAAAACAATTTATTATGAGTCGTATTGAAAACTAATTGCAGGAAGAACTGCAGTACTGTAGTGATCAAATCTATAGAAAGTACCTGAAGCGTTCTTTGATAGGAAAGTCGTCCCCCGAAAGCTATTTATTTGTACTGAATATATTGCAACATATTGTTATTCCTGATAAGTGTTTTAACTGGTGTACTATAAATTCAAAGTGTACAAATGAAGTTATTATTAAGACATTATTCGATATAAAAATTAAATTAGACAATACCATTAAAAGTTTTATGAAATTGTGTATTAATAAAGGTTACAATTCATTAACTTTTAATAAAGTAGATAAAATCTTAGACGATATGAATTTACTTGGCGCTATGCCGCTTAAAATGTATGTATACAATTTATTATGGGGTGATGATTCACAAATGTTAAATCTAGCTTAGAAAATATTAATTCTGCTTATAAAGACACTATGTTTATTATAACTGAATGTATTGAGAAAGCAGCATATTATGCCAATTACAAGTGCCTCGATATTTTGATTGAAATATTATTAGAACAAAACAGTAACTATAAGTTTCAACCATGGGAAAACGAGGAACATAACAAAATTTTCAACTGGATATTAGAAAACGTTCATAAAGGTGAAACAAATACAAATTCCTGCTTAGGATGGACCTGTGGACCAGATTCATGAATATGGTCATCAAGTAATTTATATGATTATAGAAGTACTTTAGGTTTACTATATAAGATAATGAAATTTTAGTAAAACGTTTTTATGTAATATTTAGTGAACTAAAATAAAATATAATTATTTTTTTATGTGTGTTTTATTTCATCTAAGAGCTACATCCTTTCTTACAAACTATATAACTAATATAAGTAATTCATTTCACAAATTACAAGTTAAATAACTAATTATAAAACAATACCATCTTTATTGGTCCATGATCTTTCATCCAATCCCCACTACTTTACGAATAACTTATTATTCTTGGAGCGAAGTACATTTTCTACTAGATACACATCGGGACACTTAGTTTTCTGGCAATTCACGTTCATAAAACCCTCCCAGTACAGGTTTTCCTTTCATGTCTTCCAACACGTACGTAGTGGGGTTAGTAATGCGAACTTTTACAAACTTAAATAGTTCCCCAGACCAATTGGGTGTGTATCCCTTGGCAAAAATACTCTTAAATCTACTGATTTGTACTATGTCACCCACACAATATCGATTCATATCGAATTTTTTTATGTTAGTGTAAGCTTCTAGCTTTGTATGATTACCGACATCTTTAGACGTCATCCCGGTAGTTCTATGCTTACGATTGTTATAATCCATGGTTATGGTATCAATTGTATCAATCCATTTATATTTACCTTATAGGCTAAACATCTTATATAGAGCACACTTTATGGTTCTGATAACACGTTCCCCAATTTCTACCTTTTTTGTGCTATACGTCGAGTAATGGTTGACTCTATAACGCCGCATTAGTTTAGTAAAATGTTCATTGTAGAATTATTTTCCTGCATCTGTTTGCAAAATTTTAGGTTTCCGACCTTGTTTGAAGATTGTTTGCATTAGTAACTTCTTGGCCTGTTTTCGTCCTTTAAGTCCACAAGTATTTCGAAAAACAGTCGGTAACCACTAATACATACTTATAGCCCTTATTTTGTTTGGCGTATGTGTTAAATTCAGCTAAAACTGCTTGTCAAAGGTCAACAAAACCTTTAATTATTGTTCGCCTTCGTTTAAAACCTTTTCGAGCAGGTTTGTGCAATTCGTTGACGAGTTGTAATTTCGAAATAGTACTAATTTATCCACGATTGCTTTAAGTTGATATAGTTTTTGCTCCAACGTTAGATAAGCGTTAGAGTTTCCTTTAAAAGCTTTCTGAACTGCTGGTAGACAAAAATTAAGATATCCTTTACTTATAGCATTACTATTTTCTTGCGAGTCCGCCAACTGTGTCAAATGGTTTCAATCCAAATTGAACCTTGTTGATAAATAGTATTGCTTAGTGATGACATCTTGTGGATCAATGGGACTGGCAACATTGCTGAGTCTCCTATTCTGGATATCGAATTGATTACCATCAATCAGTTTAAACTGAGGGGATAATTTCTTGAATTGATACTGGACATGTGAACGTTCAAATTTGTCAAGGGTAATTTTAGTTATGATATGTCGACATCAATGCATTCTCATTTATACTGTTTAAAAAACGGCTGTTTGGTTTTTTAATGTACCCATCCTCACACAGTTCTACAATTGATATTATGTCATTCACGTGACCTGTATTCCCTGCCAATTTTTCTGCCCACAATACATCTAGATCATGAATTAGTTCATGTACATCATTCCAATATTTATATTCAATCGGCCTGTTTGTTAATTCCTTAAAAAATAGCTCCACCTCCCTTGGTTGTGGGTGATGATGATGATGATAGCAAGGGTTTGATTATTTGTGTAACTTTTTGCTGCGGCTTCCTCGAATTTGCCGACTTACGTCATAAGGTCGCCTTGCAACATTAGTAGCTTTTAAAATACTTCTATAATCTTTTCTGTCTTTTGAATTTACTAGATTTAAATTGAGTTAAATTATAGACCTGGAGTCCCTTTATACGTGACACCTTTAATAATCATATCGTTTCCTTTAATTGTAAGGGGGGTATTACCAATTGTCCATTTGTCAGTTTTGGTATCATAGTGGACTTCATAAGTATGATCAATAGCACCTTCTGGATCCCTCATAATACGATCAACGTATATACGAGGTAATTCATGGTACTGCTCGAGAAATTCTTCTGAGATGGGTTCATTACGGGTAGTTTATCTATCTATGACACTCAAGAGGTTCTTCTTCTTTACTCAGTATTAATCCTCCTACAACAGATGTATCTAATTGAAAGATGGCTGTACCAAGTACCTGAGGAGGATTTGTTTGATAAAACGGAATGCTGAGCTAGTGGGCTTAAGTAGTTATACCCTTTCTTGAATCACCTAATGCGAAGCCTGAAGTCCGTTGAACTATGCAGCTTGTGGCTAGTGGGGTAGTAGCGTGCTTTCTTGGAAATATGAATAGCGGGTGGTTATTGGGTTTAACGTCAATGGTTCCTTTCTAACAGTAGCTTTTTATTTATCAGATTTTATTTACTGTTTCAACTTACAGATGTACTACTAAATTAGGCTTAAGACTTTCAAATGTTTTTCATTATCAATGCTGTATTACTTTACGAGCCTGAATAATTTTAGTATCATGTATCCTTGTTTATGACCATTGATAGCCAAAACGGGTTTACTGAACAGATACCGGTTTGACCTCAGAAACAGATGTTCCTGTATAATTACTTAAACAGATCAGTGACCTACTAATTACTGTAAGCATGTTTAAGGTATTATGTTCATCAACCATCTTTTCCTATAGCGACCTGTTATTAACTTGCAGTATCCTTGTTTATGACCATGATACCAATGACGGATCTCCAGCACTTTGAACTACATGCCACGTAACATTTCATCCTTATGGTGGGAATATCCTCATAATACATGTTTTGAAGTTTAATTCATCTTGCTCAAATAATATAATTAGATTCGCATTGGAATTAATTGCTTTGAGATTTTACTGTACAGTTTGACCCAAATAGAAACAGTCAATATCGTTATGCCTACATAGACAAACATATGCTCTTATGTTATATTGTTCACTATATCACGAAGATAAAAATAGAGTTTTCATTTTGAACAAGTAGCTCAGATCACATCTTGATTATCACTGAAGGTAAAATAACTCATGTAGTCATTGGAAGTAAGATTTCCTGTAAAGTTTGTAACTTGTTTTGATTCAATGACTAGTATACGTATAAGTGTTTAAATTTCAAACCATTCTTCTCATTATGCATGACTGTACTCGATTGCAGTTTGATTTTCCACAATTGAGGCCGATATATACGACGTATACATATTAGGTAATAAGATCACCATGTTTTGAAGTAATAGACTTTCATCACAGTCATGATTCTCATGAATTGAGTTTTGTTTCTGAGCAACTACTTTCATACTTAGTGACTGAAATAAAACTAACACGAATAATGACAACATTAGTTTTGATACTAGACTACATCACAGTATAACATATAACTTTTCACTTCCAGTGAGTAGACTGTTCAATAGCGTCATGGATGAATAAGACCATGACAACGATTCCATTATTGAAAGGTGTTAGAGATTCCATTTCCAATTTGAATTGTACTGTTGAGTGATTTCATTATTCGAAATATGTGATTCAATGTATGCATGACTGTAAAAGATTTTTCTCCATTTTGCTCATCGAAACTACTTGTAATGATTCTTCATACTTTGCGACCACCAATATGGCTTAGTGCTTTGCTCATTAGCTTGCCTAATATGCATATATCCTTAAGTGAGATGTACCATGATTCTGCAAATCCATCTTTGACCACCTAATCAATAACTGAATTTCTTCATAGAAAGTTGGCGAAAATTGTTGGTTAAGTTGCATGATTTGCTTTCATCCTCTTTTGAGCTCAAGTTTACCTATGTGCAGAAAATTATCATAAGTAGCCGTCATTAGATCTTGACTAATATGCGTATTTCTTCGGAAGGTCCATATTTGGAAGATCCATACGGAAGATAAGTGTGAATACCTGATTTAATTATAGTATCGGCAAAATGTACGTTTTGAAACATGTTTAGTGATTCGGCCAATTGTCCATGTGAGAACTTATCAAATCCAAGTTGACGTTAAAGTATTTCTCTGTAATGGTTTACTCGCAATAAGGTCTGATGACTAATTAATGACTAGTAAGGATGAGTGTCTTATACGAATTCTGAATTATGATTGGTCCTTGACTTAAATTCTCAGATCCATGTTCTTTAGTTCTAACGTACTGTAGAACTGGTTCACTTTCAAAGTCTATTAATTACCTTTTTGTAGTGATTAATTCGTTATATTACGATTAGTCGGTGTTTACTTCTAAATATTGAGTACTGTAGATGAGTTTATCTAAGATAACCTGGCATGAACTGAAACGTCAGATCGTCATATAATACTTTTGCGTTTCCCGATTTTCGACTCAAGATCCTGTTAATGTTACCTCAACTGTAATTATTATCTTTAGTAAAATCGATCTCAAATGAACTGTTTATCTCACATTTAAGTGTATTGTTGTTTGCTCTAATGCTAAACTTTTCTGTGGGTATCTTAGATTTTAGATAATCGCTAATTTCATCTAACTCATATGCACCGTGTAGAATATTAATCACTTGCAAATGAGATGGATTTGTTCTAAAGTAAAATCTATGGTTGCCTGTATAAATGTTTCTAATGCTGTTGCAACCGCAAACTCCAACCAATCCAATAACGTATTTCTTCGTTAAATCTAGCTCTTTTGGTTTATAGAAGTTGTACTGTTACCAACACCTTCTAAACTGAATGTTATTGCCATAATTGAGAAAATTTGATATTGTATTGATTATTTATATAAATATTGCAGGCATAGGTGTTCGCAAATAATTGTATTAAATTCTTGATCTTGGTTGTAATTATAATAAATTTTACATCCCCGAAAGTAGTTAATCACTTCGATCGGTGGTCGAAGATTACCGAAACCATCGTAACACCATACCTTTTTACCACGCATTTTGTACCAACATAATGTGTGCCTGGTCCGCTTTGGGTATCTAAGTTAATAATTCCAGATTCATTTTTCTGTGATAATTTAGGCATGCTATCTTTGATAAAAATATCCGTAAAGTATGGTACATTTTTGGTGTATCTCTTTAAATCAATATCTGTTAACGGTCTTTCGGGTAATCTATTCAGTTTTTTGGAAAGGTTTTTAAGTATAACGCACCACCACCAGATTTATATGGTTTTAGATAAAGTGCACCGCCTTTCTTATTCATGGAGCCTATAGCGATCGTTTCCATCATACGATTATGGCGTGATGTCTCTCTTGCAATTTTTTAGCATTTTTTGGTTCATTAACCGCTTTAGCAATTCCTGATCCACCGCCACCTAATGCACCGATTGCTGATAATCCAGCGAATAACGGAATAAGAAATGGCAAAAACCCTCCTTCTTTAGGTATGGGAATTACTCTAGGAACTTTAATGTTTTTCTTTCCTCCTAAACTTTTTAACACACGTTTTGCCGTTGAAGGGGCTGACTCTATTGTACCTGTGAAATTTCCGTTAGGTTTAATTTTTTTAGCTACTGTTTTTCGTAAATGCAATACATTTCCACCATTGCATAGCAATCTCTTCTTCTTCAGATTAGATCGACATTTACACCCCATTCCTAATTTTCTCTTTGCTTTCATGGTAGTACTGACTGCTAAAGCTGCAGTTCGTTCACCTAACATTGCGTCTGATGATTTAAAGAGTTCCCAAGCTTTTTTTTTGTAAAATTTTATTTGCTTTATGTCTACTTTCTAAATCTCGGTAATTTCTGTAACTGATATCATGAAGTTTGCACTGAGCATCTAATTGATTAATACCGGGGTCACCGCGTGCGAGTTTCTCTAATTTTGTACCAGGACCACAATATTGGTAACTAGATATGTGCAATTCAAACGGAAGTTTATTGATTAGAGCATTCACTAAACCACCACCACCTGCACTCTTTCGCTTCTTACCTAATATTGTTTAACTAGATGGATAAAGCACGGTATTTATACCTAAATTGAGATCACAAAAACAAATCATAGTTATTCATATGTCTTTATTTAGTAAATGCTATACATTAGATAAGCAGGACGATAATACAATATTCCCATTAAGCATACAGTGTTATGTGAATTAATATTTTACTTAGCATTTATAACATCTTCAATGTCTTTATAAATGTCATCGTCACTACCATGGAATTCTTTTTCACGAGAATGTCGGTAAACAACAACTTGTTGTATGAACTTTTCGTAGAAACACATCAGATTGTAAGATTCAAGAAATTCCAATCTATAGCTTATTACATCCTTTAAATTGAATAGTTCTTCTACATTATGGGCATTGAATGTGCAAGGACATAGTTGCAGTTTTCTATCATAACAGTTTTCAAAATTCTGTCATATCCTTTAATCAATTCTTAATTGTGATAAATACCAAGATTGCTAGATAGAGATTCATAATGTTGATCATAGATTATATCTTCCTCGTTTACATTTGTCCAATCAATTTTGTTTTCAATTTCTTGGGATTGGTTATTGCTTTGATCATAGTTGCCACACCCCATACGCACTACTGATGAAATATTGAGGTGTGTACTGTATCCAATTTCCATATGTTTTGCATAATGACTATCGTTCCATAGTTTATAATAAGTACAATCGATTAAGTATTCATTAGCTGCTTGTTTATACACTTCATCCTTATGTAGAAATAATGATGATGACCAGTCAGTGTTAGGAGAATAAAAACCTTCATCTTGTTTCAAGAAATACTTGGTCTTTCCTTTCCCTTCCTTTCAATCTTGAGGTGTGTACTGTATCCAATTTTTATGTTTTACCTGATGAGTATCGTTCGATAGTTTATAATAAACACAATCCATTAAGTATTCATTAGCTGCTTATCTATACACTTCAGATAAATAATCATTATATTGAAACGATGGCCAGTCGGTGTTAGAAGAATAACCTTCATCTTATTTTTACTACTACTACTACCATCACTATTTTGACAGCACCAACAACAAAATGTTAAATTATTATTCATATTGTTACTACAACGATGTGAGGTATCTATATATTACGGTTAACTTCCGAGTTTGGATCATTCCAGAAATGATTTTATTGCTGCTTGCATTATAACGACTTTATTTGCTCGCGATTTCACTATGACTAAACACTGTTTAAGAAATGATTCTAGTTAAAGCACGCATAATTTACATATTGTGGGGTACTACTGTTAAAAACAAAATGTTATGTTTGTTGTTTTCCCAGCTACACCCAAACTACGTATGAACACATCCTTCGTGTTTAGTAGCGTTTTAAATTCTACAATTCGTCTTTCTTCTTTGAAATACTCATAAAAGCGTTGAGGTAATACACATTTAAAATCATCTGTTTCCATTACTATACGTTCACCGTACTTAGTATTAATTACTGTCACATTAATCACTTTATACTTTCTCGATATCTCGAGGTCACACACATTTTTAAAGGGTTTGCAGCAGGTGCTTTGGTTTAACCCTGCTAATTTCATGTTTAACAATTACAAGTTGCTAATTGACTGATCGCAACACACAGCTCGCTGCAGTTTATGTAAGAAAAATGAGTCCTTGAGTACCTATCACAACATGTTTAAACTTGTTAAATACCCACGTTGACCTACTTTTAGTTTATTAACCTGTACTATTAACCTTGACTCAATGTAGTCACTTCTTGTTTCCATGTATTTTCTAAGAAATGTAATATGATACCCCCTGCGGGCTCAATAATCTCTTTCTACCTTGAAAACTACTTCTTGTTTCCACGAAGTGATTCTATGTTTATATTTCTAAGAAATGTAATATGATACCACCGCAAGTCAATAATCTTTGACCTTGAAAACTCTATAATTATTGACCTGACATTTCAACCTTCAAAATACAAGAACCACTACTTATTAGCATACACTGAAGAGCAGTGACCTTTGACATTCACACATTCTCTCTCTCACTTGCACACTTATTGCAATTTTCGCGTGAGCCAGTATCGGCTCTATATGACTATCCATGTGAGTCAGGATCGGCCCTATATGATTAGCGAAGGAATATGTTTAACATGGCCAGTTTCTCTAAATTTTAATACTATGTTACTTACTGTTAATTGGCTGATGGATCTGTCTGGATATTTTGCACGTGCACGACTTGACCTTAAACAGAAAATTCGTATACCGTGAGTCAGAACCGGCCCTATATCACTACTACTAGGCATTATCACAAGAGTTGTGTACTATGCTTTTCTACTCCTATAGGGTATAAGAACAGTAACGTATACTCATACGTAACCACCGCTCATTATGATTCTTACGACTTTTGAACGTTTTATACACGCATCTAATATTGTAATGAATGATTCTATAAAGATGAATTATAGTATAAATATATTACCGGATTGTATGGTTTATTTCAATTACCATGTTAAAAGTGCGAACCAAAATAACACATAATTGTCAATTCAACCTTCTGCTATGCTTTATGACTGTGCTATTTAAGTCACATTTTTAAATAAATTATTTTGTACAGGGCGGGGTAAAATGTTATTTTATTTAAATTCAACCAAGTTTTAATTAATAATGTAGTTTAAAGTAAACAAATTGCGCATAAAATTTATTTTAAATTAAATGTTCGAAATGCCATCCATCGGTATCTTGATAATATGAAAATCTACGGACATATTCAACAAGTACTTTGTGGATGACTTCTGAAGTAATTAGACTCATTTCATGCCTAATTCTATCTTTCAAGTCCTGTAAGTTTTGTAGTCTATTGACATAGACTTTTGATTTTATATAACCCCACAGGAAAAAGTCTAGAGGTGATAGATCCGGCGACCTTGCTGGCTACTGCGTAAAACCTCGTATTCCGATCCACCTCCCGGGAAAGCAATTATTTAAAAGCTGGCGTACGTCAAGTGCGTAATGCGCAGGGGCTCCATCTTGTTGAAACCAGATATTTTCATTAGGTAAATGTGGATTATTGGCATTTGAAAACATTTTTTCAAGGACAGGTACAAGTAAATTTCTCAAAAAATTTAAATAACGTTCTCCTGTTAGATTTTCTTCGAAGAAAAAAGAGCCGATGATTCTGTCATTGATGATCCCTGCCCATACGTTCACTATCTAAGGATTTTGCGTGTGTGCTTCAGTCATCCAATGTGGATTCTCTTGACTCCAATATCTGCAATTTTGACGATTCACTGTACCATGTAGAAAAAAATGTGGCTTCATCGGAAAAAAGAATCTGATTAATGAAACGCAGATTGCGGTTACATAAATCTTGCATAATTTCAGAAAACTGTTGTCGGCGATTGGGATCGTCTTTGTTTAATTCTTGATGAAGTTGAATTTTGTAGCCTTGTATTATCTTTTTAAAATAGTAAAATCCGATAGTTGAGAATCTCCAAATCAAACATCCAATTTGTTTTAGATCTACTAAGGATGCACTATCCATTTAATTAAAATATCGAAAGTTTCACGTTAGTCATCAATTTTAGAGACGCAGTTTGGAATATGTTCAACTTATGGCCAGTTTCTAAATTTTAATACGATGTTATTCTGCTAAATGGCTGAATGGGTCTAGTCATGAAGTATTTTGGTAATGTAAATAAACTGCATAACTTTGTGTTCCTTACTCCAAATGATCCTTGAGGATTAATATTTCTATGTTGTGTTTCACTTAGGTAGAGCCATCGTTTATCCTATTCAAAAGTAGAAAGTCCAAAATCCACAAGTCAAATGTCAAAGTCACAAAGTCATCAAACATTTACGACAAAAGATCCATAGGTACATAAGTCCATAAGTCCTGTTTGATAAGTACTTAGACAAAGATCATCAATAGTTTGAAAGTCACTTTGTAAGTCCATATTTTGTTCAACTTATCTATTGTTTTGCAAGTCCATTTAAGTTCAAAGTCCAAATGTGCATTTAAGTCATTAATTGTCAATTTGGTAAGTCCAAAGTCCAAAGACTAAAGTTTTTCCCAAAGTCCAAATGATTTAAAGTCCAAAATGTCTAAAGTCCAAAGTCCAGAGGTCCAAAAGTCCTATTCCACAGTCCGAAAGTCCAAAGTCCAACAGTCCAAATGTCCAAAATCCAAAGTCCAAGAGTCCAAATTCCAAAAGTCAAAAGTCCAAAGTCCAAAAGTCCAAAGTCCAAAAGTCCAAAGTCCAAAGTCCAAAGTCCAAAGTCCAAATGTCCTAAAGTCCAAAGACTAAATCCCAAAGGTCCAAATGTCCTAAAGTCCAAAAGTCAAAGTCAAAGTCCAAAGTCCAAAGACAAAGTCCAAAGCAAATGCCCAAAGTCCAAAGTTCAAAGTCCAAATTCTAAAGTCCAAAGTCCAAGTCCAAAGTCTGAAAGTCCACAGTCCAATAGCCCAAAGTCCAAAGTCCAAAGTCCAAAGTCCAAAGTCCAAAGTCCAAAAGTACAAAGTCCAAAGTCCAAAGTCCAAAGTCCAAAAGTCCAAAGTCTAAAGTCCAAAGTCCAAAGTCCAAAGTCCAAAGTCCAAAGTCCAAAAGTCCAAAGTCCAAATGTCTAAAGTCCAAAAGTCCAAAGTTCAAAGTCCAAAGTCCAAAGCTGCCAAAGTCCAAATGTCTCAAAGTCCAACAGTCCAAAGTCCAAATCAAAGTCCAAGTCCAAAGTTGAAAGTCCAAATCCAAAGTCCAAAGTCAAAAGTCCAAAGTCTAAAAGTCCAAGATCCAAGTACAAAAGTCCAAAGTCCAAAGTCCAAAGTCTAAAGTCCACAAAGTCCAAAGTCAAAAGTCAAAGTCCAAAGAAGTCCAAAGTCCAAAGTCCAAAGTCAAAAGTCCAAAGTCCAAAGTCCAAATGACCAAAGTCCAAAGTCCAAAAGTCCAAAGTCCAAAGTCCAAAGTCCAAAGTCCAAAGTCCAAAGTCCAAAGTCCAAAGTCCAAAGTCCAAATCTAAAGTCCAAGTCCAAAGTCCAAATCAAAGTCCAAATCCAAAGTCAAAAGTCCAAAGTCCAAAGTCCGAAAGTCCAAAGTCCAAAGTCAAAAGTCCAAAGTCCAAAGTCCAAAGTCCAAAGTCCAAAATCCAAAAATCTAAAGTACAAAGTCCAAAGTCCAAGGTGTATGGTCCAAAGTTCAAAGTCCTGAGTCCAAAGTCTAAAGTCCAAAGTCCAAAGTCCAAAGTCCAAAGTCCAAAGTCCAAAGTCAAAGTCAAAGTCCAAAGTCTAAAGTCGAAAGTCCAAAAATCCAAAGTCCAAAGTCCAAAGTCCAAACTCCAAAGCCCAAAGTCCAAAAGTCCAAAGTCCAAAGCCCAAAGTTCAAAGCCCAAAGTCCAAAGTTCAAAGTCCAAAGTCCAAAGTCCAAAGTCCAAAGTCCAAAGTCCAAAGTCCAAAGTCCAAAGTCTAAAGTCCAAAAGTCCAAAGTCCAAAGTCCAAAAGTCCAAAGTCCAAAGTCCAAAGTCAAAGTCCAAATCATAGTCCAAAGTCCAAAGTCCAAAGTCCAAAGTCCAAAGTCCAAAGTCCAAAGTCCAAAGTCCAAGTCCAAAGACTAAAGCCCAAAGTCCAAATGTTCAAAGTCCAAAGTCCAAAGTCAAAGTCCAAAGTCCAAGTCAAAGTCCAATCCAAGTCCAAAGTCCAAAGTCCAACAGTCCAAAGTCCAAATCCAAAGTCCAAAGTCCAAAGTCCAAAGTCCAAAGTCCAGAATCCAAAGTCCAAAGTCAAAGTCCAAAGTCCAAAGTCCAAAAGTCCAAAGTCCAAGTCAAAGTCCAAAGTCCAAAGTCAAAGTCCAAAGTCCAAAGTTCAAAGTACAAAGTCCAAAAGACAAAAGTCCAAAGTCCAAAGTCCAAAGTCCAACAGTCCAAAGTCCAAAGTCTAAAGTCCAAGTCCAAAAGTCCAAAGTCTAAAGTCCAAGTCCAACAAGTCCAAAGTCAAAAGTCCAAAGTCCAAAGTCTAAAGTCCAAAGTCCAAAGTCCAAAGTCAAAGTCAAAGTCCAAAGTTCCAAAGTCCAAAGTCCAAAGTCTAAAGTCCAAAGTCCAAAGGAAGTCCAAAGTCCAAAGACAAGTCCAAAGTCCAAAGTTAAGCCAAAGTCCAAAGTCCAAAGTCCAATAAAGTCCAAAGTCCAACAGTCCAAAGTCCAAAGTCCAAAGTCCAAAGTCAAAGTCCAAAGTCCAAATTCAAAGTCCAAAGTCCAAAAGACTTAGCCAAAGTCCAAATGTCCAAAGTCCAACAGTCCAAAGTCCAAATTCCAAAGTCCAAAGTCCAAAGTTGAAAGTCCAAAGCCAAAGTCCAAAGTCCAAAGTCCAAAGTCCAAATGTCCAAGTCCAGTCCAAAGTCCAAAGTCAAAGTCCAAAGTCCAAGTCCAAAGTCCAAGTCCAAAAGTCCAAAGTCAAAGTCCAAAGTCCAAAGTCCAACAAGTCAAAAGTCCAAAGTCCAAAGTCCAAAGTCAAAGTCCAAAGTCCAAAGTTCAAAAAGTCCAAAGTCCAAAGTCTAAAGTCCAAAGTCCAAGGTCCAAAGTCCGAAGTCCACAGTCCAAAGCCCAAAGTCCAACAGTCCAAAGTCCAAAATCCAAAGTCCAAACTCCAAAAATCAAAAGTCCAAAGTCCAAATCCTAAAGTCCAAAAGTCTAAAGTCCAAAAGTCCAAAGTCCAAAGTCCAAAAGTCCAAAGTCCTTAAGTCGAAAAGACTAAATCCCAAAGTCCAAATGTCTAAAGTCCAAAAGTGCAAAGTTGAAAATCCAAAGTCCAAAAGACTAAAGTCCAAAGTCCAAATGTCCAAAGTCCAACAGTCCAAAGTCCAAATTCTAAAGTCCGAAGTCCAAAAGTCCAAAGTTGAAAGTCCAAAATCCAAAGTCCAAAAGTCAAAAGCCCAAAGTCTAAAGTCCAAGAATCCAAGGTACAAAGTCCAAAGTCCAAAGTCCAAAGTCCAAAGTCCAAAGTCCAAGTCCAAAGTCCAAAGTCAAAAGTCAAAGTCCAAAAGTTCAAAGTCCAAAGTGCAAAGTACAAAGTCAAAGTCCAAAGTCCAAAGTCCAAAGACTAAAGCCCAAAGTCCAAATGTTCAAAGTCCAAAGTCCAAAGTCTAAAGTCCAAAGTCCAAGGTCCAAAGTCCAAGTCCACAGTCCAAAGCCCAAAGTCCAACAGTCCAAAGTCCAAAGTCCAAAGTCCAAACTCCAAAGTCAAAGTCCAAAGTCCAAATCCTAAAGTCCAAAAGTCTAAAGTCCAAAGTACAAAGTCCAAAGTCCAAAGTCCTTAAGTCGAAAAGACTAAATCCCAAAGTCCAAATGTCTAAAGTCCAAAAGTGCAAAGTTGAAAATCCAAAGTCCAAAAGACTAAAGTCCAAAGTCCAAATGTCCAAAGTCCAACAGTCCAAAGTCCAAATTCTAAAGTCCGAAGTCCAAAAGTCCAAAGTCTAAAGTCCAAGAATCCAAGGTACAAAAGTCCAAAAGTCCAAAGTCCAAAGTCCAAAAGTCTAAAGTTCGAAGTCCAAAGTCCAAAGTCAAAAGTGCAAAGTCCAAAAGTTCAAAAGTCCAAAGTCCAAAAGACTAAAGCCCAAAGTCCAAAGGTAAAAGTCCAACAGTCCAAAGTCCAAAGTCAAAGTCCAAAGTCCAAAGTCTAAAAGTCCAAAGTCCAACAGTCCAAAAGTCTAAAGTCCAAAAGTCTAAAGTTGAAAGTCCAAAGGCCAAAGTCAAAAAGTCCAAAAGACTAAAGCCCAAAATCCAAATGTCCAAAGTCCAACAGTCCAAAGTCCAAATTCCAAAGTCAAAAGTCCAAAGTTAAGTCCAAAGTCCAAAGTCTAAAGTCCAAAGTCCAAAGTCCAACAGTCCAAAAGTCCAAAGTGCAAAGTCCAAAGTTGAAAGTCCAAAGGCCAAAGTCAAAAGTCCAAAGACTATAGCCCAAAATCCAAATGTCCAAAGTCCAACAGTCCAAAGTCCAAATTCCAAAGTCCAAAGTCCAAAGTCCAAAGTCCAAAGTCCAAAGTTGAAAGTCCAAAGTCCAATGTCTAAAGTCCAAGAATCCAAGGTCCAAAAGTCCAAAAGTCCAAAGTGCAAAGTACAAAGTCAAAAGTCCAAAGTCCAAAAGTCCAAAAGACTAAAGCCCAAAGTCCAAATGTTCAAAGTCCAAAGTCCAAAGTCTAAAGTCCAAAAGTCCAAGGTCCAAAAGTCCGAAGTCCACAGTCCAAAGCCCAAAGTCCAACAGTCCAAAGTCCAAAATCCAAAGTCCAAACTCCAAAAATCAAAAGTCCAAAGTCCAAATCCTAAAGTCCAAAAGTCTAAAGTCCAAAAGTCCAAAGTCCAAAGTCCAAAAGTCCAAAGTCCTTAAGTCGAAAAGACTAAATCCCAAAGTCCAAATGTCTAAAGTCCAAAAGTGCAAAGTTGAAAATCCAAAGTCCAAAAGACTAAAGTCCAAAGTCCAAATGTCCAAAGTCCAACAGTCCAAAGTCCAAATTCTAAAGTCCGAAGTCCAAAAGTCCAAAGTTGAAAGTCCAAAATCCAAAGTCCAAAAGTCAAAAGCCCAAAGTCTAAAGTCCAAGAATCCAAGGTCCAAAGTCCAAAGTCCAAAGTCCAAAGTCCAAAGTCCAAAGTCCAAAGTCCAAAGTCCAAAGTCCAAAGTGCAAAGTCCAAAGTCCAAAGTCCAAAGTCCATAGTCCAAAGTCAAAGTCCAAAGTCCAAAAGTCCAAAAGACTAAAGCCCAAAGTCCAAATGTTCAAAGTCCAAAGTCCAAAGTCTAAAGTCCAAAAGTCCAAGGTCCAAAAGTCCAAGTCCACAGTCCAAAGCCCAAAGTCCAACAGTCCAAAGTCCAAAATCCAAAGTCCAAACTCCAAAGATCAAAAGTCCAAAGTCCAAATCCTAAAGTCCAAAAGTCTAAAGTCCAAAAGTCCAAAGTCCAAAGTCCAAAAGTCCAAAGGCCTTAAGTCAAAAGACTAAATCCAAAGTCCAAATGTCTAAAGTCCAAAGTCCAAAGTTGAAAGTCCAAAGTCCAAAGACTAAAGTCCAAATGTCCAAAGTCCAACAGTCCAAAGTCCAAATTCTAAAGTCCGAAGTCCAAAAGTCCAAAGTTGAAAGTCCAAAATCCAAAGTCCAAAAGTCAAAAGCCCAAAGTCTAAAGTCCAAGAATCCAAGGTACAAAAGTCCAAAAGTCCAAAGTCCAAAGTCCAAAAGTCTAAAGTTCGAAGTCCAAAGTCCAAAGTCAAAAGTGCAAAGTCCAAAAGTTCAAAAGTCCAAAGTCCAAAAGACTAAAGCCCAAAGTCCAAAGGTAAAAAGTCCAACAGTCCAAAGTCCAAAAGTCAGAAGTCCAAAGTCCAAAGTCCAAAGTCTAAAGTCCAAAAGTCCAAAGTCCAACAGTCCAAAAGTCTAAAGTCCAAAAGTCTAAAGTTGAAAGTCCAAAGGCCAAAGTCAAAAAGCCCAAAAGACTAAAGCCCAAAATCCAAATGTCCAAAGTCCAACAGTCCAAAGTCCAAATTCCAAAGTCCAAAAGTTAAGTCCAAAGTCCAAAGTCTAAAGTCCAAAAGTCCAAAGTCCAACAGTCCAAAAGTCCAAAGTCCAAAAGTCCAAAGTTGAAAGTCCAAAGGCCAAAGTCAAAAAGTCCAAAAGACTATAGCCCAAAATCCAAATGTCCAAAGTCCAACAGTCCAAAGTCCAAATTCCAAAGTCAAAAGTCCAAAGTCCAAAAGTCCAAAGCCAAAAGTCTAAAGTTGAAAGTCTAAAGGCCAAAGTCAAAAAGTCCAAAAGACTAAAGCCCACAATCCAAATGTCCAAAGTCCAACAGTCCAAAGTCCAAATTCCAAAGTCCAAAGTCCAAAAGTTAAAAGTCCAAAGTCCAAAAGTCCAAAGTCCAACAGTCCAAAGTCCAAAGTCCAAAGTCCAAAGTCCAAAGTCCAAAGTCCAAAAGTCCAAAGTCCAACAGTCCAAATGTCCAAAGTCCAACAGTCCAAAGTCCAAATTCCAAAGTCCAAAGTCCAAAAGTCCAAAAGTCCAAAGTCCAAAAGACTAAAGCCCAAAGTCCAAATGTAAAAAGTCCAACAGTCCAAAGTCCAAAGTCCAAAAGTCAGAAGTCCAAAGTCCAAAGTCCAAAAGTCCAAAGTCCAAAGTCCAAAGTCCAAAGTCCAAAGAACTTTCTGTTTTAATTTTTCTAAATTGGGTAATATTTATTTAGTACAGAATTTTAGGGCAGTTAGAAATATAAATTTATATGTATACGAGGGTCACTTAGAAAGTAGAAAGTCTAAAAGTCCAAAAGACTAAACCCCAAAGTCCAAATGTCCGAAGTCCAACAGTCCAAAAGTCCAAAGTCCAAAAGTCCAAAGTTGAAAGTCCAAAGTCCAAAGTCTAAAGTCTAAAGTCCAAAAGTCCAAAGTCAAAAAGTCCAAAGTCCAAAAGTCCACAGTCCACAGTCAAAAGTCCAAAAGTCCAAAGTTCAAAAGTCCAAAGTTGAAAATCCAAAGTCCAACAGTCCAAAGTCCAATGCCCAAAAGTCAAAAGTCCAAAGTCCAAAGTCCAAAGTCTAAAGTCCAAAGTCCAAAGTCTAAAGTCCAAAAGTCCAAATGTCCAAAGTCCAACAGTCCAAAAGTCCAAATGTCCAAAGTTGAAAGTCCAAAGGCCAAAGTCAAAAAGTCCAAAAGACTAAATCCCAAAATCCAAATGTCCAAAATCCAAGAGTCCAAAGTCCAAATTCCAAAGTCCAAAGTCCAAAAGTTAAAAGTCCAAAGTCCAAAGTCTAAAGTCCAAAAGACCAAAGTCCAAAAGTCCAAAGTCCAAAGTGCAAAGTCCAAAAGTTCAAAAGTCCAAAGTCCAAAAGACTAAAGCCCAAAGTCCAAATGTAAAAAGTCCAACAGTCCAAAGTCCAAAGTCCAAAAGTCAGAAGTCCAAAGTCCAAAGTGTAAAGTCCAAAAGTCCAAAGTCCAAAAGTCCAAAGTCCGAAAGTCCAAAGAACTTTCTGTTTTAATTTTTCTAAATTGGGTAATATTTATTTAGTACAGAATTTTAGGGCAGTTAGAAATATAAATTTATATGTATACGAGGGTTACTTAGAAAGTATTCAAATTAACGTTTTGTGATTTGGAATGTTCACATGTACACGGTGTGATCAATAAGTTTACGACGACCCGTGTGTTTCAAAATTTTCTTAAACTATTAAATAAATTTCTTTTCAAGTGTGATTGAACCGGAGATGTGCATGATTGTACAGGGTAGGCTACAATCCTATCTTCCGCGGTTAGTTAGGATTAATTTAACGCTTACTTCGGTAGGCCTGCACGACACCTAGTGCGGTTTGGACGTGTAATAAACTTTTCAACTTTGAAGTCTGATACGTATCAAACAGCAAAAACACAAATTTCAACGATCTATAAAAATTTTAGTCTTGATGTGTACTATCATTAATTATATAACCGATGTTTAAACGTGTTATGTATTTATTGTTTTTTTTTGTTCACCTCCATTGTGGGGTCAATAGGATCAAGCATGATATTTAATGTACGGTTCTATTGGGAACGTTAGAGGACGAATAGGCTCACAAGAAATTTTTTTTTAATTTCAAAAAAGCAACAAACATAAAATTTATTTCAATAAAAAATAAAATTCCATTTTAAAATTGTTTTTCAGGTTGTTTATTGCTAATATCAGGCTTTGTACTAATATCGAAAGCGACTAGAATCCAGTCATGTAATTTCACATCTGCTTCCTCAAGTTTTGTACATGTAAGGGCATCGCGTAGTTATCTAATACTTTGGACAACTCTTCTCAATGCTCTTCTACTCCAGAGTTGCTTTCAGATATTTGAACTTCTTCTTTTCCTCTGTGTCTTTCAGCTCTTCGCTGTCACTTTCAAATCTTATACGTTTTCCAGATTCCACGTGAATTGTCTTTTCCTTCTGTCTCTTCCAGCTATTCGATCAGTTTCAAATATTATACTGCTTCATGCTTCCATTTGACTGTCTCTTCTTTTTTCACTGCGTTTTTGTCGTTTGATTGTATCTCATTTGGCGCAATACCTTTCATTTCGAATCCTTGCTTCCATTTTGTTACCATTTTTCTAAATCTTGTTTTCAGATGCCGAAAAAACGCATATGGTTTATCGTAGTTGAGGGAGCAATGTTTCCTAACGTAACCTCTAAGTTGTAAAAATATACATTGAGAATTTGTGTAGATACAGCTGCTCTAGACCGTTTTACGTTTTGATAGAACCGTTTAAAAATGTCACGCTTGTATATTTTTATGAACCCGCTAGCGAAGTCTTTTTAGAGACATTGTTTTTAAACATACCAACAGTCTTACTTTTGTGTCGAAATATGGTTTAATTATTAGAGGAAGTCCAAACGCATTTGAAAGGTAATTCTACTCCGCATAAACCTTCACACGAGTTACAGTCACTCACTTTTTAGAGGATAGCATAGTTTGACGTTCATGTAATTTTACAGCATTTGTCTTTAAGTGCCGCTGCTGTACACTGTAGGGAATTCTGTATTTTTTTGACGCACCTCGCATGCTTACATTTTTTCTTGCTTTTATGGTCTCAGTATCTACATTATTCTCATGTTTTCTGTGTGGATCGTGATTATACGAACGAGAGATGATCATTTTATCCACTTGGCTTTTTGAGAAACTGATTCCCACAATAACTTTTTTGTTGTATCACTCCTGATATTTACAAAACATGTTAATATGTTATATTTCTATGATCGATTAGCCAATCACCTGACACTATCAGCTTGATCTCGGTTTGTTTTCTGAACTCTCCGGAAACGAAAGGGGATTCGTAGTTAAGACGTCCAGAATCTGAAAACTAATTTTAAAATAGAAAACAAGAAAACTGTACACTCGGTAAGATACTAACTTAATTTAAAACGTACAACTGATAATATTCACTTTAAATCTAAAAAATATGTTAAACTTTGTTTAAATCAGATCATTAAATTTATTTGAGATCAAAATAAGGAGAAAATAGCTGTTCACTAAATTCTGCAAACACAAAAGTTTAAAAATATTCAAAACATTTTTTAATGGTGGCATCAATAACCAATAACTTCATGAATTGGCTATAGTATCAAGCTTTCGAATACATTATAATTCACCGGTAAAGGGAATGCTTTGCAAAAATGAATGAATTACTCCTCGTGTATACAATAATACAAAAACACTCGTTGAATACATTTTGTGAAATGCTATTCCCTCATATATTTTATATCAGCACTCACTATTAGTCAACAAGTGATAGAAATGAAATAAAATTGACCCAATTTCAACAACTATAAACAAAGAGGTGCAAACTGATGTTGATAGTATAATCTAAGGGTTCTTTATCTGAAACAAACTTTGCATTAACTGGTTTAATTATTGTCTTATTGCTATTATTATTGAGGTAATACGTAATGTTACTGGTGAAAATGCAGTAGATCGGAAGTAACAGATAAGGAATGGGCTGGCAGCTCAGTGTAAATAGGGTGTGGTCGTGTTACTAATTTTGCGTTTAGGATAGCCCGTAATACATAAAACACAATAAGGGTAAGTCATAAATCATGAAAAATATGTCGAAAAAGTGCCACCTGTTAAATAAATGTATAGGGGAAAAACGGCATGACCTAGATCTTAAAATAATGGCCTAACAGGAAACAATAATATTCACTCGCCTCTATCTGAAAATTCTATTCCAAACATATCTACGGAAAGCTCACCTACACTTAAATAAGATCTTAAGCTTCATTTAAAATCGGCAAAAGTTGCGACTCAAAATTTATTATACATTTCGGTAAACTTCAACGTAAAATTATTGGCTCGATTAACAAAAAATAACTGGTCAACACGGTAATTAATTATTCAGTTTAAAATGAGTATACGTCACAACAAAAATAAATAAAACGCAATTAAATATTTATAGATGTCAATATAGGGGTCATAGCACCTAAACGCGAAAAGTTCACAGCAATCCTTACGTTAAAGTTGTTATTAAAATTATAAAAAAATATTGAACGTGGTCGCTGTAAAGTTGTGTAAATTAACAATTTCCACAAAACAAATAAATCATTCGACAACTTGAATGTAATCTAAATATCTTTTCTTTTAAATTTGGCACCTCGTAAGTAACTATGGCGTTGTGACAAAGGAATGAGATTACATCTCATATTACAGAAATGATATGCTAATTTTCTTAACACTAATCGTGTATTACAATAAGAATAAGGATTAAAATAAACAATCAGCACATTGTCCAAAACACATTAAATATATCTTTCTTACGTAAACTTTCTTATGTAAAAATTAATTGGAATGATTCTTGCAAGATTGAAATTTCCTAAAATCATATATTGTAAGCACCTTAATTTAAATAAACACCAAAATGATTATTGATAGCGTCGAACACATAAATTTGAGAAATTTTGCAACACGTAAATTTGTACAGCATACGCAGAATAAAATAAACGTAATGCACAGTATGATATATGTCACACTACTAAGAGTTTTCCCCTTTCCTCTGTACTGCGGTATAGGTAATGTTCGTGTAATTGACCCTATCGGTAACTGAACGGTGGACTCCGATATCTCTTCAAACTCCCTGATCCCAATCTAGCAGCTTCGCAGTCCAAAAGATTTAATGTACCTTTTATTTTATTTAAATTGTAATCAAGCAAATTTAGTAACGAAAATACTTAGGCCTCAAGCGAATGACTAATAAACTGTATCACCTGGTTTAATATATATTTACACACTCATTTATTTACAAAACGTTCGTCGTCCTTTATATACACAAATTAAACGGAAGTTTATATTTAAGTATTTGTTTGGAATAGCGGCGAATGCAGATGGACTGATCATACTGAATTTGCAAGCTAAAAATTTGCAAAAATGCAATTATCATTCCCAAGTGACTTATAACTTATACACTATCATTCCTCGATGGACCCGTAGAAAAATCACTACTAACTTTCGATACACATACTAAAATATCACCGCGGTGGCTGAATATTCTTCAAAATCCGCAAAAGGCGAACGAAAAAACTTTCCCACGGTAACATTCAATTAAACCCGGTAGATGGTAAGCAGATTCAGTAGGATCAAACTCCCATCGTGCATTCAACCTCTTCTTTTTATAGCTAGACCGCGACTCTATTAGTAATCTTTCAGTTTCCGCCATGATGTATCTCACTCCAACTAACTAATCATAAAAAACGTTTCTGCAAATCGTAAGCGTGTAAACACGAAAAAATCTACGTCACAGCATCAATTAATTCGTTAGTTTTTCGTATTTTCCCCAAAATCAAATTACTCTATTAAAACTTATTAAGTATATTAGTTCCTTCTAATTGAGGTCGTAACTTTAATGTTTAATTTCAACTGTGTTTTTGATCTCATAGATACTTGTACAGAAATGTTTAAACGTTTATTTTTAAAGTCAATGAGCTGTAAAACAATTCTCAATGCAACCAAAATTTTAGTATGCAACGCGCCTTAAATATTGCTCGAACTGTCCTTTATTTAAATATGATTAAAATAAATTTAAATTGTAATTCCTTGCTTATGATTACTTTTGTAAGTAAAACAACGAACAACATGGAAAAATGTGGACAGCAAAGTTTGCAAATAAATCATCTTAATAAGGGCAAACTCTTCAATAAAGAAAATGTTTGAAGTACAGTTAATACATATATTAAAAGAATTGATGTGTGCAGTAATGTCACATACATAATAAATGGTGACTTCTTAAAACTAACTTAAACTTCTGTCTAATGATACCCAAATATATGCATCGCACATAAAGAATTAAGGATGAATATAGGTACCCGGTGATAAAAGGTACGGAGTATCCGCACAAACAACAAGGAAAAATTTAATGGGTTTCTACTTTCAAACGTCTCAAAACACAAATAATCATCAAAATCAAATAGCGGTTGCAAAATCTTGCAAACTAGCACTCCTTCGTGGTCCGATGTGGTTACACTACAGATTGATATTTAATTTAACTATTTACTAAGTCTTTCACGGACACACTTTCATAAAAATAGGAGTATTTTAATTAAATTGTTAAAACAACTCTGTTGTCAAATAATTCTTAGGAACTAGCACATACTATTTATTAGTTTACTGATATTAAGCTAGCACACTAAATTATGCAGTTCACGATTGCCAAAAATAATTCGGGTAGTGATTACATTAAAATTGTCGAAGAACTACATGAAGACTGTCTGGTGACTGACCATTCCTACACTTTTTTTTTATATACCAAGGTTAACGTCATCCAAAAAAGTGTATATAAGTATGTAATGGATTGCACGTTTAGGATCAGTCGATAACCGATGAAGGCCAAGAATATCCAGGGACAGTGTACGCTGAAAGGATGGATGGAGACAGAATTTTTCACAAATTATTTCATAACAGCTAGTTTACCTAGTATTAAAGAAGACAGACCTGGAGTCATAATTTATTACGACCATTAAATACAAGTCAGTTATGAAAAGAGATCTGCAGGAAAACATCACAATTATTAAGCTGTCTTCACATGCGAGTCGTTTAGTCCAGTCGCTCGACCTGGCCATATTTAAGTCTTTCGAAACCAAATGGGATCAGAAACTTATTTATGGAAACGACTACACGTAGGCCTTAAATTACTAAAGAAATTTCTAAGCGAAACGTGCCTATAAATTCCTTCTCAAGTTATCCAGAATGCATTTAGAAAAGCAGGAATAGTTCCACTGAACAAATATGTTATTCCAGAAGATCAGTTTTTACCTGGAATGTTGCAAAGATAGAATTATTATTTTGCTAATTAATGTAAACACTCCACAACTTATGGCAAATATACTAAAACCTGTAGACCGTCCAGAACGAACGATGTAGCACGTCCAGAAAGTAACGCTGTAGCACGTCCGCCTTCAGCTGGAACTACTTGCCCCCGAAAGATATTACTATCGTTCGTCCATCATCAGCTAGCGCATCTTTCGTTTCATTTGAATACTTACTATTGTGCAAGGTTCAACAAAACCTATGCCCAAAAGGAAGAAGCGAAGGAGACTATGTCATGGGGCAGAGTTACTGACATCAGAACCAGCCATTGAACGTATGAAAAATCATGGCATGGCAAAAATTCTAAAGCAAAACTAAAGCCGAGTTAGAGTAAAAATACCAAAAAGCAACAACAAATATGTTCATCTGATAGCGAAGATGATTTGAAACAACAAATTATCCCAACATACGTAGACATAGATAATGATATAGATACAGAGGACATAATAAATTTATCTAAAGGTAATAAACATAATGATTCATTTACAATTGAGATAAACACTTGGGTATTAGAGCAATACACTAGTACAAAAAAAAACCATAAATCATTTTGTCGGGCAAGTAGTGAACAAATATGAATATGAATAAGTAAAAGACGGAAAACGCATTCAGGCGATGTCATACACAATGCACTTGAAATGGTCATTCCTGTGATAACTAGTGGTGTTAACCTTTTAGGGGTCGTGGTCTACCGAATGAACTTTAGTATTAAATAATATACTTTCCAAGCTATTTAAAGGGAAGATTTACGGAAAAAATTGTAGCCAACTCGTGCTAATTAGTCAGTAACAATCAGCTAATTAAATCTCTCGCCAGCTTCACTCGCTCAGAAATTAAAACTTATATCTCGATTGTTAATCAAGAACAGTGTTATTATTCTGAAAAAAAATAATTGTTTGAGAAGCACTGTAAATAAAACTTACGTAATTAAGTAAGGTTAAGATACTTATACAAAAATGATTTGGAAAAATGTACTACAAATTCGATATCTTAGCTCAAACTCAGCAAGTATTACAAGACCACATAGAAAAATGTATATAAGAATGTATCCAACAGTTTTAGTACAACCCGATGGTTCAACAATTAATATTCGGTATCACCAACCTCGACAAATCATTGAAGTAATTATAGTATTTTATTTAATTGAAATTATTTATTTAAATTTTAGTTACCTATTAATATTTGGACACTTAGCGAGGCTGAACGAAAGCAACGATTAGAGCAGAGGAAACCTAAACAAATTGTAAAATATGAGGAAGATATTGAAGATAATTTTGATTCTAATAAATATTTGAGTTATATAAAAAATTAGTGCTGTTTATGAAACGTAATCTTTGTAAATTGTTTAAGTAATTAATTTATTTGTTTTAATTCATTATTGATATGGTACTTTCATTATGCAAATTAAGGTAATTCATAATACAATGGGAGTGAGTGGAGAAAAGAAAGTATGTGAGACTTAATTCTAGATAAACATTTTACTTTTTAAATACTGAAAATTGTAACATCAAATCTATGCAGTGATATTGTTTTGTGTGTTTTAGTATCTGTGCAGTGCAAAAGTGTTTTCTTACAAATATTAATGGTAATATAACCAAATTGATTAAAATATCTTTCTGTAAACAATTTTTTTAATATAAAATTTTAATGTACAATACTGTATGTGCTCCATTGAACATATCGAATTAATCAGTTCCACATCACATTGTTATTAAATGTTGAATGTACGTTTTACTAAATTGTATTGTAGGTACACTTCATTTTAAAACTATTGCATTAATTAGGTACTGTACAGATGACAGTAATCCTGACTTTGCCAATCTTTCATGAAGAAATATGTTTGATATGAACATCAGCTAGTCTGTCAAAAATTGGGCAATCACATTCATAATGTGGAGTTAAAATTAATCTCGGCTTAACCCACCCTTATGCAATTGGTTCTTAATGATTATGTTAAGTATGGGTGTAGAATGTTATAAATTGTGTGTGCAAGATGAAGTTTTTTAGGTAAGGTATAATCTTTTATATACAGGTTTATTTACAAATATAACTTTCTGTGTTAAATTTTTATCTACATTATGTATGTCATCCTAATTATGTGTCACTGTCGTTAACTTCAAATTAACCGATATTGATGGTGGACATGTGTACAATACTACTACATGTTGCAGATCTATTTTTATATTACTTTACTGGTTTGAATTGTATTTTACCTTTCCATAGGTTTAACTGTTCCTTATATGTGTTAGATAACAATTGGTAATTCGAAGGTAAAGAAAAGCGATTGCAGCAGCTGTGGGAAACCTGTATGTGGCATGAAGGTTGTAATTTAAGTGAAATCGGTGAGGTGTATTTATTAGATGGGTACCTATACACTTCCCTCAAATGAAGACATTCAGTGGCAAATATATTTTAATGTAGCATTCAAAATATGTAATACAAGATACACACTGCCTTCAAATCGACCAGAACGCTCAGGGGAATACTAACCAAACCACACAATGAAGACTAGAATTCCAAGAGTTGTGTACATAACCTACCAATGCGAATGCGGCACATTTCGTTATCGAGTAAATATCAACTTTAACTTTTTATATGGCGCGAAAACATAGTACACTCTGAGCAGAAGAGGGGCACTATCCCCTCAACTTTTTTGTGACGTTACAAGCCCCACCTACTTTTTGTGCTGTAATTTGACCTTGAAGCCCACGTGGGGGCGTAATTTGACCTTGTGTATTTCCGATTACGTAGTTTGATCTTGACGCACACGTGGTAGGCGTGGTTTGACCTTGGGGCCTGTTATTGAGTTGGCCTTGGGGTCTCCCTTGAGTTGACCTTGGCCTAGCCAAGGTCAGAACCAAATCTATTCAGCGGGAAATTTGTATTCTAATAAGGGGGCCTAATACTAACTTGTAAGACGTATAGGATCTGCACCCTCTTGTCGGGGCCGCCCTTAACAGTGAAATGGTACTCTAATAAGGAGGCCCTAATGCTAAGTTGTAAGGCAGATGTAGGAACTTGTGTTAGGGTCTGCGTCTCCTTGTCGTGGCCCCCTTCGCTGGAAATAGTATACTAATAAGGGGGCCCTAATGCTAACTTGTAAGACAGGTATAGGAACTTGTTGTTAGGGTCTGCGCCCCTTGTCGTGACCCCTTGACGCGAAATTTGAGTTTGTGGCGCCGTCTAGTGATGTATTTTTAAACTAAAGAATGTTTTCAGTAATAGAAGTTGATCGTGCCCATCTGTCTCTCTTTCTCTCTCTCGGGTCTTTCTCAAACAAACAAATCAATTAAAATACTTTATCTTTTTTGGGTTTTTTAATGATGTATTTGCATATTTATGTAATACAATCAAATTGTGAAAAATTTTAATAAATATTACCTACTATTGACGAAGATAACTGTAAGTGTTATCGAAACGTTTACATTGTATTATATTAATATTCAAATACACCATTAAGAAACCCAAAAAAGATAAGTATTTTAATATGTATAATAATGCCAAAAGTTTACATTTTCATATAAACAAATCAATTAATCAAATCAAATTAAACTAATCAATTAAGCAAATCCAATCTCAAACAAATCACGCTCGATCAAATCAGCTCAATCTCAGTCAATCAAATGATAACTTACAGCTTGCGAAAACCAGCTTACAGTTCAAAAATACTGATTTGGTTTAACTTACAGCTTGTAAAACCAACCACAATTCAAAAATACCAAATTGATTTAACTTACATCTTGCAAAACCAGCTCTCAATTCAAAAATAACAGTCTGATGTAACTTACAGCGTGCAAAAAGACCAGTCTTCAAAAATGACATTGTTGTCAATATACGAACATCAAATTAGCGTGTAACACTATTGCCACGTTTTGCATACAATGATAAAAATATGTTTTAAATTTAAATTAGTAAAATGCTTATACAATAACAAATGTAACCAAACTCGAGGTCAGATCACTAATTATTTTACATACAAGGACTGTCTCAACGGAAATAAGTCTCACATTAAGGACTCTAAATTTATACACAAGACTTGGACGTCCTAAGTCGTTATTGAAAATACTCAACCACCTAAATACTTATACAATACAATAACAAATATAACTAAACTTGAAATTAGATCCGAATAGCAAAAACCTAATTATCTCTCAGACTTATTGTAATTTCCCATCTACCTGTCCTTTCGCATTAACTGTAGCATCGTTAGTGCGACCTTGCTGATATTTACACACATACTTTAAAAATGATTTTCACTGTGAGAATGTAAAGCCAACCTTCAACAGTATAGATACAAAAATTATTTTAAAATAGAGGGTAATTAAGTATTATCATAGATATACATCAAGCACAAATATCTACGCGGTTTTCCACTTGTTTCAGTATCCTTGTGCTTTTTAAGACTTTTTTGTCCGTAAAAATCTCTTTTGCCATCATTGCAAACAATGTTTTAGAAGAGATAATTAGTTATATTTGTTATTGTATTGTATAAGTGTTTAGGTGGTTGAACATTTTCAATAACGACGTAAGACGTTCAGTCTTGTTTATAAATCTAGGGTCCTGTATGTGAGAGGTATTTCCGTTAAGACTGTCCTTGCATGTAAAATAATATTCTGGTCTGACCTTGAGTTTGGTTATATTTGTTATTGTATAAGCATTTTACTAATTTAAATGTAAAACATATTTTTAGCATTATATGCAAAACGTGACAACAGTGTTAGACGCTAGTTTAATGTTCGAATGTTGACAGAAATGTCATTTTTTGAAGACTGTTTTTTTTTGCACGCTGTATGTTAAATCAGACTGTTATTTTTGAATTGAGAGATGGCTTTGCAAGATGTAAGTTAAATCAATTTGGTATTTTTGAATTGTGGTTGGTTTAGAAAGCTGTAAGTTAAACCAAATCAGTATTTTTGAACTGTAAGCTGGTTTTCGCAAGATGTAAGTTGTGATTTTGTTGATTGAGATTGATCTGATTGTTTGATTTGATCGAGCGTGATTTGTTTGAGATTGGTTTGCTTAATCGATTTAATTTGTTTGATTTGATTAATTCATGTTTTTTTTGTTTGCGAAAGAGACGAGAAGATGAGAGAGAGGGGAGAGAATCAAGAGAAACAAGGGGAACAAGGGAGATGAGAGAGAGAGACGGGAGAAACGAGAGAGAGAGAGAGAGAGAGATGAGTACGATCAACTTCTATTACAGAAAACATTCGCTAATTTAAAAATACATCACTAGATGGTTCTACAAATAAATTCAAATTTCGCGCCAAGGTGGCCACGACAACGGGGCGCAGATCCTAACACAAGATCCATATACCTGTTTTACAAGTTTGCATTAGGGCCCCCTTATTTCCAGCCAAGAGGGCGCAGACCCTAACACAAATTCCTACACCTACCTTACAAGTTAGCATTAGGGCCTCCTTATTAGAATACTATTTTACTGTTAACTGGGCCACGACAAGGTGGCGCGGACCCTAACACAAGTTCCTATACCTGTCTTACAAGTTAGCAAGTCTTATTGGAATACGAATTTAGATTTACCGCTGAACAGATTTGGTTTTGACCTTGGCTAACCTAAGGTCAATTCCAAGGGCAGATCCAAGGCCAAATCCAATGCCAAGCCCCAAAGTTACACCATGCCCACCACATGGCCGTCAAGGTCTAACCCGGGGTCAACCCTTAGGCCAAATTACGTTATTGAAAATTCCCAAGGTTAAATTACTCTCCCACGTGCGCGTCAAGGTCAAATTACGGCACAACAGTGGGCGGGGCTTGTGACGTCACAAAACAAGTGGAGGGTATAGTGCCCCCTTCTACTATCAAATCAAATGAGAATATAAAGCTTAAATTTTAAAATAGAAACAAAAATTAAAGCGCGATTTTTAGCGTAATACACACAGACAAATTCTACAGTTACAAATGAAACGTAGATATCTATTCAGTCGGAGCAAAAAACACTTGTCCGCTTTCGTAATTAGAACAATTTTCATGCCACCACAAGGAGCAGCTGGAGCATTCAATCTAGTCTTCTGATGGAGGTTCTGTGTAAACTTCGTTGCACGTAGGATAAAAAATGTTATCTCTTTTGATTAACTGTTTTTAGTTTGATTATGTCCATTTAATTCTGCTAATGTTCTTTTTTCCTTGCTTATTAACTTTCTTGCTTTCCTAGTTTACTTTTTTGTTCATTTTCTAACCCTGCTTTGTTAGGTGTTGATGCGAGAATGGTCGATTTTTTACCTTTTCTCATGCGTGATAGGGAAAGTTCCGTGGGAGACTTGTAAATAGATTTTGAAGTAAACATTTTTATCTTAGAAGGTCGTGGGTTATCAGATGTTTTGCTAAAATTGTCAATCTTGAATTTTTGGCAGAACTACTGGGATTAGATTTTGAAACAGATTCAGTCAAATTTGGGGGCACATTAACATTTGGTAAAGGCAGGCATCGTTTTTTGAACGTCATCAACAGTTTTAAAGGAACATTATCATCACTTGAAGAAGAGACATTTTGGATACATTTGTTGGTTGCTCTTGTTACTTAGGCAATTCTTTGATCCGTCACGATTGCCGGCAAGAAATCCTCCTCGGTAAATAAAACTTATTTACAGGCACAGTTCCACATGTTCTGAATGCATTAATATCTTTCCAATTGTGCTTACTTTATTATAAGCTTTGCCCAAACATTTCCGCTACATTCTCTTGGGTTATTGTACGATCAGGATGATTCACTAGCCACTGGTCGCAGTGTTAACCATAATAGTCTTTTAATGCTTTGAAAAAGCACCTATCAAGGTGTTGTATTCGGTGACTAGAATCGAGAGGAATGCTTAAGAAATGTATATTGTTTTCTCTGAAAAATATGGCAGCATCAAGGCTACAATATGAAGAATGGTTGTCCAAGATCAATAGTTCCGGGATTTTCTTATTAGTCTTCGAGTGTTTCTGAAAATGCTTCAAATTCACTAAACAGTTCTGAGTTTATGTATCCTGAATCGCTGATAGAGTGTGGAATCAGACGATGCACTAATCATAAGACTAGGTTTTGTCAGCTTCCTTGGGAATATTAAATCTGGTGGTATATCGTGTCCACTAGTACTAAAACAGCACACTGTGGTGATTAACTGCCCCCTTCAGCGGATATAATTTTGTTAACGCTACGCTTTCCTTTAGCAGCAATAACCTTTGGTATTTGGTTTGGCACGGTGGTAATACCGCTCTTATCCATGTTACATATTCTACTTGGAGGGAAACCAGAATCAGCCATGAGCATCGTTAAGTTGTCTTAGAACCGTTTAATTAGAATCTTGTTGAATCCCATAATTCTGCCTTTGGGAGTTGTTAGTGACATTATGTTTTCTTCAAAAAAAAACTGAGTTTAGTCAATTTTGTTTGTTGGGTATTATATTCATGGCGAATGTGGAAACTCATAAGCTATTTTCCTAAACATCTTTCTCACTGCACCGTAGAATCGCCCAAGAGATTCCAATCCATAACCACGTTTTAGGCGTTTTCTTAAAGATGACTCGCCGACTTGAAAGTCTCTTGCAATGGCTCGTATTGATTCTCCATTTTCCGTTCTTCACCGAGCTTCTTGAAGCATTACTTCAGTAATCGGTTTCCTATTTGTTTTTCGTTTATAGACCCTGAGACAAAAAAACAACAGGGCAAGAGTCCGCATCGGTGTTTCTACCCCACTATTAAGTAAATTTAACCTATAAATTTATTATGCAAGTGTTCGTACTGGATTATGTATACAAGAAATCTATGGATCGAAAACGCTATTTTTGGAACTCACCGTATGACTGCTCTGTTTGACACTCTAAACTCCACTACATACAAGCTTTAGATCGGTTGCACTTTTGATATATGAGGGTTGGCCATTTCTATGCAGTACGCGCATTCTCGAAACGGACTTTTCCCCGCTGCTTTTACTCGAACTTACTTTAACATATTATTGGGAATATATTATTTACAACACACTTCAAAGAGGTACCATTATTTCCTAAACAAATAAGCTCTTTTTACTGTTTAATGTAAAACTCCGGATATCATTTCTATAGTAATTTTATTAAACGATGTGAACTTAACCTTGGTTTTTTTAAGTAACCCCAGAGGAAAAATGGGGTTACGTTGGGTAACCGCGCGGGCCAGGAAACGTTACCATAAGTACCATTCAGTATCCCTGGAAATTTTTAGGAATGGTACTCTCGATCTGTCTTATTGAAATCACAAATGTTGTTTATTCTATAACAGCAGCCAGACTTTCTTCTAACTGATTATATAGCAAGTTGAAATAACTTTCCACTGTTACGGTATTGTGGTAAATAAAAGGTCCCAATATTGTTGTTCCAAGAATTCCGCACCACATGTTGAATCTAAACTTGCGTTGATGTCTGGATTCCTTTTTTAGCCGTTTGGTGCCCAATAAATGGGTGTTACGTCTATGAAAAATTTCGTTGTTAGTGGTCATACTTTCGTCCGACCAAATTATTTTAAAGGAAAAATGAAAGTCGTTTTCTGAATTTGTAGGGATTAAATTTATTTTTCTCAGAATAAAATGGAAAGCAGATTTCGCTTCTCCAATTTGGTAACTTGTTGACACTTCAGGATTTTCAATAGACTGCATGATTAACTTGATATTTCTTTTTCTTTCATTAGATGTTTTCTGGTCTTAATAGTTGCTTTAAATGATTCATATTCCTTTAGGTTAAATGCGAGACGCCTATTGGGTTGCATCCTTTCAGGGTACCAATAAATGTAGATGTTTTCAGCAGCTATGCAGTTCTTATTAAACAAGATATACAAGGTAACATGTCACATTTTTCTAAGTTAGAAAAATTTCCTCCCGGTATTCTTCGAAATAAACGATTACTGTACACAAGTGTTAACAATCTGCATGTTTTTGAAAGTGGTCAGAACTGTCAGACGCCTATTATTGAAATCCTACCAATAAAAAAATGAACGAAATTAAAAAAAAAACTTTTTTTCGACAAAAAGTTTGCAATCAATTACATTGTGTTGTACATCATTGAAATGGTTATGAACAATGCTATCTAGCACAGAGTATATTATGTTTTCGCGCCATATAAAAAGGTAAAGTTGATGTTTACTCGTTAACGAAATGTCGAAAAAAAAGTATAAATCTCATCTTGTAGATCTCAAAAAGTGAGAATGAGAAAGAATTGTTTGTTCTTGATATTTTTGAAATAACTTCAAAAATAAATATAAACGGAAATAAAAAAATGAAAATAAATTTAAAAAAATCATAGTTTTCAAAATATTGAAAAACCGAAATTGACTTTTGTAACCGCTGTTTATAAGGCCTCTATCATTCTTTCTGAGATCCCAATGCAGTCCATCTTTATCCTGGACACACTGTATATTTATGCTGAGCATAAACGAAAGGCCAAGAGAGATGTGACAAATGGGTTTTTACTAATATCTGAGATATGGAAACTTTTCTAGGAATTATTGTGTGGATGGGGTTTATGAAACTATGGACCACCAAGTTTGTAAATATGTTATATACTAAAGTGACAAAACTCATTCTCCAAAATATACTATGTTCCATCTTAATTTGCATAAAAGCAGGCCATGATATTGTTTCTGTAGTGATACTCCCATTTGTCAAAATTACAAGAAGTCAATTTGTCGCGCCCTGTCAAAAATAATCGTTGTGTGTTGCCTACTTAAGTAACGTATATGATGATCAAGTCTCGTATTAAATTAATAATAATTTGTTGAGAAAATGCCAAACGTCATCCTAAAGAGTAGAACGATGCAAATTTTAAGATTAAAAATAGTGCAAGTGGTGGTCAACTTATCGTAACGGTGTCGGATATATTTCAAGTAGGCATGAACTTAAATCACTTTTTCGTGCGCACATTAAGCATGTATTTGGTTTTAGACTTCACAGCGAACTATTCAAGACATCACAATGACGATACCTCAAAATTTAAAGTCGACATATTGTGGCAAACGCGGAAAATGTGAATTTTGGGATTTCACCTCTCGCAAAGATCTACAACTATTAATTTGGCATTTTAATTCGAAAAATAAATAATTTATTTTGAACAAATTATACCATCACGTAAAAACAGATTTTGATATTGATGGGGGTCGAATGACATTATTTAGAATTTTGAAATCAGTGGGTTACAAACACAATCGTGTAAATGGACAGAGAATATTGTGTGAAATGAAACACGTCGCCAAAATTAAGCTTTTGAGAAAATTTCTGCAGTTGCAAAGTTTAGGCCTAGATACTAAATTTGTGTATCTAGACGAAACGTGGGATGGGGACCAGTTTTAAAATTGGGTGATTAAACAACTGATTCCTACTTTGTCTAAACTACCCGGAAATGGTGTGCTGGTTATGGACAACTCATCGTATCATTCGGTACAGTTAAGCTAGCCCTCATTTTTAGTACGGAAGATCAGCTGCAGGAGTGGTTGGTTAGGCACGGGATCTAAATTGAGGGCAAAATTACAAGAAGGCATCTGTAGAACCAAATTCAACAGTTTAGATCCAGAGAGAAAAATTATGCAGTTGATAATATTTTGATTAAGCATGGGTATGATTGTCAATATAACCGTATTGAAATGGCATGGGGTTTTTGTAAAAATTCGTACAATAAGCAAATAAGTTCTAAACCTCCATCGAAAGATAGGATTCAGAAATTATGGTTTGATGCTTTATTCAAGTCTTCTGCTACAATGTGGAAAAATTTTTGTTCGAGTATGGGAAAGATTATTTCAAATTATTGGGAGAAATATATGGGAAATTTCTCGATTAATAATATCCCACTTGTTGTTATAGAACTAGGAGAATCCGTTTTCGATTCAGATAGTGAAATGGATTCAGATTTTTGGTGATATAATGAAGTTGGAATAAGACCCCACTGTTTGGCGTCAAAATTTTAGCAAAAATACATTTAAATATTTGGTTTTCGTCAGGTCTTGTCCGTCGATACGAAAGCAGCAATTTTGTGGTAAATTCAATTTAGCCACGACTTAAATGGATAGGTTTTTGGTTCTTTACTTTCATGTGTACGTAACTGCAGTCAATAAAAGAACGATACAGCAAATTTCACCATGTAAGCAAATCTTTATATTGGGTTACTTATGAAAAAGCGCTGTTGATTTCCTGGATTGGTTAAATTAATTAGATACATATTGATGTTTTGACTTTGCGACCGACCGAAGAACTAAGTTTCCATATAAACATACTTACATCTACATCATGTTTAATAGCCAAGGAAAGAAAGAGAAAAATGCAGTAGGTGAATTTTGTCACTAAAGCAAGTCTTCACATTAGATTATTCATAAAATAGCGCTCTGGATTTCCTGCATATTTCTCCCGTTTTTTTATTTTGGAAGGGCCAGAAAAGGAGAAGACATTTTTATTAGTTTTTACATAGATTTGGTTAACAAAACATCTCATTGTATTAGATAAGACACCATGTTGTGATTTATGACCGATGTAAAGAATGTACAATTTCCGATTTATGTAGGCAATAGACGTTCAAGGTCTGAAGACTAAAATTTACTTATTTTTTAAACAGGTTAACTTATCACATAAGTTAATAACATACTTCCATATTTTTATAAGTGGTATAGAAAAGTGGCAGTTGAACTAATTTGTTTGCTCTGAATTGGTTAATCTGTTTATAAGTTGTAGCAATGCCCCTTTCTGGGAATAAACAACAATCCTATGAAACCAAATACAAACATGAGCTTCAAATGCCTGTAAGAAAAATTGATGTGTGGACATATTATGCCAAATTGAAAATATTGTCAAAATTGTCAAAATATATTAAATTTCAAGAAATCTTTTACTATATTTTAATGCGAAAGTAAAAAAAAATCCAATGTTTATTTTACTATTTATGTGATATTCTTTTATAATCATCTGAGATCGGATGGCCATCATTACAGTACTCTCATTCGTTTCTTATTATTGAACTTAAGAGGTGTAGGTATGCATTAAGTGCTTGGTTCCGGGGACAGGTAGATAGGGGAATGGGAATTTAGTACAAAAAGAAGATGACAGAAAATACGGGTTGAAAAGTGGGGTAGGATCGAAAGTAGCGGTTGAAGAATTGGTCCAAAAATATCACAGAAAATGAGGGTTGAAATTGTGTAGGGGGAGAAGCTAGAGGTGGCTTTCACACGCCTTGGGTTTAATGCTAAATAAACACGTTCATATGTGATCAGTGCTACATGTATACTATACAATATTTAAAGAGATCAAACGAATTAACGACCTATTTATACCATGGTTACTGAGAGTTTGCACATACATGAGACAATAATAAAAAATCGCGTTCTAAATATTTGTGCTATGAAGAGAATAGTCGAATAGAGATTATTATGAGTATTCCCTAGTGTTCTTGGAGGGCTGACGATTGATATTGGTATTGAACTTAAGAGGTGTAGGTATCCATTAAGTGTTCGGTACCGGAGACAGGTCTCTATACCCTCAGGCCACGTTGAAGTCGGCAAACCTAATTTTTGCATTCTTTTGGCAATAGGCGGAAAAATGAATTAAAATGTTTTGTTTCTTGTTTCTTTTGTAATATTCTAAGTGCAAGATAAGTTTGTCCAATAAAAAGTTGGCCAGCGACAACGTAAAGATCAAAGCTGACTGATACCAACATGGAAATCTGGCATGGTGGACCACAGCCTAGTCTGCTAGTGAGGAGGATGCAAAACCTATTTGACGATATTGAACGGTTTTAATTGTTTCAAATCATACCCGATTCTGAAGAGAGAAGATCAAGGATATGTATAGTCATGGGTACAACACTATCGTTATTAAAATACTACTAGAAATGGTACCAAAGAACACTCTACCAGTGTACCTATTTAGAATACCTGTTGTGGGGTGTTGTAGTTTTAGGAAGGGGTTGTGCTTCAAAGTTATGGTCGATATGATTTAATAAATAGCTGATCATCCGACAAAGTTTTTGATGTAGATTATAAACAAGTGTATGTGTTGACGGTTTCTCTTAGTAGTTAGTTAGTACCTACCTATTTAAAAAAAACAGTTTATAATACGAACTATTATGTGGTATAGTTTCTAAATCATCATATTTACAGCACAATTGTGTAATGTAAACAGATATTAAAATTAAATTTATTCATATTCCCCATTCAAGTTCTGATTTAAAGTTAGATTCATAATTAGAAATTTGTTGAACCCGTCCCTGCGGTATGGGAGATGCGAAAAAGATGGCAGTGAAAGGTTGCCACAATTAAAAATACTTTTAATTTCGACCAATTTTAAAGTTTTTATGTTACTAAACGTTTACTTATAACAAATTTTCGAATTTGTTATAAAAGTGAGTACTTACAATCAATTTAATGCCCTTTACTTCAATAAATACCCAAATATAATCCACCTATGTATGTACTGCGTGCAGTAAGTTGCATATCAAGCTTTCTAGAAGTTTCTTTTAATAGACAAATAAATATAACACATTTAATCTACTGTTTGCAAATTATAATGCATATTATTTGTTACAGATAATTGAATTCGTATTTTCTTATCAGTTGATAACAGATCAAACGGACGGAAATGACAGTTGTGGGAGAAATGTGAAACGAAATTTTGACAAATTCATTGTAAACTTAAAAGTTAATAATGTGTGTTTTTGTGCTTAAATCAGTAAATTATGTGTAATATCACGTGTTATAAATATTGCAAAAGTTGTGTAGTACCATGTATGAAATTGGTTAATCCACCGTAATTGAATAGTTTTCTTTTTTCCATCATGTACTGCTCCAATGTAATTAATAATGAAACCCATTGTATATATGACACACCATGTGACCCTGCTGATACTGGATACCAAAAATCGACAAAAACTAATAACGAACTCTCAGAACCACCAAGAACACGTTGCGATAAATTAAAAACAGGTGCTTCGTGTCAAGCATTAAGACATGCAGTTGCATCTCTTAACCGACTTGATGATTTTCAACAGGAAAAAATTGGTTCAGGATTTTTTTCGGAAGTCTTCAAGGTGAGAATTTTTAAATATTGATTACATTGCAGATATGATGGTTATCATAAGAATGTATGTTTAAACAATTAAACTATTATCAGTTTGATAACTATTGAAGTACAAGAGGTATTTGATTTGTGCTTATAATTGTAAAATTGCCACTGGATATAATTTTTTTAAAACTCATTTACTTTGATAAATGATTTTTGAATATTGTTTTATTTATTTCACAATTTACACCATGTTTTTACGTATTTCTTTGCCAAATTAATTATGTATAATAGAAATTTTACCTTCTAAAGTTGTAAATTTTTTTACAAATTAAGAAAAATATCAACATTTCGTCACATTATATCAGTTCAGTTTTGAAATTTAACCATGTGTGTAAAACTTGGTCTAGATTGTACATCTGACCATACTTAAGCTCGCTTAATAATTGAGCTAGAGAAACTCAAGAAGTGTCATTTTGTTTGGTCTTTTCCATTATATAAAATGCATTAGAAAGTGGAGAAAAAGCTATAAAATTGTTTTAAAACTGGCAACAGCTGTATTTCTTCGATTACAACCTTGGTACATTAAGTCAATGCTAATGATGTCATTTGGAGCGGCCCAAAAACTAAAAGAAAAAACTTTGGCACACCATAATACTTATTTATTTAAAAAATATAGCATGAACATTTTTATATCAAAATTAAACACTAATTTGATGTATGAAGCTGTGTGTGATTCGATAATAGTTCATTATCATTTGGTTCAAATTTGAACGTAAGGTGTTTATCCCTCAATCTTTTAGTTTAATTGTATATAAACAAACAACTTGCATGACAATGGTACGTTGGAATAACTGAAATTGTGTTTGCTCAGTAAGCACAGCTCTTGCAAAGTTTCAAGTTAGCTGATGCGACCAGTAGCATATTATTTATAACATAAAATTCGCAATATTACCACAATTTTAAACTCGAACAAAAGGTTGGATATTTTACATTGTAAGTGTCATTGCTATTTTTAATTCACTGGTCTAAAAGGTCCGCCAAGTACATGTTTTTCATAACAGGAGGGGCCAAAAAAAACTGGCCTGAAAAATTTTTAATTCAGTTTATATACAAAAAAACCTCTAATTTCCTTTGAAATATTAATACTAATGCACTTGTCCAATCTTGCATACAAACTTTAAAAAAAAAATTACCAAAAAATTAATTAACCGTACGAAAAGAGGATGGTGAGTAAATGCTCTCTACTGGTAAAATATGAGTAACGACATATTTTTTTTTTTAATTATCCCTGTTTCTAATTTATTGCATATATAATATATTTTAAACCAAGCATTAACGATTTTCTTTGCAAAATAAACAGTATTAAAAAAAAATGTTCGAAAATGGCATGTTTCGCTGTGGTAACGAATCATTGGTAACATACACATAGAAAATTGGGGTGTACTATAGTCGGCAGCCCCTGCATAAATTTCAAGATACAGTGAGTGTTTTTTTTGCTAATCGGCCAAGTATTAATGTGCCTTCGACTAGTCACAAAATCAGTTAGACCTCAGTGTTCACCTAATTCAATTCATGTGAAACCGACTAACTGCCGGCAAGCTGCTGCTGAACTGTATCGACCAAGTATTGATGTGCCTTCGACTAGTCACTGAATCAGTCAACTTAGTTAATGTAGGTCAGTTAGGTTAGATTAGTTAGGTTAGGTTAGTTAGTTTAATTAAATGCTGTTGGTGTTAAATAAATTTTATGCAAATTTCCCGTTATGTGTGTTCTTTGATGAAATTTATGCAGGGGCTGTCGACTATAGTAGCCCAAAATTGGTTATTGTTGATGGTATAATTTAAAACGTGGAATATGAAGATGCACATTGCACTTGTTACACATATGAATTGTGCGATTTTATTTCCACATATTTTACACCTTCAAGCTTTCTCTGCTTGTGTCACTACTAACTATATGGCCAACTGTATCGCAGTACACTTTGTCAATATCAGTGGGTTGTTGATGTTTTGTCATTTTGGGTGCACTTTTCAACAGACGTAAAGCTATGTAAGATTTAAAATCAATTTGGGACATTTTAATTTCATTGACAATATTGTATAGCTTCCAAGTCTTTATTACTGTGCTGACGACCGAGTTACAAAATATCGGCCACCACCATTTTACCTAACACTCTACACCTGTAATTAGCAATGCCATTGTCGTAAAGGTCCACTCCACCCATATATTCGGTTGTGAAATTTTAATTTCTTTTTTTTTCGTTTCTACTATAGTGTTTTGTTGTAATCAAGGGCTATACATACAAGCGAAATCTTTGCAAACCTCTTCAAAAGTGCTATCGTGCAAGCCTCTCTACTTTTTGGACACACTTTTACCGTTCTAAAGTGTAACTGCTTGTCATATTCTTACGATTGGTTCCAGTAGCAAAAAATCCTTTACATTTTAGCTCAACAAACAGTTTATATGACAAAAAATAGTTATCAAAGAGTATTCGATGCTGGACTGGATTTTTTATTACTTCAAGCAAAGCTAAGACCACTTAACCTCCAAGTCCAAAAGGCGATTTTTCTGAGCTTCTCCATAATTATGGCAATGAATAAAATAATATCCATGAGAGAAACAAAAAAATATCGTTTAATTGTTTGGAACCGATTACGACTCATACAATTTTTAACAGTAGCTACACCTCTTATCTTCTTCTTTGAACCAATACATTGGTATTTGAGGCAGGTGTGATATCCAGATAATATAATTATTCCTAAAAATTTTGATAGTTCCACTCCGTCAAACTCAAAATTATGACAATTACTGTCTTTGGCGTACTTCAAAGAAAATTCAGCTATTATATCGGTTAACAATTTGTCAAAAAATAGAAAAAATACTTTTAATGGGGTTTTACCAACTAGTAGTGTACTCATAGTCTGATGGTCCCCTTGCACCTATTCAGGCAATTGTATATGATTATTACCAATGGTGCGTTTACCAACCGCATCACTTTCAAATGTCATAGCGCTCGTGTTGGTTATTATAATAATATGAAATATACACTGAGGGAAACTAAATATAATAACATAAATATATAAAAATTATAAAATAACAATAACTATAATATGCGTAAATCTCAATTCCAAGTTCCATAGTGGAAATGCATATCAATGTCCACAAAACCCGTTTCTGTCAGGTTTTTTTTTTCATTTAGGGGAATAAAACAAGTCACAAGGGGCTAGGTCGTGTGAATACGGGGATCGAGCACAGGGGTCATACCATTTTTTGTCAACAATTGGCGTACTGACAGCGCTGTGTGAGCAGGAGGGTTGTCGTGGGGGAAAAACCAGTCACCTGTCGCCCACAAATCAGGTCTCTCTCGGCGCACACTGTTACACAACCTTTTTAAAACTTCCAGGCATAAAGCCTAGTTAACAGTCTGACCCGGTGAAACAAACTGAGTGGTTAACTCCTCTCACGTCGAAAAAATAAATTAGCCTCATCGTTTTGACGTTCGATTTCACTTTACTAGCTTTTTTAGGGCGCGGGGAACTTGGAGTCTTCCGTTGACTTGATTGTTGCTTGGTTTCGGAGTCATAACCGTAGCACCACGATTCGTCACCTGTTATGACCTTGTTAAAAAATTTGAATCAGTTTGTAACATGTCTTTCAATTCACAGTACGCTTCCATGCGAAGTTGTTTTTGTTCAACAGGCAGCAACCGAGGCACAAATTTGGCGACCACTCTTTTCATACTCAATTCTTCAGTGAAATGCGCTGGACTGAACTCTTAAGTCACTCCGGATAGCTGCATAAGTTCGTCAATAGTTCGACGTCGATCTTCACGATTTTTCTAATTTTTTCGACATTTTTACCAGTGCGGGAAGTGGAAGGACGACCTGAGCAAGGTTGGTGATTAATTAACATTGCCCCTTTTTTTGAAGCTAGAAAACCACTCAAACAGTTGCGTTCTCCCTATCGCATTGTCCTTGTAGATAGTCTGTAACATTTCAAACGTTTCTTAGCCATTTTCCCCAATAAAAATAAGAAATAAAAATTTGGTGGCAACATGCTGTTCACGGAAATCAGACATCGTAAAATACTACGAGCGCGAAACAAGTGTCTCGAAAAAATTCACGCGAAAGGAATAGGACTTTCATTCGCAACCTGACTGCGGAATGTCAGCTGTATACGAGTTTAGCGTGAGAACGCTGTGCTACCGAAACTCCACCCACCATACAATCAGTCCTGTTTATTTTGAGCCCCTTCGCAAATGATTAAAGATGCTCACATTATACCAAATTCATTGCGGAAAGTAGAAATTGTTGGGTTTTGTTTACGATAGAAGAGCAGTTACCTATACTCTGTCACCCAAGATTTTTAAACATCGTGATGGGGTATATTCAGGTAGGGTGTGCAACACTTAAAAATATAATCAAAATTATTACTGTGAGATTTGAGTTTCTAACTGAAATTTGAGGTGGTTTTGCTTAATTTTAAATCGCAGCGTTGATATTCTATAAATTAAATGTAGCTCAGTGTAAACATTGTTTTAAATGTGGGTGCTAGGTGTTTTTTTAAATATATTATGTAGGTGGCAGTATGGTAAAAGAAGATTTTAAAAGTACAGTGTTTTAAAAAATGCTACAATAATTACATCCTAATATTATTCACCGATGTGAAATTAGCAATAGCTGACAAGCAGCATACCGCATATTCCATATGAAGTTAGCAATAAGTCTTCAACTATAAATATGCAAATAGAAATACATCTTTGTGCTTATTTTTACACATAAATTATACGAGTTATAATAAATACTAGTTAGAAAAAAAATCGATATCTCCTATTTGTCTGTAATAACGTTGTAATTTTCTCAGATTAGTCATTAGCACATCCATTGTTACTGAACTAAAAATGCTATAAAGAAAGACGTTTCGTCCTCAAAATTGAAAAGTGAATTATTAACATAAACTCTTCGTATATTAAGCAATAAGTAGTACATATTCTTTATTTTTTTGTAAAAAATTATAAACTTGCTAGTCTGTGCTTGACATCGCGATGTAAAAATGTTCTAAGGAACAGTGCTTTACGCTCAAAATGGAACAATTTATTTATTGATATGAAACTTACATAGGCTGTTTCCTCCGAGGGGTTCCAGTAAATATGGTGCACAGCGATAAATAACTATTATAAATATGATCGTAAATATTGTAGAGTCGTAAATATTAGCAAATATTCGTAAATATCGGTAAATCTTCGTAAATGTGCGTAAAAATTAGAAGAATTTCGAAAATATACCGTGTCATTTAGACTATGGAGCTTGAAAATTATGTACTATTACTCGTATGTTGTCTCAGCAATGCCTAAAGCGACGCCTTGAAACGCAAAATAGGCACGTTACATGAGCTAATTTTCATAGCCGACGCCTTATACTATTTTTATCACGCGCGAACTGACGGTAACTAAGTCGTTAGCTGGCATAACCACTTCAGGCACAATTAAACACGAACATTCATTGCTCTAATTTGTCAGCTCATACCAGATTATACTGTTGTTCTAATCGATTCGCGCGAACTGACGCTGTGCTCACATAACGATCTAAAGTTAACACAGCCACTTCATACAATTAAAAACATGACAGACAATCTTTTAAGTGCTAATTTGTTGCTTACTTTTCAGATTTTGTTGTTCTAACTCACCTGAACAACCATGGCTGTGCTCACATACAGTTCTAAAGTTACACAGACCTTAATAAAATTAATGAGATAATCTCGACGAATAACGTTTCCCCGATTTTGTTGCTCGCGGTTTGAACCAAGTTCGATTTTGTTGCCCTACCCTCGACCCTCGAAAAGCCACCCCTAACTGTCATACGTTAGCACAACACCTCGAAAAATTAAATTAATGAGAGATCTCGACCGATTACTTTTCCCCGATTTTGTTGCTCGCGATTTGCACCAAGTTAGATTTTGTTGCTCCACCCTTGACTCCCGAAAAGCCGCCCCTGGCCGGTGTACGTCAGCACAACACCTCGAAAAATGTAAATTGATCAGATAATATGCTCCTTTCCTTTTAAAAGTCGATTTTAAATGTTTCCTCACTTATTATTTTCTCAATATTGTAATTTTGTCGTATAGTATTATTACAATCAATGTTTATTATGTACGTTTTAATTTGAATTCATTGGTAAATATTATTTATATTCTCTTTTAGAATGGATCGTGTGTAATATTCCTTTTTTAAATTTACTTTTGCACATATTTAATGTGATGTAACTAATATACTGGGTTGCCCACTTGCCCTCTACATTTTTTGATAATACCTTTAATATTAATTTTAGTTTACACCCTAAAAATATTTTGAGCCCTGTACGGCTTTCGGTTTCATCTGTACAGGACCGTACTCAATTATTTTAAATGGAACATACTATAAATTTTAATATTTTTGAAATCCACATTCGATTCTAGACCAAGTTTGTTTGACCTTTACCGTATTTAAGTCCACTCATTTAGGAAAAAATAAATGTTTTAAAAAATTATCTCCGGAATTAACATTCAGTAAAAAAATCATAACTATTCAATCGTTGGCAGCAGAGCAACGGAATTGGAGATTATCATAAACAAAGAGCCTTTTATTTATGGTTATGCTGATTTTGAACGAAATTTGTTGCAAAAGAGCCGTACTGCTTTTTTTCTAACGACCACGGAAGAAATAGCGAAGTCGACTATTTTAAATGGAACACCCTGTATATTTTTTCATGAACAACTGCTTTTTAAGTTGTCTTTGATACCTTAAACACATCTTAACTATAGTTAATAGTTTCCAATAACGAACCTGGTTGATACGTCGAATGTTTACGGAATCCTCAAAGTAAAATTGGCTAGCGTCTACAAAGAGATATTCTGATAGACGGCATTTAAATTACTTAGCAGCATTTGTTAAAATCCTTGCAAGATTCGGACAGTATTCAAAACATTCAGTGAGAAGTATACAGTCCTGAGTGAATCAGAATAACATTTAAATACATAAGTTGCATGCCACAATAACGAACTGGCAAATTGCGGGAAATGTTTAGAAATTAGGGACATCAGTTTACGAGATATTCTGATAAAGCGCCCATTTTCATCCATACCGGTTTCAAAGATTCCTAGAAGATTCTTGGGAATCAAACCGTTTAAGATTTGTAATAATAATGTCGTTGAGGCCAAAAGTGTAAAAATTGGAAATTTCAGAAGTTTGCAGGACATGACACGTATTCTTAATAAGCGCCCATTTTCATCCATACCGGTTTCGAATCAGACGTTCCAGAATGACGTGTTTATGAACAGTTCACAGTCGTTTCATTATTATGTCGTTGGGCCAATGATAAATCCAGTAATGTACACTTTAATAATGTTTTATTCACGGACGAATCAACGTTCAGAATGACGTTTATGAACAGTCGCACTATCATTATATTCTGATATAAACCCATGTAAGGAAGTATGACCGTCAGCATCGATGGTCGCCAAACACGTTCGTTGGCCATATGTTGTCAGATAGCATACGTTCGATAGACGTTCAAACTTAAGTTAATCCGATTTTTTTGAGGCATGATTTGCCGATCTTGCTAGAAGTCAGTCAACTCTTTGATGGTGCATCAACGCATGTGTTTCTAATATGACGGCGCTCCTGCCCACTACGGAATTGGAGTAAGAAACTTCTTAAACGATGAATATACTCAAAGGTGGGTTGGAAGAGGAGGGCCCGTAAATTGGCCACCCCCATTACCAACCAGACTTCTATCGGGATGTGTAAAAGAAAGTGTATACCAAGAACAGCCTACAACTTCGGACAAAAAAAAACAGGATACGCGAAGCGCCTGAAATCTTGGAAGATGTTAATACAAGTTTTTCAAATCGTGTAAGGCAGTGTTTACAAAATAATGGTGGGCTCTTTGAAGTTATTTTAAATTAATGTTTACTGTTTTGTGTTTTGTACCGTTTGTTTTTATGTAAGTTGGTTTAATAAGGAATGTTATACATCAGCAAATAATTATAAGTAAACATCTCATTCAAATAGTATTATTGTTTGTTGCTCCTTTAATTTTATTTTGAGGATTGGCCGAAAAAACAAAATAATTCAAACTAAGCTTATTATCGCGGAAACTATTAACTTTAGATATAAGACATATTTAACAAAAATCAGACAACTTAAAAAGCAGTTCATTCGTGAAAAAATATAGCGGGAGTTCTATTTATAATAGTCCACTTTTGCTATTTCTTCCGTGGTCATTAGAAAAAAAATAGTACGACCCTTTTGCAACAAATTTCGTTCAAAATCAGCATATCGATAAATAAAAGGCTCTTGTATATGAGAATCTTCAATTTCGTTGCTCTGCTGCCAACGATTGAATAGTTATGATTTTTTACTGAATTCTAATTTCGGAGAGAATTTTTAAAACATTTATTTTTCCTTAAATTAAGTAGGAAAAAGGTCTAACAAACTTGGCCTAGAATCGAATGTGGACTTCAAAAATAGTAAAATTTATAGGGTGTTCCATTTAAAATAATTGAATACAGTCCTGTACAGGCGAAACCGGAAGCCATGACGGGCTCAAAATATTTATAGGTTGTAAACAACGAAAATCTAAATTGAAAATGTCTCGTGACCTTTTGTCCTAAAATTAATGTTAAAGGCACTATCAAAGAACGCAGGGCAAGTGGGCAACCCTGGGTAATGGATGAAAAAGGAGTAGGATAACAAAGTGGATAAGGTGACCGTTACTATTTTGTAGCTAATATGACGAGCTGATGCCTAACTCATAACGTTTTTAGTTCGTATGTTCAATTTTTTTAAAATATAATGTAAGTAAAGTTTTTGTTTTTAATATATAATTTAATTTGTGCCTTTCATGTACAGTGTGTCCCATTTTCGATGATATTTCGGGGTATCTCACTTACGAGTAAAGATACAGAGTTGCGGTTTTCATAATGCCGTGCTACTTTTTGTGAGAAGAACGCTGGTATAAACAAAACTTTCATAGCCCGCTACGTTTCTGAGATATATGGCGAAATTGAAAATATTGCATTTTTGGGACCCCCCCTTGTATCTCCGTTATCCTTTAATGTATGGCAAAGGTAAAAATTGGTTCTTATACAGTTTTTTACGTAGAATCCAGTGGCGTAGTCGTATTTTAATTTTTAGTTATAAATAAAACTTATGGTTTTAACGGAACACCCTGTATATTTTCTTGCGTTTGATTGGAAACTTTGTAAGCTTTACAAAAATATATAGTACATGTGTATTTTAAATAATAAACCTAAAAATGATGATTTCACAAAATCTGCGTAATATAGTAGCGCCGTGGAGAGGTGTCTCATGGCGGACTCGAGAATGGGGATATAATTATTACTGTGAAATGCATCTGTTTCCCTTTATCTTAGTGCGAAGTTCCCACTTAAAGAAAGACGGGTCATAATTTATACGTCTGCTATATATTTTAAATGCAGGACTTAAAAACGTATGTCGATTCTAAAGTCAAAGCGGAGGACGCTGTCAGATGTCTTCTTGGCTATTTAACCTCAAATTATTCTTCGTATTTCGTTTCGTATAATCGCATCGTGTTTTGTAGTTACAATAATTTATCTTTCGCTTCGTAATTTATTAGTTTCCATTGCATTTGTAAACAACAGTTTTTCAAAACTATTGTTATTAATATTCACTATTACGAGGTAAGTTTATAATGCAAAATGTATTTCCAATTGATTGAATGCATTTATTTATTTTGCAGCAAATAATAATGTCATTAAAAGGTAAATCTCTGAAAAGGCAAACTCAAGTAATGCTAATGAATATATTGCATTATTTGATCATTCTTGACAATGCCAGTTATCATTCTACATTAGTAGAAAAATTACCTTCAAGAAGAAAGAAGATCTTCAATTTTTAAGAAAACACTACATTCCTCATTCGAATGGTATGCTGAAAGTGGAATTATTACAAATTGCCAAGGATTTACAAGTCCCAAAAATGTATGCAATTGATGAAATCGCTCATCAATGGGGACATCAAATTTTACGTTTACCTCCGTATCACTGCCAATTCAACACTATCGAGTTAATATGGGCAAATTGTAAACAGTATTACAACAAAAACGTTGGAAGGCAGGGCTTCAGGGACGAGAATGTTTTATCGCTATGGAAGGATTCATTAAACCAAGTAACTGGAGAACTGTGGCAAAAGTGTATTTTACATGCTGAAAAGGAAATGAGCCAGTGGTGGGACGTTAAAAAAAGAGCTGAGGAAATGGCAAAACCTCTAGTAATCAATGTCGGAGAGTCGAGTGAAGATGATAGTGAAAGTGAAGGTGATGACTTTTAATTATAAGATGTCCAATATTTGAATTTAAAGCAAAAATTAGAATCTTAGTTACCTACTTTATACATTGTAAATAATTATTATATTTAACATATACCTCTGTAGCTGTACTTAGGTTTACATTCGTTGTGTGTGTATATATATATATATATATATATATATATATATATATATATATATATATATATATATATATATTGACAAACTGTAAACTGAGATTTTTAAAATCGGTTATATTATTAACTAATAATAAATCTCATTTTTAACATCCAATACAGTGTATTTATTTATGACAAAATCAGTTATTTATAAGTGGTTTCGATAACCAAATTACAGTCTTGACTCTTTTGACGCAGTGAGATCTGTCGGCTAAAAACGATCCTCCGCAATTAACCAAACTTTTCGCACTTCATTCGGGCACTGCCTACTGCTAGCTAATTCGTCAAAACGAAATTTTGTTGACCCGGTCTCTGTTCTGATAATGGTGTACAGTTGTACAATATATATATATATATATATATATATATATATATATATATATATATACTATCCACACTCGGTGGATTTTGCATGCCAGAATACGTGCGAACAGACCTTAAATCGATAATTCATCCACTGTATAAATAAAGTTATTTATACGAGTGGATGGGAATTTTTAACTTTAGGATGCTAAATCCCGAGATGTTCGAACAATAATTTTATTTAAATTTGACAGCGCGGCTTAAATTTGAAAATAACCTAGAAACGTTGACGATGTTTTGTTGGTATTCAAAATGACTAATTATATGAACCAATAACGACATACGTTTTTAAAATCTTAAACCATGCTTTACTAAAAGATGAGTCATAAGACACCTCTCGCCGGCCCGACTAACATAGTGTGTATTATATAGCATTAGAATTACTAGGCCGTGATTATTGGAACAATTAAATGATCATTTGCTAAGTGCTTGTCAAGACCTGTCAGTTGTAAAATTTATATTCTGTGCGTAATATTGTATTCGTTACAATGGCTGAAAATGAAAATTATCAACATTTTGAAAAATATGACATGTTAGTCTGTTTCATAGAGAGCAATGAAAACTCCCGTGATGCTTCCCAACTGTATTTCAACAGGTTTGTTTGAATACTATTTATCTTTTGACGTATGTGGATTTATTTTTTATTTAAATATCATTTGGATTTATAGATATCCAGAAAGAAGGCAACCTTGTCTTTTAGTGTTTTCTCGAATAAAAAAAAATGGTAGAACATGGATCATTTATCCAACCCCGACCAAAAAAGTGTAATAAGGAAAATCGCGTTACGGATGAAGTCAACGTTTTAGCATGTATAGAGCCACTGGATTCTACGTAAAAAACTGCATAAGAATCAATTTTTACCTTTGCCATACATTAAAGGATAACGGAGATACAAAGGGGGTCCCAAAATGCAATATTTTCAATTTCGGCCTGTATCTCAGAAATGTAGCGGGCTATGAAAGTTTTGTTTATACCAGCGTTCTTCCCACAAAAAAGTCGCACGGTATTGTGAAAACCGCAACTCCGTATCTTTACTCGTAAGTGAGATACCCCGAAATATCATCGAAAATGGGACACACTGTACATAATAATATGAGGATTTACATATAACGATTTTTCTGTTGAGCTGACATCATTATATTCGATCCAACTTTCAGACCGTCGACTGATCGCTTTGTAGTGTCCTAGTCCGAGGGTCGAGGGTGGAGTAACAAAATCGAACTTGGTGCAAATCACGAGCAATAAAACGTTATTTGTCGAGATATCTCATTAATGTACATTTTTCGAGATATTGTGCTGACGTATGGTAGCTAGGGGTGGGTTTTCGCGAGTTGCGGGTGGTGCAACAAGATCGAACTTGCTGCGAATCGCGAGTAAAAAATCGGGGAAACATTATTCGTCGAGATATTTCACTAATTTACATTTTTCGAGGTGTTGTGCTGACGTATGGTAGCTTGGGGTGGCTTTCTCCAAATCATATTAAACCGCTTATTGAAACCCAAACTCTCTCGGATTTGAATGCAGAAGATAAGATGAAATTTAAGGCAGTCGAAAAACTGTCTTCAGAACTAGTTACGTCCCTCTTAGAAAAAGTCCGTCTGACAGAATTAATTGTTTGTGGTATTGCGTGTTTTTCCTAAGTATTTGTAGAGATTGGTTACGCACAAATGATGCTGTTTCACTTCAAAAATTGTTTATCTCTTTAAATAACTATACCGGGTGTAACAGGATCATGGTACACCCCACTTTTCTCCTTTCGTTTTGAAGATAATTGAAACTTGGGATATCCTATATACATAATAAGAGGCACTTTTTGTCGTAATAAGCGATTTTTTTTTCATTTCCGGTTTCGCCGGAAGTGACACTTACTTTCGATTTTTAAATGGAACACCCTGTATATTATTGCGTTTTTGAATTCTACATGATTTTCTGAATCCAACGATGTCATATAAGTGACATTTCAAACGTCAATATTTTTTATAATATAATTTTTAGTTTTCCACTTAAGTGTGCCATGACGGTTCCGATTTATTCTAAATGACCCGTGTAATGGCAGAAAAATCAAAATCCCGTCAAAAATACTAAATCACGTGATTTATGATCAAAATGGTTTTGGGCAAAACTCATTTTTTCAAATGGAACCATATTGGTACCGTGGTATCATTTATTAGTACTATTACTAAGGACCTTATTCATATGTTTTATTAAAATATGCGATAAATACAAACAAAATTACAGCTAAAAGAAAATAAGAAAATACAATTTATTTATAATTATGCATGAAGAAGACTTACGAAATAATGTGTTGTTATCTTGGAATTAATGAGAAAATTTTAAATTATTTTGTTTGAATTAAAGTTTTTATGCGCCTAATTTATTAAGTAACTACTAACGCCTTCGTTATACACAACTAGAAAACTTTAACAGATAAAAGCATGAAACTTGATATTATTAGAAAAGTAAATAAAGATACTTTCAAAAAAACAAAAATTAAGAAACGTTCTATTTGAAAAAAATGATGTTCAGAAAATGTGTCTACTGTTATATATGAGCATAATAAATTGAATTTTTGAAATGAATTTGAATCGTTCTTTGTCCACAAAAGAGTCAACCCTTTTTACATATTAAATTTATCCAAAACTAATAATATAGATCCATTCTATCAATCAAGTCCTTTTATGGTCCATCTTATAGAAAATCTTACCGTATATAAAATAAACAGAGGGTTCCATTAAAAAAATTGTTTGCTTTAACCTTGTTTTGAACTACACTGTATAATAACAATATTTTTAAATTGGCTCTTTTCACACATCCATTAAATTTTGCATTGAAAGTTTGCCAGACCCTGTAGATAATCATATTTCAGAAGCGACTTGATACTGGTTGGTTGAAAAGTATTGAAAGCAAGAATAAAAGAATGTGAATTTTTAAATGAAATTTATTTTTTTATTCCATATAATCTCTCTCAACTTCAATACACTTATTCCAACGATCCTCCAATAATTTTATACCATCTCTGTAATGATTTTTCAGAAGCTCTGCAAAATACTGTTTCACAGCTGCTACAGCTTCTTCATTCGACGAAAAACGCTTGCCACGAAGGAATTGTTTCAAGTTTCTGAAGAAGTAGTAGTCGCTGGGAGCCAAATCTGGTGAATATGGTGGGTGTTCAAGCATTTTGTACTTCAATTAATTCAATTTAGCCATCGTTAACACTTGTGTGTGAACACATGCATTGTCTTGATGAAAAATGATTTTTTTCTTCTGTAAACCAGGTATTTTCTCACGAATTTTTTCATTCAGCTAATCCAAAAGGTTGTAATAATATTCAGAATTAATTGTTTTACCTTTCTCAAGATAATCAATCAACAAAATCCATTTTGCATCCCAAAAAACTGATGGCATAACTTTTTATCGTTCTGGCTTCACCTGTTTTGGAGTTGGACAACCTGTAAACGTTCTTGTTTCAGTTTAGGATCATGGTGGTAGATCCAAGTCTCATCCATATTTGCACAAACTCTGTTTTATTCTGCTTAAAACGCACCAAACTTGCTGAGAAATTTGTTTCTGATTCAGTTTTTTATTGAATTGTTAACGAATGCGGCACTAACTTTCCTTTTAATATGTAATTCTTCATGTAAAAGAATGCAATTTCACGCTTAGTCAAATTTGGATCTTCACAAACAATATCATACACTTGCTCAATGATTTCTGGTGTTGTTGCACTTTTTGGACGTCGTGGTTCATCTTCAACGCTAGTACGACCATGTTTAAACCCTAAAACCCATCGATGCACAGTTGGAAATGAAGGATCAGATTCCGTTCACCATTTTTTTATGAATTTCTGTTGCAGATAAACCTTCCAAAACTAAAGAATTTTATCACTGCGCGATATTCAGGTTCTTTCCATTGTAAAAGATCCACTGACACGTCAACTTCAAATGAGTTGGTAACAAAGAATGAATAGACAGATCGAAATAAAATTTTTTGTATTCAAATGAAAAATGAAATATTAAAATGGTGTATAAATTTTGATTCCTCTACTGGTTAATAGGTGCTGCTTTTAATACTTTTCAACTACAGTGACTTTATACAGGACAGTGGCGACAATAGCGCGTAAGCCCCACCCACCCGCCATGATGTGTCAATTCAGATTTGTGCTGTTATGTATACTTTTAAAATATTTAAAAAAATTTGGGATAGAGTTGTTTCCTTCTAGAATCGGTATCTACGTTTTAACTTTATATTATGGTGTTTATAAATAACCACACATTTCAAACAAGAAACACGCCTTAGCAAGTACTTTTAAATAATAAATGTACACAGAACTTACCAATGTATGGATACAAGGTGGGATAAAATAACGCACCTAGTTTTAATTTTATAGCGTTTATTAGGCAGATATTACAAAATAAAGTTATAAATAAATAAATTTATATTTTAGTAACAAGAAATTAATAAAAAATATGTGTACAAATTAATCCTATGCAAATTAAAAATATTAAAATTACATCAACAAAATCGAATACATTTTGGAATGCATTTAATTATTACAGAAAGTACTTAAGTGCAGATATTAATCAAATCGAATTAACAATATTATTGAATAACATTTTAGTGGTTTTAATTACCAATCAAATCATTAAGAGTAACATCTAGCTAAATCCATGAAAATTACAGTACTTTTAGAATTGTTGTTAATTAATTGTACCTTATTTAGACAAAATCAATTTTTAAATATTCAATATACTTATACAATAAATGTCCAGCAACAGTGTTACTTGAAAGTTTGTTCATCGATCTTTTGCATTTTTAGAAGATATTTTAGTCTGAAAACTATAAAACCTTTTAATCATTTTATTTTTCAGTTGGTGGCAATTTGATATGTTTATATTTAGACAAGACAATTTCTGTATGAAAACTCTTTTAAATCAATATGGTGCGGTGATACAATGGCAAAAATTTTTGAAAAACACTCTCATTTCTAAAAAAACAAAATGTAGTTTCATTACAAAAAGAGTGAGTGCTCCTAAATCTTTTAGTAGGCTAAATTTTGAAAATTTTTATAAGTTGGTGTTTTAGAGCACGCATCAATACATTTTGCACAAGTTTTAGAAGTTTTAATAATACTTTGAACGATATATCCACACACATTATAAAGAGAATTTAATTCACTATAACTAAGATTAAATGTTGGCTCTTCTATGTTAACAGGAAGAATAACATTGTCGTAGGTATATGTTACATCTTGTATGGAGTCTAAGAAGTGAAAGAAATTCACGGTCATCAATGTCATAGCTGCTTTTTGAACATTTGTCAAATATTGTGATACACAAATTAATTTTAAATTGTTTTTTACTTGAACAGCATTTGGAACTAGCTGCTTACTTCGAAGGACAGAAAATAAATTTTCTAGACAGTCCTGTGAGAATCTACTAGTTAAAATAAATTTGTATCCTTTTTCATTTAATAAGTAACTTTGCACCTGTATCATTGAGTGAGTTGAAATCGAATTTTAAATATTGCAGTCTTCTTTGGAGTGTCCTTATGGATGTAATGGATATCCTTGTTTTAACAATTCTTCATACCCACTGTTTCACAACTAAATTTAAGTTTTAAAGATTTTGTTAAGGTTTCATTTGACCATTTCATGAACTTCGTTGACTTTTATTGTGCCTTTGCTTAAGGTGAGGATTTGGTTATCATTAAATAATTGTTTAAGCAAATTTAGATGAAGTCGTGGTTTGCGAGAAGATTGCACATTCTTCTCAATACCGTTTATTTTATTTTTAGCATTCCGTAAAAGTTTTTATATTTTTAGTCTTGCTTGTTCTTTAAGAAACATTCGTTCATATTTTTTCAGTTGAATTGCAATTTCTGCTTCATTTGTTAAACCTCCAAGTGTTATGGGAGATATGCTTTCCAGTGTAATTTCTTCGCTTGAGGTAGGCTGTGAAGTGAAAGATTGACTGTGAACCAAATCTGTAGTGGAACTAGATGGCTGTGGCCTTGAATCTTCACAAACAATTACATCTTGGTTTATCTCAAATTCTGCTCGCATATGTTCTTTAGGTTTTTTCGATTTACCTAAAATTTAATTACCTAATAAAATCTGCTTATGGTATAAGTAGTTTAAAAAAGGTGTATTAGTACCTACATTATATGTATAGAAGCTTTGTGTAAGTTCAGTTACACATGATAAATTTATTTAGCTATTTTCAACAAATTATTTATGTTTCATATCTCAATATGATTCAAAATCTTTTATACGACAAACCCTATAGTGCATGCTTTTATTTTCCTTTTTTAATTTTAGTAAAATATTAATATAGCAAATCTAATAGAATAAATAATAATTGGGTTAAGTGTTTTAAAGAACAAAGTTTAAATATGAATGACACGGTATTGTATTTAAAGTACAAAATGTACCATAAAAATTACAATCCCTAAACAAATACCTTTCCCGATAAATATTTACCTTCTTTTTGAGGCATCAAGTTTCTTGAAACTGGAGGCTTTCGTGACTGTTTTGGCTTGGAAAATGGAAAAATTGTAGGATAGGCACTATTCTTTAATTTCCGACTACCATCCTCACGGGTTTTTTCCCACATTTCAGGGGCAAAATGAACCTACAAATAAACATTTTCGAAATAAAGTAAATGTGTTAACAAGATTAACCAAATTTGACACAACATGGCGGTTAAAACTACGTGATCTAAGACAACCAATGAAAATGATACATTCTATTGTTGCCACTGTCCTGTATAAAGTCACTGTATTTTCAACCAACCGCTATAATGTGGTAAAATTTGGTATTTTTTATACTTATTACAAAGGCATAATTGAAATGTGTATGACTGGTTACATTGAATATAAAATTCTTTTTTAATGTTATAAATATAATTTATTAGTCTTATGAATTAAAATAAAACAGTGTTAATGGTATTTCAGTTCACAACTTTGCACTTCTTACTGTATGAAAATTATCTAATTAGGTTAACAGTAAATGTATACATAATTTTTGATTTTATGAACAGTCTTCATCAGTTTAAGTGTATCTAATTTTACTTTGGTTTTATAATCCAATTAGTACTTAATAATAAATTAATTTTCTTTGTAGGTGACACATCGTACAACAGGGCAAGTGATGGTGCTCAAGATGAATTTGTTACGTTCCAATCGTCGTAATATGCTCAAAGAAGTTCAATTAATGAACAAATTATCTCATCCTAACATTCTGGGATTCCTAGGTGTGTGTGTACATGAAGGGCAATTACATGCTTTAACTGAGTACATAAATGGTGGCTCTTTAGAGCAATTAATACAAAATCGTTCAATCGAGTTGCCACAACCTGTACGAGTGTCATTGGCTAAGGATGTTGCATCAGGGATGCAATATTTGCATTCAAAAAACGTCTTCCATAGAGATTTAACTAGTAAGGTACGTTATACATATTAAAATGTTAAAAAATGGAAAAATATCAAATCACCGTAAAAATCCAGGGTAACTTTGATAACAACCAAAAGTAGATAAATAAACGAATTGTAAACAGGATATCCAATAATAAAGTAGATAAATGGGTGCTTTAATTCTAACATGTTGTTAAATTAGCAAAGTTTCCTTCGACATTGAAATCTATTAATAGATAATTAACTTTAATATTGTAATGATTGTCAACCATAGTAAAATTTTTACCTTACCCTCTTGTTTGTTTTGAATTCATTCTAACAAAATTAAGATTTAAAGTTAATCTCAAGCATTAACACTTCGTTCAATTGTTTTATCAATTTTTTACATTGATGTAGATATTGTATAATTCAAGGTGTAGAAGAACAAGTGGGGAAGGATTCTTGATTATATCTATGCAGTGTTTAATTTTAATTAAGTTTTAATTATCAGTATAAAAAAACTTAGTCTTTATAATACGATTAAAAGAAAAAAACATCATGTTATTTGGAGCAGCCACAAGGTTATCGATAATAAAAATTCTTAACTGAGCAGCTTATTTCAGCTAATTAATTATTAATTGTGATGACAACTTTAGTAAAAAAATCAATTTTAATTAAGCATTTCATCTATTTAGAAGAAAAAAGACTATTATAAACAATTATTTTGTTTTTATAGTAAAAGTTTGCCAAAAGGTTGTGCAATAAAACGATTTATGTTTTAATGAAATTTTCAAGGCAAGTCTCTGAAGTGCAGTCAATGAAGAGCGCTCAAAAAAGGTGATTGATTATGGACAAACTTTAAACGGATTAAACCTAAATTTGCAATGTTTATATAATAAAACTGATATATTTTAGAACTTATTAATTTACATTTTAACGACATGAAGGGCGTATTAATAATCTTTATTCTGTAATATTGTCAAGACTAATTTTAGCAATAACACATTTCAACTGACTACACAGGTGGCGTCCTTCTATTAATATTTGGGATACACTTAACAGTGTGGACCTTAGATATGTCTTAGTTACTGTGATGATTGTAAACCATGAACCCTCCTATTGTGTTAACATTTGGTTTCACTTATTGTGTTGGGTCATTACCTTGGAGCTATAGTTTTCGTTATGTGTCGTTAAATTGATATGAACAAAATAATTAAATTTTAGTTTACTTATTTTTGGATTATCTGGACCTTATTTTCGTTTTATTTTTTACAATTATACGTAAAGAACATCTGAAATAAGTAGTATTAGGTATATACATTTATTTGTTATAGTCTTGACAGTAGTAATATACATGACCTTTACATAGGTATTTTGAGCAATTACAACATACCATATTAGTTTTATTATCATTTGAAGAGGGATAAAAATTACATCTTTTATGCTTGGTTGTGGTTGATTGTTCCTTACTTCGCATTACTAGTTGAAGAATGTGACTTTATAACCATTTCAGCTTCAGGAATACTTGAGGAGACGTTTTCTTTCTTGCAATAATGAGGTGTCAAGGAATTACCCAGTTCTTCAATAAATAGTCGCCGTTTTGTAAGTTTTACAGCATTCCAGGTTGGAGTTACTTTACATCACAGAACATAAGCTGAAACATTCATGATATTGTAAAAGACAGTCATTGGTCATCTTTTAGTTTGCCGTCTGCATGTGTACGTTATTATTAACTTGTCTAACCTGTCTACATACAACACCTTTAGTTTTATTGTAATCTAAATTCATAAACGGCCTTTTATAATCTTGGTTACACACTCCGTTATCGCTTATGAGCGTAACATTTTTATTCCGTTTCGGACTATAGGAAACTATCGACGTGTCCTTGGTAAAGTAAAATTTTGAAGAAAGAACCTTTTTCCTGCCGCAGACCAATGCGGCTGGCAATTCAGGATTATTTTTGCGAATAGTTCCAAACACGGTTATTATTTTTTTTTCAATGACATCTGCCCCAGATTGTACGCGGTAAATAATTTATCACACGTTACGTTGTGACCTTTTAGACCATAAGTAAGATATAGCACTATTTTACCTTGACCTCTCTATGGAGGTTCACCTGATTTTTTTCCCGAGGTAAACTTGCATGTTATACCGGGTGTAAATCAAATAGTAACCCTGTAACTTTTGAACAGGTCGTTAGATTTTGTTCAAATTTTGGTGGGTTATACTAGTGCCAGTTTGGGATTTTTTACATAAAAAACAATATGGCCGACTTCCGGTTTCACCGATAATGACGCAAAAGCTGAAAATTTAAATGGAACACCCTGTATATTTTTACATATTTGGATTCTAGGGCTTCAAATACATACAGTTCATCTGTCAAATGGCAAGTCAGGCGCCATTTAAAATTTTTTTTTAATTTTAGATCATTATGACGTCATCTAAATTATAGATAATTGACATACAATTACCCCCACAATATTATTTTTCGTAATAATTAATTTTTGTGAAGTTTGTTAACGATCAAATTTAAAAATTACGGTTTTTTAACTAATACTCACTGTTCCCAATAGAAACATACATGGGCCATCCTATATATTAAATAGCTCTTTCAAGTACTAGTAAAACGATATGCATAGTAATTTCCTTAGTTCCTAAATAAAGCAGTAATTTTTAGTTTTCTAATTTTTATTAACACAACATGCTCCTGAAGCCGACTCAAAGTAAAATGGCGTTTGAGTTGACATTTGGGAGATGAACTGTATGTATTTGAAGCCGTAGAATCCAAACATGTAAAAATATAGAGGTTGTTCCATTTAAATTTTCAGTTTTTGTGTCATTTCCGGTGAACTAGAAGTAGGTCATATTGTTTTTTTATGTAAAAGAATCCCAAACTGGCTTTAATATAACCCATCAAAACTTGAAGGAAACCTAACGACTCTTTCAAAAGTTACAGGCCTATTTGATTTACACCCGGTATGCATAAGCAGCTACAGAATTGCTTAAAGTCCAAATCTTGCTTTTTATTCGCGATATACTGTCTAAAGACAACGGCCTATAAAAGGTACGGTCATCTGGGGTGAATTAGAACACATGGTTTAAATTCCAACACGCCGTTATTTTATATTTAATCCTCTGTAACAAAGTTGTCGCTACTATAACCGAACTTTTGTATCTATTATAATTTGTAATAAATCTGTATATGGGTCTAGTTGTGTTATAAAGCATTGTTTACTTAACGAGTATAACTTCAAAAAAATTTATACAAAGTCTTAGTTTTTTTTTAAATGAGATTTAAAAAAAAATATGTCATTTCAGGGGTGAATTCGAACAAGATGCCCAGGGTATACAGGAAGAAAATAGGTCTGACGCAGTATAAAAAGTATGACGAGAATAATTTATAAAACACTGTAGAGCTAATTTGTCGCCTGAAACTATTAATCAGTATTTTGATAATTTAAACATCAGTTTACAAGATATCCCTGCCTCCAACATTGTGAACTATGATGAGACTAACCTATCCGACGATCCTGGGAGGTTGAAAGTTGTTTGCAAGAGAGGTGTCAAACGGGTCGATCGGATCATAGATTCCAGTAAATCAAGCACATCCGTAATGATAACTGCCAGTGGGTCCGGACAATTATTAAAACCATATGTTGTGTATAAGGCGGTTCATTTATATCCAACTTGGGTGGAAAATGGACCTAAAGACACGTTATGTAAATAGGCCGAAAAGTGGCTGGATCGACGGCGAGATATTTTAGAACTGGTTTCAATAAATTGCTATGCCTTATTTCAAAAAATGTGGTGGAAAGAAGGTGACAACTTATCTAGTCACATCTCCTTACATGTTATTGAAGAATGCCACACGTTTACTACAGCCCGTAGATGTGGCATTTTTGCGCACTTAAGAAAACTGGCGTAAAATTTTAACTGACTGGAAAATCAAGAGTAGAGGGGTTATACCAAAATCAGAATTTCCAAGATTGCTTGCAAATGCTTTGGAAGAAATTGGGTTAAAGTTAGAGACCAACTTTAAATCAGGCTTCAAAGCTTCTGGCTTTATTCCGTTAGACAGAACCGTTATTCTTAAGAAACTACGAAAGGAAAACACAAAGATTGATGATGTCTCTAAGAACTGGTCTACAACATTTTTGCGTGACAGTCGGGTAAGTGAAAATGTACCGATAAGAAAAAAAGGAAAGAAACTCGAAGTTCCTCCAGGTCAGGGCGTTACAACAGAACACTTAAATGTTGAAACATTATCTACATCCATCGCTGTGGACCATGAAATTCTTACAGATGAGGTGCTAGAAGAAGAAGAGACTGACAATCAAGAAGTAGAAACCTACAGCAACCAAGAAAGTGAAAAAGAAGAGATAACTTTTGTGCCAGACGATTATGTGCTTGCCCAACTTGAGTGTCCTAATAATAAAACAAAATACTACGAGACAAAAATTACTACTGTTGATGATAATTTATGACTTGTTAATTTTTTGAGAAGCAAGGACTCAGCTAAACATAAAAGGTACTTCTTTTACCCAGATATAAAGGATGAAAGTATTGTGAATGTAGAAGATGTGATTATGAAAATGAAGACTCCAATTGACCTACATAGAAATCGATTTGCTTTCTCTAAACTACCAAAAGTGATCTTAGATAGGGATTTATGTAGTTAAATAGGTTTTTTCTGTTTGCCAATTTAGGTTTTTAGGTTTTTTATCAAAAAGTTTCCTTTATTTCTTTTAAATATTTTGTTTGATTTTATTTTCGATTTTTGTGCATAATAAAATATATTTGTTTATTTGCCTTCAACTTATTGACATCCTCCAGTACACATGTACGTAGTACCGGTGCCATATGTGAAAAACTGTTCGAATTCATCCCTATCTATGTCTAAAATGAAAAAAAAAGTATTATTTAATGCATGTTCACATTCACCCCCCCATCGGGGTGAATTCGAACAGGAAACAAAAAAATATATATGCATATGCGTAATTTTGAAAATATACCAAACTGGTAGCCAAAGGTTTGTACTTTCTACATAAATTGTTTAAAGATTTTTGGAGTATGCTCTCAAAACGTGTTAGTAAGAAACCATGAAATGGTGTTCACCCCGGATGACGGTACCACTTGCTCATCTACTGTTACATTTTTGGGAACATTAGCTTAGGTAGAATTGCAACCCATTCATCCCACAAATCCCGTATGGTAACTAATTTATCAATTTGGCGTCGTTGTGGTCGAGCTTTTTTATCGTCAAAGCGAATTATTTGTGCAATTATATGAAAGCATTGTAGGGACATCGTTGCTCTGAATATTGGACCACCTACATTTCCATCCCACAGACTGGCTGTTACCTCTCCATGAGATTTATACACTCCAGCTAGAAACAGTAGGCCAAAATATACTTCTAGTTCAACTAATGTTAGTTCTTTTCAAAATTAGGTTTACAATTTTGGGTGTGAAATATAAGAAGAACGCAGATTTTATATCAAGCATTCGCGACGGTAGCACACCTTGTTGGCCCAGGAATCATCGAAATAATATTTGCTGCTGATAATAGGCTGGCCATATTTCTTAGGGTAAAAATACGGACACTTATTTTATCTAAATTTAGGGTTAGTTCGCGATCTCATACCACAAACCTGTTGTTTTTCCTACTTAGGAAAAAATAAAAACATTGATATAAGCATTTGGACTTCATTTTATTTTAGATCGATAAGTGAAAGAAATACAAACTTTTTTAAAAGATGATGGTTACATAATAACGTTCAGTAATAATTAAGAGCTAGGCCCAGCAACACTACAATCTTCACTTGAACTGCTAATTGGTTTCTGTTTCTTGTACCAGTCATGCTTTTCTGAAGAATGAATTTTTGTTAACAGAGACTTGTCATCTTTTATTTTGTCATAAAATCCACAACATTCAAGTTCACAGTTAAATTTCAAACATAGGTGAGCCTTCACCTTGTCTATCCTCATTTCGCTTTTTTCATTTTTTCATTTCATTTTTTTTCACCGCATTTTTCATAACAGAGAAGACTCTTTCAATTGCAGCTGAGGTTCCTGGAAGGCAGAATTCTAAAACTTTCTTAAAATTTGGGCACAGGTTCTGACTCTGTCAAGGAGGAGACAGATTTTTACCCAAAGTTTGTCTGACTTCAGTACCTCTTCGGCGGTCTTTTCACAGTCTTTCATTTTCTTTAGCTTACCTATGGCAAGATTTACAAGTGTCAATTCATCAAAAAGGTCATCGATATTAATATTTCTGCCATTGAGTTGAGTCACAGAATTTATAAACTCTGCTGATGATTCTATGCTAGACCATTCAAGTTGTTTCTCATAGTTGTCATCAATTTGGATCTAGGAAAACGTATTTACGCCTTCAAAGCTTCCTTCCCATTTCCCTAAGTATGAGATGCAATTTTGATAGAACGTTACAACATGTTTTTCAAATTTTTCCTTGGTAATTGCACCATCTAGGACACAGACAACAGAGCTTTTCTTAGAGCTTAATATATTGCAGAGAAACTTCAATTGCAGATATGTCATTTCCCTTGATTGAAAGAACAGTTTTATTGAACATTTCTAAAGAGCCATGTACAATCCACAGCCACACTTCATTGACTGGCATCTCAAAGAACTCTTTAATAAGCACAACTCTTGTGAAAGGAAATAGGATTTGAGTCCCTCAAATATGGCAAGTATCCTTTGATAGCTTGGAGCTGTGAGTAATCTCTTGTATTCTAGCCCAGCGAAAGAACAAAAGTCTTTAAGATTTGTAATACATACTGTGTAAATATAAAAATCTATATCTAAGTCATTTCAAGATCTGTTTAGTGACAGTCATTTTAAGAATCTAAAATGTTCAGGGGAATTGATCCTTTTATTTTATCTCCTCCAAAATTGGTATTTGTGTTATCTGCACAGTAACAGTTCAATTTTTCTTGTAAGCCATAATCTCTTAGTACTTTTATAACATGGTTCGTCAAAATATCTGAAGTTTCACCACATACATCATCAAATTCCATTAGCCTCGTTTTCACACCTTGGGAAGGAATAAAAATTCGATACATGACTGGTACTAGCTTAATTTTATTTCTGTTTGATGAATCAATAATAACAGTTACATAGTTAGCATTATTCAATTCTGTGACGACATCATCAAAACACTGAGGCGCAAGAACATTGAAGCAATTGCCTCTGCTTTTGTTCTGGCATTACAAAATTTGGGGTCATAGAGCTTAGTTATAAGTTTTGACTGACAGTCGGTACTTCTGAACGTCAGGTCATGTCTGACACTATAATAGGAAAATGTCCCTTCTTTAGCAGCTACTTAAAGATCGTCGGTTTTTGCTATTTTACTTTTAAAAAAATAATCTACTGTTTTACTCACATTAGCTCCTTTTATTGCTTCCGAATGTTTTTGAGTGTCCAGATGTTTTAACTATATCCCGTCGACCACCAAAGACAATACTAAACCTTGAGTTACAACTAGTATACATGACCTCAGAATTATTTCCAGGAATTCTAGCAAGTTTTAAGAAGGGATAATCACGTTTTAGTTCATCAGAAAAATAACATTTTCTTTTTTTAACACTACTATTAGTACCTAGTATTCCTTCCATAATAAGTAATACATAAAGAAAGAATTTAATGAATATGGTCAAATAACAGAAAACATACGCATGAATCACTCGTCATTGTCACTAAGGTGTATTTTCGTTAAACTTTGACACAAACAAATAATGAATGCCTGAGAGTGAGAAGCAACTAAATTTAGATGTTTGCCTTGAACTTTGTATGATATCAAGTAACGTTTTAATTTTGCGCATACTTAATAACAACTACAGTAAGGTACAGACAAATTAAGCTTTTTGTGGTTGTACAGTACGGACACGGCACGCTTAAAAAATACAAACTGTCCGTATAAAATACGGACGTATGGTCAGCCTATTGATAACCTTCCCGATTGATGTGTCTTTTCATTCCATACTATATTGCCATCTTTTGAAGTTACATGATTATCCGTATCAGCTTCATCTGAATTCGTAGCTTCCACTTCTTCATCCAATTCGATATTATATATCTCTGTTTTGGACAAATTGTCTTCTTCTTCAGATGCATTAGAATCTCTATCAGAAACACACAAAAGTTTCTGAAGTTCACGATCCGTAAGTACTCTTTCACTACACTTTTTCAATAATAAATTTCAATTGTTACGTATTTTTTATTAGAGTATAGCATCAAGTTTGATGTTTACTACGAAACTAACATACATGCTTACTGGTTGCATTTATACGCCGACCCACAGACAAACAAGTCTCAACAGGAATAAACTTGTTTACCGGTACGCAAATAACGCATGCAATATGCGCAATAATGTGGCAATATTATGGAAGTTATTTATATTTATGAAAAAAAAAACAAAACTAATAAAATACATTCGTCTATGATAATAATCTACTTCTTGTTCTTCTAATTTGAACCACACAAATCACCGGGTCATATAGAGTGACAAATGCATTTAAAAAAAAAACTAATCATAATTTTCTAATATCAATCTAGGTACACCGTTATTAGAGTAATGAAATAAAAGTCATGCAATGGCAAAGAAATACTTTAATAAATTAACGAATTATGCACATTAGAAGAATGCGATTGGGTAATATTGACCCAAACACAATAGGAGGGTTAAGCTATATAAATTTTTTGATTATAGAATGTTGTGCAACAGAATTCGAAAAAGATTATTGTTTGCTAAATATTTACTGTAAACATAACATTCATTTATTTTTTCTCAATTTTCCAAAGTTTTACACGAATCCACAAAGAAATTTTAAGTATGTCATATTTGTTGGCGATCTTAAAATTAATCAGTCAATTTAATAGTAATTTGAATGTAAAGTTACTCTTTTTTTTATTTCACTCTAACGGAATGACAGTGTTAATTGATGAATTTATCAGAGTTTCTAATGTAAAACATATCATTCACCAGGATTTATACAAACAAATAAGTTTGATCCAGACAGGCGGTACCATACTTTTTCAGTATTTAAACGTAACTTATCTATGCTGGAGTATGTGTTGAAAACATTGTTAATATCTTGCTTGATTTTGTATTGTGTTTTAATTATGCATGTGAAAAAAAAAGTTGTGAAACATGTTAAGATAAACGAAATTCTCAAAATCAAATTTTCAAATGGTTTAAACGAAAAAAGAAAAAACCAAAAATTGAACTGGTCATTAATACTATAAATCTTTCAAGGAGTTTTCCAAAGCACGTCATGAATTTTATGACGTCGTTTTATTACAACGTTGACAAACATTCTTTCCATTATTCATCCACTATATACAGTTTTGGTCACGGAGATGTGAACTAACATAAATGTAACAGTTTTGTTTAAATAAACATGTATGGGTTGGTGCAAGAGATTACAATGTTTGCAGTTCCCAGTAATTACTTGCTTACGATTACGTTTTATAAATGAATGAACATTTGATTTGGGATCATATTAAGTTTCTATTCATGCAAATATTACCATACGCATATCATGTTATATAAGAGTAAAAATAAAATTACTGACCCTAAGTATGACGTAACCATGTAGACGAAAGCAGCATCAGGTACTGGCTGTGGCACCTGTTTTCTTTCGTACGCTTCACGTAATCTCTATAATTGCATATACACATCTCGCCGTTTGAATAGTAAAAGCAATTAAAGTAAAATGTTTATTTATTATTCAACTTTATAATTGCGAATTACGATCATCGTTGTGGACCGCTGAAAAGGCAACGAACTAAAAAAAATTTTTTAAACTAGTTCGTTGATCTTTCATTATAGGGGAAGGATATGCAATATTGTGATTGGTTGGTTACTATTAAAATTAACAAGAAGACGAAAATGAGTAAATATATACTCAGTGACATTGAAATTGCAACACCAAGAAGGGGTAGGAATTTTTTACCAAACTTGACAGAAACGTTTAACTACTAGAAGGTAGCAATTGATTAAAATTTCATTCATATGGATCAAGTGGTAATGGCTTATCTGACAGTTCGTTCAGTTTTTTCGAACAATTTTGTCAGGTGTATATTGTGCGAGAGTGCGTTTAGTTCATTATTGTTTTCGCTTTTGATTGTTTGCTTTGAGGGTGTGATCATGCCTAGGGTGCGCTAACGTGGAAATTACCGCCATTTAAGCGGATTCGACAGAGGTCGTATTGTTGATTTGCGCGATGGTGAGAAACTGTAAATCGCCTTAACCGGAACCAAACCACCATCATGTGCTGCTATTAGGCATGGACTATGGAGAATCGGAAACGCCGCAGAAGATGATCGGGGGGCGAAGAAGAAGAAATGAGATGCAGGACCGCCATCTTCAACTTATGGCAACAAGAGACCGATTCTCAAGTAGCAGATCAATGGTTAGCTAACGAAGGTCGTCCTGTAACCCTTTGAATGGTTTGCCGCAGAATTAGAGGTTTCGGCTTACAATCCTATCGGCCACATCTTGTGTTACCACTAACGGCTCAACATCGACGGCAACGTTTGGAGTGGTGTAGGTTGCGACTGTACTGGAACCAAAGAGTAGCATAGGGTGGTGTTCACTGAAGAATCCAGATTCTCTTTGGGGATGCATGATGGCCGTACGAGGGTCAGACGAAGACGTGCGGAACGTTGAAATGTTGAATTTTCTGTTGCGGGCATGTGCGCCAAACTGTAGGGATTATGGGGTGCTATAACCTATGGGAGTAGGTCTCGTTTGGTATTCATACGAGGCAATATGAACGCCCAACGATGTGTGGATGAGGTGGTAGAACCCCATATTCTTTCATTTCTTCAGTAGTTGGAAGACTCACCTTTGCAGCAGGATAATGCCCGTCCCCATATTGCAAGACGTTCTTTGGACCGATTTGCAGAGGATAATGTTAATATCTTGCCATTTCCACCCAGATCTCCCGACCTTTCACCCATTGAGCATGTTTGGGATGATATGGGGAGAAGACTGAGAATCTTTCAGCATCCTCCGCAGACGCTGCAAGCTCTACAGCACGAATTACAGGTTACTTTGGACACAATACCTCAAGATGGCATCGGCCATCTGCTGGAATCGATGCCACGACGAGTGGAAGAGTGTTTAACCAACAGGGGAGGACCAACCCATTATTAATAAAAATTATGTTTATATTTTGTTCTTTTTCTTTGAAATTTTAATCAATTGATACCTTTTAGTGGTTAAACGTTTCTACCAAGTTTGGTCAAAAAATTCTTACCCCTTCTTGATTTTGACATTTCCATGTCTCTAAGTATACTTAGAAGTTTTAACATCAGCCATTAAATACAATACAATTAAGGCGTACACATTTAAATTTAGTACAATGGAAGTTATTAATGAACAAAATGTTGCAACAGCATACCAGATATACGTAATTCCCAGAGAAATTGTCCTGAAAATTAGTGTCCTAAGAGTCGATTGCACAAAAGCGGGTTAAACCAGGATTATTTTAATCCCCGAATTATTATTTATGTTTAGCACACATTTTATTTTGTTTAAATTTATACAATTTGTATATAGATTGTACTATCAGTACCTACACAATTTGTTGGAAATTCTTTTTTTTTTCTATTACAATCAAGAATCGAAAATAATTAATTATCTATCAACAATTTATTTATCCATTTTTTGTATTGTCAAGTATTTACCGGGTTTGAAAACGTCACCAAATTCATAACGCGTTTAGGTATAACAAACAAAAGCGACCAAGTGTAAAGAAAGTAACTTATAATGGGTTTGTGATATTGCGTTTAAAATAATACAAAATACAAAAAAAAGAACTATATTTAAAAAAAAAACTAAATATTGCTAAACATCTATAACCTAAGTGTTATAGTGCTTAAATAGAAATACTAGTTCAGCTGCTTTGTCACTGCCAAGTCTGTTTCTTATATCTGAATGTATGAATCCATAGGTATAAAACATCTTCTCAATATCAGCAGAGGATGCACAGGCACACAAAATAGAAATTACTATAGGCAGCACGTGCTTAATTTCTGGAACATCTTCTTGGGATCTCCACTACTGTATTGCTGTTACATTAGTTACCGAAAACATAGTTTTGTGAAAAGGGTCTGACTTGGCCACCGACTTAATTACTAATGGTAATAATCTTGTGTCTGCAAAATATTGGGAAACAATATCTAAAGCATCTCTCTTTTCTTCAGCTAGTAATGAATATTCTTTGTTTATATTTATTGTAAGATCCAACATATATACCAAAAAGTGAAAGGGGGTTAGAGCTTAAACATATCTTTTATTAAATATTGGATACTGACGCAAGCTTCTTTCTTCTACAAAACTGCCAGCCATTAATTTTGTCCATGTGTAAACTGCTCGAGATAAAAATCCACCTTTTTGTTGTATCGCGTCAAGTGCTATAGAAATTGGTTTTAGGAACTGTAGAAAATCTTCAGCCATCCTTTTAATACAGATATCTGAAACTCTTTAAAAATCACTGGATCAATTTCTTCTTTATGCTCTTCACTTATTAATAACAATTTCGGCCATTCATTTATATAGATCTCAAGACAATCTGAATGTGTATTCCATTAAACATCTTGAGGTAAGACCAATTTCTTGTCCCCTTTTTCTTTATACCAAGCATTTGGAAAATGGGTATTTCTGAAGTATTTCACAATTTGTACTATAATGTTCTTTTGCCTACGATGCTTCTAAATCTTTGGAGAGCTAAGTGCGCTGAACAACCATATGTAATTATAGGATAACTGAATGACTCAGAAATTTTTTTCTTCATACTAACCATGTTGGCTACATTATCTGTTATAGTACTGGTAACTTCACAGTTATATTAATTTTTACACTTATTTATTGAGTTAGTAGCCAACTCAGCAAGATAGTCAGCTGTATGGCGATGACCAGAAGTATCTATTTTTTCCAAGAGAACACTTTCCATCCTCTGCTATCAAAACGACACAGATTATCGGCTCATTATGTCCATTGCACCATCCATCTAAGGGCATGCAAACAGACTGTCCAGAAAACTTCTTAAAACACTTAGATTTTTCTTCCTCAAATATTTCATTCAGAAGCGTTGACGATAACTGAAATCTAGATGAAGGAACGTAACGGGTCTTAGCATTTCTACGGCTTTTCGAATTTCCTTATTTTTTGTATCGCTCTAAAACTGCAATTTGCGTAAATGGGCTTTGACTATTTATCTGTCCAATTCTTTCTTCTTGTCGAGTTCGCACAACAAAAGAACCCGAATGACCACTACTTCCACTATTTTCACTTTCACATACACTTCCCTTTTCACAGTTCTCGCTTCTATGTTTTTTTTTGCAACTGGATAATCATTCTGGTTAGTTACAGGTTGTGACTGACAATCACCATGAAGACTTTCAACATTAATGATATCACTAGTTTTACTTTCACAGATTTCCCAGTGACTTTTTAGTCTGTCCATTAGACTTTGCAATTCTTTACCACACTTTTTACACACTACTCTGTAATCTAGTTTGCCAACCACTTTCTATTTTACAAAATGTTGCCAAATACTAAATTCCTTTCTGCCCCTGCTTGCCATGACTCCAAAAGTCTTTCTACATTACCCGTAGAACCAAAAATATCACTACTAACTAGAATAAGTGCTTGTCGTTTATATAGCTGAGCGTTTTCTGCCAGTTTTTACAAGTTTCAACAATTCGCAAAACTGCGTGAACAACATTTTTACGTTAAGACTTATCGAGTTTTGCTTCCTATCTGTACTATTCCTCCTGCTTGCTAGGGTTGCAAAGTTTAATAAATAGATTTTATTAAACGAGTAGAATTAAACATGTTACCCGCGTTTAAACGCCCATCAAATAAAAATTTGTGCGTTTCTTAAAATATCCGTTAATAAGACTAGGAGAAGCATAAAATCAACAAAAATCGTGATGTATAAAGGTATTTAGTTACGTAAATGATAGTTTTTATTACAAGTGAAACTATCCTAAACTACTAAACGCTTCAAAATAAAAACACATTTTCATTGTTGTATATTCAATAGAAATAAGATTTATGACCCCACGTGCAGTATGCAGTAAATTAAAAAGGTGGGTATAAAAAACGACTTCTGTTAATAGCTATATATATAATATAACTATTTGAATCATCATAATTTCAAGAGCAAAGAATAAAGATTATTCTAATTTAATCATTTATATTCTGAATAAAAGTGCATCAGCACAATGAATGAATGCTGTTTGTTTACCTTACCTTGTTTGTTGCAGTTCTAGTAGTTTTATAGTGGGTTTAATACTCCCATTGTATGGCTTGAAAAATTGCTGATATAGTGAGAATAATGGGAAGATGCGTGCGCATAATCAATGACGTTTTGTAACTAGGTGATTGTACCAACTGCTTAAAATCTTTTTTTTGTTGGTTAAATTCATAGTAATCATGTTAATTTAATAAAATTTACTAATAACGTTAAATTTTTGATTTTAATTATTTATCACATTCTATTTTGAATGAAAACGACAAAACCATTTGAAATTTGGGGTTTATTATTTTTTTTAAGTTTGTCCAGTATCTTATTAGTACGATTCATTGTATTGCACTTTAATCAACTTAATTGTTTGTTTAAATTTTTAATTCTCGTTTAATTTTTTTGTTTGTATTTATAAAAAAACTGTTCTTTTAATAACAAGCGTGTGTATCATTTCGTGATTATTTCTAGAGATATCAATTTGTTAGTGCAATCGTTTGATTTACCTAATACTTACAAAATTAAAAGGAACTACATATAAACATACTATAAAATTACGTCATGAAACAGTTATGACGTGCACGCATCTTCTCATTATTCTCACTTTATTAAAAGGTTTTGACGGTTAAACGCGAACTTACATTTTATCCATGCAAGGTCATTTAAACGTGTAACTGAAACGTTGAATCGCTGCAACCCTACTGCCTGCAAATATTTGTTTGCTTAACAAAACATAAACAGTTAAAATTTTTTGAAAATAGTATATTAAAAACTAGTCAAATTAAAAAAAATAGATTTAAAAAAAAAATTGATTTTTGATTTTTTTTTTAAATAATGATTTTTATCAACCCTGGTTATGTGTTCAGCAACTTGAATTTGTCTTTAATTAAGAGAAACATCGAAGCACATGTTAAAGTATACAGATTGTTTTGATTTTAGGAAAGGGATTTATTAAATTAATTAAAATTTGAAGCCACCTTTGTATATTACATTAGCGATTAATCACGAGAAGTATTTGTATTTTCTACCAACGAAAGCAAAGCTAATTTCGCATTTATCGTCTATTAATTTATATGCCTAGGGTTATTGAATTAGAAACCAGTGTAAATATTTTTGGTGCACATTTAATAATTATTTCCCACAACAGCATTTAGTTAATTGACGTGTCTGCAATCGGCTCTTAGTATACTTATTCATATTAGTTATTGACTAGAAAGAGGCTTAGAAAAGCAATTTACAGCCAAATTAACTTCTCAGAGTTATTGTAAGGATTAAGTGGTTTTGTTGTTTTTTGCTCTGATAACAATGTTTGAACATGATTCATAAGTTGATATAAACTAACACCACACAAAAATAAAATTAAAAAAATGTAAGGTATGTTTTTATTTTAATTATATTTGTTCATACCTGTTTGAAGATGGATATGTCGAAACATACAGAAATCGTAGTTTATGGGAAAGGTTTTGTGTTTTACTACTCCTTATTTATCTAATGTTTTTCATATACTGCATGTCTCAAGATAACAACAAGTGTAATGATTCATTTAATAGTTAGGACTTACGGTGCCACTTAATATTTCGCCACCACATTGGGCATCAAATTGTAACGAAACTGCAAATCTATGCCGACAGGTTGTAATGTAACTTCTTAATCTTTGTTGAGAAAAAAGTGGTTAATTCTGTACCGTAACTTTGACTATTGTCAGATTTTTTTGTAGCACAGCCAACCAAATCGAATTATGTGGCATATTGTACTATTTTGCAGGTATCACATAGAAAACTAATTAATTGTAAGATTAGTTAATTTAAAGGTACCTATCTACTTCACAATTTGAAAATTTGTAATATTTTTTTAAGAATAACGTTGTGTAAAGTGGGTGTGTTCGTAAAACAGCCCTCCGAATACGATGCGTGCTCAAAGGTCCGTAGAAACTTTTTGTGGTGGTTTATCAGTCATGCTTGATACACTTGGAAATAGGACTCTTGCTGGCGCACTCGTCCTATTTAGGCAAGTGCATCAAGCATTCGTGGCACCACCACAAACATTGTTGTCATAACTTTGAGTACTAATCGTATTTTATATGATATATTGAATAAGATACAAAACTAGTATTTACCCAGGCTAGCTCCTTTATAGATGAGTTGAAATGTAGTTATAATTAACACTCATATATGAATTGTTTAAATTATAATAAACAATAAAATAAGTAACACTAATTTTACTTCTAGAATGCTCAAAACTCATTCCGAATAGCAGTTATTTACACAATTATATGCGATTTCTGATAGAAATCAACCTTGTCCAATTTTGGTAAGGTAATTTAAATTGTGAATCGAACTATCTCAATATCGCTTTATGTAAACCATTTTAAATATAATTTCAATCATCAAATCTATTAAAAGTTATTCTTTAACACTATTATTAAAGATTGAATGCATCGATAAAATGTTAACTAAAAGAAATCAGTATACAATTTACTTCTAAATCCTCCGATATAATCATATTATAAGGTTTCTCAAATCTACCTGTTAACATTTCGGCTTAATTAATTTAATTAGATTAATCTCTGACATTTAGTCATAAATATTAATTTATATTAGAATTATTTATGAACTGAATTAATAATATACAACTTGTGTGCTTAAAACTTCCTTTACTAAGGAACAATGTTAAATTATACTTTTTGCATCACTTAGAAATAAAATAACTGAGGTATTCAAAAGTTTATATTAATTACTTGCAAATTAACTGTCAAGAATACAGAGTATCTGTTACAATTAATTTAAATATGTGGATATTTTATACCCTATTATGTATTAAATTTGTCCATGTGCTTCTTTCTATATAGTGGTGTTATCTACTTTGATTTGTAATAAATGGAATAAATGAACATCAGTGTAAAATCTCACTATCCAAATTCAAGTTAAACGTTAAAGTACAATTGTAACAAATTTATTGCATGATGTCAATAGGCATGTACATTGAAATCAAATAAATCTAATTGGCCCTGCAATTTAGCTGCTTTAGCTATGCACATATACATTCAATGGCCGAGTTTCGACACAATCTATTCAATTTATCAATGATTTTAATGAATTTCAAAATTTAAATCCATCAGCATGTGACCACTGACTTATTTCGATATTATGTAAGGAAAGATATAGTCTTATTTAATTGAAATTAATAATCCAATATCAGGTATCTCCTTCCGGACCACGATATGCACAAACATTTTTAATATATTCCAAGGTAGGTGTGGTATAATAATGTTCCAAACTATGAACTTTAATTCATTGCTTGAGAAACCAATCTACTTGCATTTAAGCAATGAAGACACACAACTGTTTTTTATACGAACCATTAAACACCTGTCTTCACTTACAGGTATAATAAAGCTTTAAGTATATTTGAGCTTCACTATGTATTTCAGAGTACTGTCCCAATTCCACGTTTTATTTACTTAAAACGTTCTTCTGAACTTCCAGTTATAATCAATTAATTGTGCACCGCATTAATTTACCATTTACTTAATTAAATTTATAAATAATGTATAAATTATTATATTTGTTAGTTCTTTTAAAGGGCAATATTTATTTCTTTGGTCAGATGTAGTAACTGGACGCTAAGGCCCATTTAAATCTAATATACAATCACTAATAGATTTAAAGGACCTTATGTTTAATGATTGTGAACGAAAAACTTTCAATTTTAAAATTTGAAATTTTATACGATTTCAAACTCCATAACTAAAATGGCGGCAAAAATTAAAGTTTCGGCCGTTTCGCGTAGATGTAAAATGAATAATGCCTCCTTCTTACCCCTAACTTCGTTTTATACCTGTCATGTCTCCAGCGTATCAAAACATTCAAAAAATTCATACAGCACCCTTTCGTTAAATTAATTTGCTTATGTTTCCATTTAACGTGTGAAATAACACAAATTATACGATAATTTTCTAAATCTAATATGAGTTTCCTATTTAATAATTTTTACAAAACTTAGATATCGTAATATAAATAAATGACTAGGTTTTTTATCCGACCAAAATCGATTATAATATCAATTTTCTAATTAATTTTGTACTGAGCTGTTTAATCCGCTATAAGAAGTGGTCTCCGTTGAACCTATTTTTTGCAAAAATATAAACACGCAAAAATTATTTGTAGAACTAATAGGTAATCTTGATTGACCAAACCATGATCTTTCAAACGCTGTTTAATTTGTTTAAATTCTTAACAATTTATATCAAATTTTACATTAATTTTATTGACAAATGCTCCTTCTCTTTGTCATTTCCAAAACAACATGATCAAGATTGTAAGCAGCGGCGGCTGGTTATCTTTTACAATTTCTGAATTGGATTTTAAATTTGTTATTGATGTAAATACTAATGTTGTACTTCATTAAAACTAATTAACACTTAGATGTTAATTTGTAAACTTATTTTGAACTTGAATATATGATTCAAGTTATATTTTTAATACATTTGCAATTTATTTTCAACCCTTTCCAGTGGCGTAGTTAAATATATGAATTTTTGTTATAAGATTCATGTTCAATTATGAATAACTTATATTTTTACTAGTTTAATGACGAACATGAAACTTTCCGTATAAACTTAATACTTAATAAAAATAAACTAATGCTCAATTTTTACAAAAACAAAATGTAACCAAAAAATTGTTTTACTTCAAACGGTAACAGCTAGCAATTTGATTAAATGATTAGAAGTTGCATAATATAGGTATCATATAGTCATTTCAAGAGTAATACAAACATAAACGCCATTTTGTCATGATCACTAGTCAAGATGACGTTCACGAAAAACCTCTTTGACTTTGAATTTTTAGGAACTGTCAAAAATTGAAATGCATCTTGTGTTTGTTGGCACTATGTATTACAAATTAATTTTTTTAATGGAATCAGCTGTGTATGTTCTCATTTTAAACATTTATGTGCCATACATTTACAAATTTGTATTTTATAAAAGTTGGTGACGAAACTTAAAATACGCAACATTAAAAAACCCAAAAGCCAAGTATTTTAATTATGTGTCAATGGTGAAAGTTGACATTTTCATATTGATAACAAAACGGTCATAAAGGTTACATAAATTATAAATTGTCTTTTAAGAATCGTTTTATTAAGTATAAGAACTAAAACCTTGTCAATTTTGCTATAAGGTTGACAATTATTCTGTAATTTAATCAAAGCAGATAACCAAACTAATTTCAATTTGTTCTTTAGAATGTATTGATAAAACAAAAAGAAGGTGGTGATCTACAAGCAGTTGTTGGAGATTTTGGATTGGCAGCCCGTATTCCGGATCCCAAAACGAAACCAAAGTTAAGTACAGTGGGCTCTCCATACTGGATGTCGCCTGAATGCCTAAAAGGTTTATATTATGATGAGAGAAGTGACGTGTTTAGTTATGGTATTGTGCTATGTGAATTAATCGCACGTGTTGAAGCAGATCCAGATCAATTGCCAAGAACTGATAATTTTGGTTTGGATTATCTTGCCTTTTTAGAATTGTGTGAACCTAATTGTGTACCTGATTTCCTACAATTGGCATTTAGATGCTGTACGATAGAACCTGTTAGTCGACCGAATTTTTCCGAAATAGTTGGAATACTAAGCGACATAGAAACTGATATAAAACAAGCAGCTGAACGTGAAGCAGCTCAATTGGTTAACTGTGCAGCGCGTAGCGAAGAGCAACTTCCTGTATTATTCATACAGGCAGCAGCTCCACAACATCGCAAAAGTATGTACATTCATTAATGTAACCAAATTGATTTCATGTAACTTATATAAAGTTTTAGTAAAATGTTTACAGCTTCAGCTTATATGTTTGACGTCTATTTACAGGTTTACATCGAAGGTCGTTGTCTGAAGATGTTTCATCTCTAGCGCTTTCCATTTATGCGACTCCTAGTGAAAAAGCTCGGCGGCATGCACTTACGATGTGTAGGCAGGATCCACACTACAAACCACGCACCAGCAATCCATTTGCAGCACTTGAGCAGTTTCGCGGTGTTAAAAAACTGTTGGGAAACTCACTTTTCTCATCGTGCTGTGAAGTTCCGGCACACTATGAAGCATCAGAGTCTCCTCGATCACTACCTGGCTCACCAACAAGTACTCGTAAAATACCGGTCCGTATTCCTTTATTTGTTGATCCTTTATTCAAAGGTGGTTCTAGTACTAACTTATGTGATATTTCAACACAAGAGACAACGACCCCATCGTTAAGACGGCGTGGTTCTTGTGAGTCTGGTTTTTATTCTAGTGTTGGAGAGTGTTTATCACCTAATAGTTTATGGGATAGTGGAACAGCAGTTAGTTCGCTTCGGTCGTTGGATGAACTAGAGCCTAGTGAGTTACAAGCACTTTGTAAACGTGCCTCTTCAATATACACTGATAGTAGTGATGATATTCCAAGCATGGGCGGATCAGATTGGGCGCAAGATTTACGTCCAAATATATCTAGTATTGTTGAGTATTTCGAAAAAAAGGGTACACCATTACGTCATTCTGGAGCGGCAGGTGGAGACTTACAGCTAAGTTCTCGTATTGCTGCTTTAAGACGTTCACTAGAAAAACAAGGTACTAATTTATCTATGAATTCGAGCCCACAGGTGATCCAACGTCATAAATGTTCACGTATTATTATATGTGAAGGTGCCGTTCGATCTAAACTGCCTTTGTTTGATAAAAAATAGGCCAGTCTTCCCTTACTTATTCTTTCTAGTCATATATTTTACAGATTGTTGTATATATGATTTTGAGGCTTAACTAATTAAAGTTTATGTATAATTTGTATTCTTAACGGTATTATTTACAAGTTTTTGATGGTTGGTGTGGTTTAACCCACAATTATTTCTGAGGCCTGTTATTTGAAATACTGCAATGGGACCGTCCAGTATTTATTATTATTTTAGCCCCAAAATAAAACATTTTATTTATTAAGAATTTCTTTGGTTGATGTTATGATTAATAATGTTTGTATAGTTATATCGGTCTGTTCATATAGAATCTTCCTTATTGTCTTGTCAAAATGTCAAATGTATACTGGTTCATTAGGAAATAGATATGGTTTTTGTAATTGTGAAGTTTGTATTACAAACCTTTCCTATCCAAAACTATTATTTTAGTAAGAGTAAATTAAGTTTTATCGTTTTACAATGTTACTTACACTTCTACTGTAATTTGTTTTGTACCATAATTGTTCGTTTATATGCCTTTTTTCTACAGTACATTTTTATAGTTTCTAACATGAGGAAGTTGAGATTAGTAAAATACAGCAGTACAAGTCAGTGCCTCAAAAGTAAGTAATCATGGTGATTTAAAATAGTATTATTACTTTAAAAACCATATAATATTAAAAGTGTTCATGTGGCTTCCATACCTGAACGAAAAATGTCCAAAAAATTGACTGAACTTTGAAAAAAGTAAGAAAAAAATGTTTCTTTTGCAATTTTGTACCTGTATGCAAATTTTTAAAGCCTGCGATTTTCATATCTTGCCTTTGCTTAGCTAATGAATAAAAATCTTTTTAATACAGGGTGCTCTCCGGGAACTGCGGCGAAAGATTTTCGAAAATTCTGAAAATTTGAAAGTATGAGAATGACATCGGAAATTCAAGTTCGGAGCAATTCCGGTTCTACCAGAAGTCCCTTCATTATTTTAAAATGGAACACCATATATTTTATTACAGAATTATATTCTACATCAAATTGTAGATCTCTTCCATATAACACACTTTTTACTTATCTTAAATAGTTTCCAAAATATTTGACATTTAATATAAAAAATGACATGTGCAAGACTTTTTAAATAAATCAATTTCTTCCTTTTAATGTTTTCCAGTTTCTGTTACGAAACTTTTAGGGATAGGTCTAAGTTGAAGAAGGAACAGCCTAAAATTGTAAATTTTTCATACAGTGTGTCTACAAAACAATGGAATGAAAATTGGTATTTAAAAACTGGCAAGTCAATTTTTTTAAATGGAATACTTTATGGCGATTAACAAAAATAATGATAACTTTCATTAACATTTCCTATACTTAAACTACTTAGTTCCTGTTTAAACGAATTTTTTACTTTGTATTCTACGGTTCGGAATAATTTACATATATAAATGTCAGTTGGCTATGTAAAAAACCATGTAGACCTTTGAATTGGGAAATTTTATTACATCAGACCTGTCAACATGCCTGCACTGTTACGTTGCACACATAAAGATTATTTAAATTTGTTTATTGTTTATGGACAATGTAACAGAGTTTTAACAAGGACATGTGATGCATTTAACACTTAATATAATATCCATACACAAGAACCATTACTGGAGCACAGTCAACAATATTATTGAAAACTATGGTTCCCTTAAATCTAGAATTGAAAGAAGAAAGCCAATTATTGACAAAGATAATTTTTAAATTGTTATTCTAGGTACATTATTGCAAATCCAACACTCTCAAGGTAAGTTGAAAGTGAGTCTGGAATTTCAAGATAGTCTATTGTTTTAAGCGTCTTTGACTAGGATTATAAATATTACGATTAATGCACTGGTTTTACTAAATATTTTTATTTTAAATAAACAAAATTAATACATAAGTTAGTACTTGCTTTGCTGTAACGTACATTGTACACCTATATCCTACTGGCAGTGGCTAGTCTACCTAACACATAATAGCCATGTATACTACACAGGTCTCACATAAAGTGTTACAAAGTATATCTGCTATTTGTAATTATGTCGAATAATAAATGTGGCAAATAGAGAATACTCGAATATATATCAAACTTGAGAAAGCATGTTAAAAGAAAACATGGTAATATATAATATAGGTAATTCTTGAGGTGTAGAGCTAGATGTGTTATATTGTAGATATGCTGTAAGTTGTAAACATCTAGTAATGTTCGAAGTTTCTGTGTTTGAAACACCTAGTTATGTTAAATAACAAATGTGATAAATGCAATGTAGAATACTCAAATAGGTCATCCTTGAATATATCTAACTTGAGGGCGCATGTTGAAAGAAAACATAGAGGTAAGTTAAATATTTATATTAACACTAATTTTTAAGGTGTAAGTGTGTCTATTGGTTTTATATTGTAGATATGTACATTCGAGGAACTGTACCCAAACAAACAACACCTGGTAGTAGTAGTAAAGAACATTTGTGTGCCGTTCCTGATGTCATAAAAAAAGCAGTTTTAAATTGCACAACAGGTCCAACCCACAGAAAGGACCAGATTATAAATCATGTATTTAACATTTTTTTAGTTTGTAATGAATTATTATTAGTTACTTTTCCAAATTTGTGGTATTTAATTACTTTTTAGGGTAATTATTTTGTAATAAAAGTTTTGTTATGAACAAGTTATTTTATAATTAAGTATTAACAGGTTAAATAAATGACAAGACAAAGAAATCTGAACATTTATTATTAATTTATATTATTAGTACAAAACAATAATTTGGCAGCTTCAGTTTGTGAATGTTTTCAACTTATAAATTTACGTTGAGTGTCTATGTTTTTATTATGAGGGAGTTTGGTTTGTACATCATTTTGAATGAAACTTGTAGATGGAATTGAAGAATGGTTTCGTAAAGGCTTCTAACGTTGGAGACGATGACCTTAAAGTTTTATGTACCACGTCACCTTCCGCTTGAATATTAATACCATCAACAATATTGTACAACTTTTCTATCAATGGAGACTTTTTGATTATGAATTGATTCTGCCAGATGAGGTTTAGTTACTGTTTCAACAATTATTTCCGATTCCACAACATTTGAATGAGTTACAATAATTAAGTTGTCATCATTGGATTCTAAAACAAAAAATAATAAGGTATTAAGATAAGTAGGCTGGTATTTATAAATAAATACAATTATACCATAATTAGACCTATGATGTAGCATGTACATTAAAAATTACACATACGTAAAGTTCGTGCTTAACATATTATCAACTACATATTTTCCTTTTGGACACAACGGCATTCAGTTTGACTAACCTTTTATATAAAGTGTTAAACAAGGGATATATCAGGCCAGTGTTTACATAATGTGTAAAGTCTTAAAGTTATAAAGTAATTTTGATTATGTTAATTCCATTTTAGCTATATGCGTAATTTTTAACGTACATGCTATATCATAGGCCTGAATAATTATTAAGCATGCAACACAAACTTAAAAATACAAATATGTTGACACAGTCGAACTTCTTAACTTGAGTTTTTGAAAACTCAAGACAAGATTGGTTGGTAATAGATCATCAAGGATTGCGTAAGAATGTAACTCGATAGCTCTAACTTGGCCAGTCGAGTTTCAAATTATCAAAGTTCAACTGTATATATGTAATAAATGTGCAGTAACAGAAACGCCAAACACTTTTCCATAGAAATAGAAAAAGAATCCTATAAGAATTAATAGATGTAATAATAAGTCATTGATAATATGTAACACTACTAGGTTGAGGAAGTTTTATATTCTTCATTTAAGTCAAGAGTGTCCTCTACTGGTCATTATGCGAGTCTTGCCTCATTTAGTCTAAGCACAATTAGAATTTTGATTTGGAATATGGGTGTCTACATAATAATTGCAACAATAATTAAGTACCCCCACATAAAAAAGTCTGCTAGCTACAGAGTAGACTAAACAAGAATTGAAGCAATTTATTCAACCTGCTTATCTTGAAATTGGTGTCGCTAAATTAAGCGAAATGAAGAGTGGAGGAGTCATAGTTAAGTGTAACAGTAAGGAAGAAAGTAATAAAAATGAGTAACGAAGTGCAGGATAAGATGGGAGACAAATATACTGTGAGTATGCCTGAACTTAAATAACCAAGAGTTAGAGTTGTTGGTATAGAAGAGGAATTGTCTGAAGACCAACTAATCAAGAGTGTAGCAAATCAGAATGAAGAATTGAGAGACAATAGATATTTAAGGATAATTTCTGTAAAAAAATGAAACAACGATATAAAGCTATACTAGAATGCGACGGAGAAACTTATTGGAAGATAATAAAAAAGGGTTTCCTGTGTATAGGTTTTTCAGTTTGTGCAGCATATGAAAGTGTGGATGTCTACCGGTGCTATAACTGTTGTGGTTTCAACCATAAGAGTACAAATTGTACAAAAGAACAGGTTTGTATGAAATGTGGATCCAAAGGTCATCATGCAGCAAAATGTGTGTCAAACTCTAAAATATGTCCAAACTGTACAGAAGCAAACAATAAATTTAATGTCAGTTTAGAGATCAACCACTCACCATATGATAGTGTCAAGTGTGAAGTCTATAAAAACAAAATTGAAAAAACAAAAATTCAGTACAACAGTTTATAGAAATTATGTTCTAATAGAGGTGTATATGATATGCAAACGCGAAACAGCAGCAATGACAAAATATCAGAATTAATTTATGTGCAAAATGCTCAGAGTATTGTTGCTCACTACGATGAGTTTGAGAGATTTATTAAAGATAAAAACCCTGCAGTATTATGCCTCACAGAGACACACCTTACAGATGACATAATGGAGCATGAAATCGATATTGAAAACTATGATCATATCAGAGTTGATCCAATCAGCAGAGCAACAAGTGTAGTATTATGCTACATCAGAAAAGACATAAAATATAGTGAGACTAAGAGATTTGTGTTACAGATGAATTATTGGTTCATTACTTTTAGCATTATACTTAGAAAATGTAAATATAAAATAAGTTGTCTATATCACTCTCCAAATAGGTCAGATGCTGTTTTTTGAATTTCTTTGAAGAATGGTGTGAGAAGCATATAGTATATGAAAAGTCTTCAACAGTCATTGTGGGAGACTTTAATATTCACTATGGTGAAGTAGGCACATATGGTGAACGAGCAAGAAAATGTTTGATCATTATGGATTAAAACAATATGTTACACAACCTACTCATATTACACCAAGTGGAAGGCAAATATTAATGGACTGGGTTATTGGCAATCATAGTGATATAGTAGTAAATGTATCGGATGAATATGTTTTTAACAATCATTCACTTGTTAGCATCAAGATACCATAGATAAGCAGTAAAAGAAACAAAACCATTACAATCAGAGAAAGGCTTCTGGATACCTCAGTGTTAAAATCAAGGATTGAGAATATAAAGTATGATTACAGAATACCAAAAATTGATGAAAAGTATAATTCACTGTACAATGACCTGATGAAGGTAGTAATTGATGTGATCCCAAAGAAGACAATTATCGTTAGAAATGTAAATAAACCTTGGTTCAGCAGAGACTTACTAGTGATGATTAAAGCACGAGATGCAGCCTTCAAAAAGTTTCAGTTCACGAAAGTCTAACGATTGGGAGAAATACAAAAAAATGTCGAAATAGTGTTGTTGGTAGAATAAGATTTGAAAAGATGAAATATTGCAGTGAAAATATTGATGAAAATAAGCATAACAGTAAATTAATGTGGAAAACAATGAAAAACTTGATTTCAAACAGGGGTAAGTCTTGTGTGTTAACAGTTGATTTTGATACAATGACCTAAGCATTATTGTAGACAAACTTAATGAATATATTATAGAAAGTGTCAATGAGATAATAGAGAGTATACCAAAGGTTAATGTTAATAATTATAAATCTGATCTAGCTCTATGAAGTAACGATGTGAAATTTGAATCTTTTAAGCTAATCAGTAAAGAGGAACTGAAGGATATCCTATATTCATTGCCTAATAAAAAAATTCAAAATGGTATACCTAAACGTAAACTTTTTTAAACTTATCTTCGAAGAGATAGCAAATCCCCTATTAAATATTATAAATTGTTCACTCGAAACTGCATTTAAGATTAGCACAATTATTCCAGTACCAAAAGTATTGCATTCAAAGAAGCAAAAGGATTTTAGAGCAGTCAATATGATTGTAACAGAAGCAAAAATATTAGGAAAAATTGTTTACTTACAACATATATCTGAGAATAATATTCTCGCAAAATGTCAATCAGGGTACAGGAAAAATTATAGCTGTGAAACGGCTATTCAATGTGTAATAAACGAATGGAAAAGTATTGATAAAGTTAATTAAAGTAGCAGTTTTTTTGGACTTTCAACGAGCATTTGAAACTGTTGATAGAGAAATATTGACATTGAAACTAAGTAGGTATGCGGGCACTTGGGCCAGCAACCGTCTGAACCCAACTCTCTCCATGGGGGAGTTATATTATAGCAAGAAGAAATGTATAGCGAGAAACTTATGAGTAGAACCAAGGCACCTCACCTTTCACTTTTGTGACGTCATTTGACCTTGGGAATTTCCCAGGGCCTGTCACGTGGGAGACCGTATTTTCCACCCTTATTTTTTATGGTTATGGTTGATGGAATTTTCATCCCTAATTATTTTTTACACACACCCACGTATGAGACCGTATTTTCAACCCTTCCTTTTCGAAGGCCCTTTTCAACCCTAATTATTTTTACTTGCGCATGTGTAGGACGTGATTTTTCACCCTTTCTTTTCGGAGACCTTTTATCCAACCCTAATTATTTTTACTCGCTCACATATAGGACGCGTATTTTCAACCCTTATTTTTAATAAAACTTATGACGTCGATTAAAGTTGCCACCTACAACATATGGCTTTCAATTCTTCTTCAATCCTTTTGCCTGTATTAAGACCTTTTTGTTTTATTAGCTCAGGTATAGGACGCGTATTTGTCACCCTTATGGTTTCTTTTCGAGGGTCAACCCTAATTAGAGCCTTTTTTGCACAGGCTCACGTGAGGGGCTGGTCTTGGAGTTGGTCTTAGGATTATTTTTGATGGTATTAAGGTCTTTCTGGCTATATTAAGAGCAGTGCCCCTGGAGGTTAGGCAAATGCACACGCATACAATGTTGGAAATTGCATAATAAGATATTATCGATCCTATTGCTTTAAAATGGTCAAATGCTATTGGATGATCTTTTACCTATACGAGAAAACGTATTTCTAATAAGGAGGTTCTTGTAAGACACGTGTAGGGCTTCGCAACTTGTTCTCGGGCCTTCGCTCCCTGATCGGAGATGGTATGGGAACCCTAACCTTATAAGAGAAGTGTAGAGCTTACCCCTTTCGTGGGCCCCTTGATGCAATTCTATGAGGGTTCTAACTTAATCTTACAGCTGTAGGCCTTCGCCCCGTCATACAAAGTTGTATTCTAATAATAAGGTGGTTCTTGTAAGACAAGACTTGTATCAGGGTCTGCGCCCTGGCCCCTTTGAGTTAAAATTGATTTTTAGTGCCATCTAGCGGCGTATAGACTAATGAACATTTTCTATAATAGAAGTTGATAATACACACCTCTCTCACTTGCTCTATCTTGTTCCTCTCTCTTTCTGCTCTTTCTCACACACAAACAAATCAATTAATTAATCAATCTAAAACAAAATCACGCTCGATCACCAGATCAATCTCAATCAATCAACCGAAATTATGTCTTACAGTTTGCGGAAACCAGATTACAGTTCAAACTGAATACATTAAAGTATAATTAAATATGACGTGAAATAATAAGTAATTTCTACCCTAATGCAATGATGATTTATGTATAGGCAGATTCTCTAAACAGTCACCACCTATACATTCGGAACATCATATCTGATTTATTTTGCATGTTCAATTACATACACACAAAATTGTTTCATTGTAACGTGTTCATTAACAGTTGTAAAAACCCATTAAAAAAACTGGAAAGTAATAATTACTTATATATAACATAGAGTTAAATTAAATTAATATGTTTTTAAGAATATCAAGCTGATATAACGGAAATAAAAGGCAAAAGGTTTTAATGGTTTATTATTATACGTGAATTAACAATAACTACAAGTTTAAAAATCCACGAATACATGCGTACTTACTATTTTGTAGAGCTGATCTTATGACGTCATCCTATAAACGTAATAATACATCTTTAAAAATCTTTATCAACATTTTTGTTAGCCATACCAGGTAAAAAACATATTAAAATAATGCGCTTACCTTTAGAAGTGTTTTTTCCTTCAGCTGTACCATGCGTTGAACTGAAATATTTTTTATACAACGTGTCTCACTAAAATACGATTGTGAATGGCTGGATATAAACAGCCCATTACATACCGATCATTAACTATTTTAGAAAGTAATACAGAAAACCGGAATACCGCTACTCGTATTTAACAATCATGTTGTACTTACAAAAATTTACATTCAAAACACTTACAAATATTTTAAAAATTTTGCTAACGCAAAAATTACTTTAAATAATTGAATCTTCAGATTACATAAAACTATTGTATACTCAATTACTCCACGTGAGAGAGAGCGAGAAAGAGAGAGATAGAGAGAGAGGACAGTGGTGATAAAGAACGCCATGCAGGTCTTTTTGGATAGTATTATAAAATATACACGTCTACACTCTGTAGTGAGAGGGAGAGAGAGAAAGAAAGCAGCGGTGAGAAAGAAAGACATACTGGGTGAACTATGTTTATTTCAAAAGTGGTCATGCATTTTGGTGTGCCCTACTAACCACATCACGGGTGTGAGAATACCGTCAGGGTGGGTGTGAGTAGTGTATAAATACGTTCACCAGGTATCAAGTGACTTAGTTTACTTTTGTTGCTGCTACCGTTCACATCGGTCTCATCACGAATGCACATAGCTAATTTTGAAATTGTCAGTGAGCGTTATATGCGCATAAAGAAGTTTCGCTCAACGAAGCGAAAACTTTTGTTTAAACTAAAGAACAACACCGGAAAGCTAGATGTGTTAGACTGGACAAGAACAGGAGTTAATCAAGTTATTACATACATTGTCATCGGTTAACTCCGACGATAAAGTGGGAATAACCTTTCACGCAGAAAATTTTAAATTTAAACTACCGTGGTGATTGAGTTTGCGTAAAGCATCCGAAGTGACATTTGGCTGTGTGTGGAGTATTTTGGAATCACTACTGCAGAGTAATATTTATTACACCAGCACCGACACATTTCATATGGAGGTAACGTGTGTATCACCGCCAACAGGGAAAGGAAGGCAGCGAGTGTACAACAACTACAATGAAGAAGCAACCATGCGACGTGGAATAATTACTATACGCAATGAAGATAACTTATGTTTACCGCGAGCGTTAGTAGTGGGTAGAGCCCTTGCAGATAAAGACCCGATATATAATGACATTAGAAAAAAGGATGCACTACAAAAACTATTAGCACTAAACTTAATAGAAGTCTCTAAGGTTACAATTCCGAGTAAGGGCTATAGTATTAACGAACTTAGACAGTTTCAACAATACCTTAACGGGTACAACATAACAGTATATCAACACGACATTCAAGGACGAGAAATGTTATTCGAATTCCGATTCCGAGGAAAAGAAAATAAGATTACTGTACAACCAAGGACATTTTGACGTTATAAAATCTTTAACATCAGCGTTTTGTTGTAGCTATTACTGTGAAAAGTGTCATATCCCGTACAATACTTTAAACAGGCATAGGTGTGAAGCTACATGCCCCTGCTGTAGAAGAGCTCCAGTTTGTGAAAAATTAAGTGAAGAAGTTTATTGCCACGACTGCGGTAGAAGCTTTCGTTCGTATATATGTCTTTTAACATAGGGTTGTGTCTATATGTTCAACAGTACACAAATGCAGCGTTTGTTTAAAAACATTTAATATTAACAACCGAAAACACCTCATTTTGTGAGGAGGTATTTTGTAAACAATGCAACGATCATAAACCGGAAAACCATTTTTGTTTTATTAGACCAGCAATCCTTATAGAGAAATGACGACGTTTTATTTTTATTTATGATTTAGAACTTCGTCAGATCAATCTCATCCTGAAAAATCCGAAGTAAAACTTCACGAGGCGAATCTTCAGCAAGTGTGCCCTACGTGCTACACAGTACCATCTTCTCTAGTCTATGCCCCCGATGTGGTGTTAGAGTACAAATATTACAAAATCTTTAACTACTTGCTGGAAGTTAGAAAATTGTTCAAAAAGGTTGTTGTAATAGCTCACAATGGTCAAGGGTTTGATCACCAGTTTATCTTAAATCACACACTAACAAACACACACCTTAAACCGGAGATTATAATGAGGGGGTCTAAAACACTAATGATGAAATTTGATAACCTAAAATTTATTGATAGTCTTAACTACTTCCCATGCCACTCTCAGCTCTACCAAAGGCGTTTGGATTAACGATGGTTATAAGAAAAGGTTATTTCCCCCATCTATTTAACATTAAAGCAAACTCCGAGTATGTAGGACCGCTACCTCATATTGATTATTACTCCCCCATCTCCATGAAACCCGAAGAAAGAGCTGAATTTTTAAAATGCTATGAAGAAACACAATCACACGGTTATATATTTAAAACGTCGGGAGAGTTAATGGAATATTACCTGTCCGATGTAGACATATTAAAACATGCTTGCATGTAGTTTAGAAGACTGTTTTTGAAGGAGTGTTTGGTTGATTGGTTTGTCGAGGCCATTACGATAGCCTCAGCTTGCAATCTGGTGTATCGATGACGATTTTTACAATCCGATACAATTGGAATTATCCTCGAAGCTGGTTACCGAAGAACAGACAAACAATCTATAAGTGCTATACAATGGCTGGTATGGGAAGAGGAGCGTAGAGGTATTTCTATTCAACACGCTAGTAAGCAGAAAGAATATGTGACGTATAGCTTAAGAGTAGACGGTTATTGCGAATCATCAAACGAAGTTTTCGAGTTTTACGGGTGTTACTATCACGGTTGTCCTTATATGCTTTACAACGCAACGCCATGCACCGCTGTTTGACAATCCACATGATACCATAGAGCAGAGATATGAAAATACTAAATCAAAAGTATTCCGTCTTAAAAATTTAGGATATAACGACAATGAAATCTGGGAATGTAAATTTTTGCTAGAATTAAAAACAAACCTAAAAATGTTATACTTAAAACACCACCCTCTGATAAGATACGTACCTCTTAACCCACGCGACGCATTTTATGGTGGTAGAACGGGGTGCACGAAACTAAGATATGTAGCAAAACCCGGCGAAAGAATTAAATACGTCGATGTATGCTCGTTGTATCCCTGGGTTTGTAAATACGGAAGGTTTCCAACTGGCCACCCACGGGTATATGTTGGGAGGGAGTGTGACGAGTTTACTACGAGGGGTGTCTTTCCCGACGGTATAATTAAGTGTTCAGTTCTACCACCTCAAAATCTTTACCACTCAGTGCTCCCTATGAAGACAGATCAAAAACTTATGTTTCCGCTTTGTCGCACATGTGTAGAAGAAAGAAGTAACGAAGAATGCTTGCATGATATTAGAACGAACACTTCACGGTACATATGAAATCGTAGAAGCCGTCAAAAGGGGGTACAATATAGTACAAATACATTGAAATATGGTCACATGACACAACACAGTATGATGATGATAAAATAGATAGATCAGGTGGTCTATTTTCCGGTTTCATAAATATGTTCTTAAAGATAAAGCAAGAGGCCTCGGGGTGGCCCTCTAACTGTACAAAACAAGAAGACCAGACCCTTTACATTGCAGAGTTCCTTAGCAACGAGAGTGTACAGCTCGAACCTGGTTCTATTGAGAAAAACCCCGCTCTTAGATCTCTAGCAAAGCTAGCAACAAAAGTAAACTAAGTCACTTGGTACCTGGTGAACGTATTTAAACACTACTCACCCCCACCCTGACGGTATTCTCACACCCGTTGATCTGATTGATAACTGTTTGTCTGGTCAGATGTGGTTAGTAGGGCATACCAAAATGCATGACCACTTTTGAAATAAACATAGTTCACACAGTATGTCTTTCTTTCTTACCTCTGCATTCTCTCTCTCACTACAGAGTGTATATTTTATAATAACTGTCCACAAAGGCCCCCAACGTATGTCTTTCTTTCTCACCATTGCTTCTCTATCTCTCTCTTTCACGCTCTCTCACACACTACAAAGTGCAGTCCTGTATATTTTATAATAACTGGGACACAAAGACCCATCAACGTATGTCTTTCTTTCTCATCACTGTTCTATCTCTCTTTCTCACTCTCTCTCACACAGACACACTACAGAGTGCAGACGTGTATATTTTATAATAACTGTCCACAAAGGTCCCCAACGCATATCTTTCTTTCTTACCACTATTCCCTCTCTCTCTTTCTGGCTCTCTCTCACACAGACACACTACAGAGTGGAGACGTGTATATTTTATAATAACTGTCCACAAATGTCCCCAGCGCATGCCTTTCTTTCTCACCATTATTTGTCGGTGATCTAAGGTGTGTGCGTACGCTAAGCTATTGGTGTACTGTTTATATATGATCTATAGGTTTATACTGTAAACGGGCCGGTGACGCAGCGGTTAAGGCTATTCGTTTGTTATTTGAGAAGTCTACGGTTCGAATCTCACAGACTTATCTTTTTTTATAACATAAGTTTCTCGCTATACCTTGCTATAATATGGCGCTCATGGGGGGATTTGGGTTCAGATTTAACTGCATCATTGGTTTTGATTTTGTGATTTGCTTACGGGTTTGTTTTCGGGGGCTGGTTAAATTATGTAGAAATAACTCTGGTGCATTTTCCTTTTTACGTTCTCGTAAAAATGGCAGCTGCACTAAATATAGTTTTTGAGCATCAAGAATCTTTAATAGAATGTATGGAGAATATAGAAGACTTTTAAAACTCAAACTGTTTGTAGTGTCGTGTCATCTATCAGAAGAATGCTCCTAGATGAAATTTTTATTTTCTGGCTTACCTTTTTCCATCATGCCATATCCTAAGGAAGACGTGTAAACTGCTTACTTTAATTAAAGTTTACTTTAAGTAAAGTTTACTTTAAGTTGCCTCTGTGTAGCTTAACCGGTTATTAAATTCTATAAAAAGGGGAATACTGTGTTGTTACTGCGGTTGATGTGACCAGCTTAAGCCACATTGCGCAATATACTTGTAAGGGTTTTAGACGTATGTTATTCCTATTTGGTTTATAAAATCTAAATATTAACACTTAATATTGCAACTAACATAAAAGCGATAACAAAGTACTTCAGGTAAAATAAACACAAATATCAGGAAATACCAATGATCGGGAATTCTAGACCCCTTCAGGGTGTCGAGAGTTGGTCCAGGATTCTCTGGGTGGGCGCCTTTGTATACAGATTCGAGCGGAGGTCGTCAGACAGCTTCTCTCTTTACGTTTTCTGTGAAAATACGTTTAGCGAGATGTTTATATACTGAAAAGAACTGATCCTAATTTATATTGCTATGTAACGAGGAGTTCCATTTACATTAAAACTAAAATTGTAAAAGCCGGACATGTCGAGTAGCAGATAGCAGCAAAATTTTATACAGTTATTATAATAGTTGTGTATGGCATGCCGTGATAAGATAACTCTCTACCTGCTTGTACGGTCAAACAGAAAATACTTTTAAAGGGAGTATTTTCGCTGTATGCGTTTTACAAATAATACGAGTTTGAATTGTATAACTGCAACTTTTACACCTCTAGCGAGTTATGAAAACTATGGAATTGAAAATGAATACTTTCGTATTGTATTCTGGGTGTGGTCACGCTTAGGGTGCTAGCCACTTAGTAGCCCCTTGCGCTTCAGGTTTCGACAGAGTCAATAGTAGCTACCTGGGGGTGGCTCTAACTCGAGGCCGGTTTTAATAATAACAATGATAAAGTATTTAAACCTTCCGGAACGATTTAGTTTAAAGATTTTCAGGTACGGAATAACCTAAACGTTTTATAGATACGATGACTTGAAGAAGGGTTTCTTCTTCAAGTCTGAAGTGTCGCGATGTGCGATCAGGTCGGATACTGATTCAAGACTTCGTTAGAGAAGTATACTGGGTGTCTGGCCACGGGCGAGGGTATATTAAAGCTGGTTACAGGACTTCTAGAAGTACTGCTATAAAAAACTAGTTTTAAGCGGTTTATTACGTTTAGCGCGATTACAATGTAATACTCACTGTTACGTACGGGGTTCGTAATTTACGAAACTGGGTGACTGAAATATGGTCTAATTACGGTCAGCTTGATGCTTTGAACCTATCGGCTTCCTACATTTCGGTGTTTCAATTATTTTGCCTGGTATAGGCGTCTTTATGTGAGCCGGTGTGTAGGTAGAGTATCAGTTACAAGAATCTGGACAAATACCCGTTGCGCTGTTTAATTGATACCCCGGGGATTGGCAGAATTTTGGCGACAATCTTTCTATCCAATGGAGTAAGTAAAAGACTATCGGGTGTTTTTCCCGGCGTGAAGTCGTTCACTGGCGTAAGTGTGGTGTATATTTTACTTACATGCAGGTGACCATAGATTTCCGCAGCGGTGAACCCTGGAGTATAAGATAACAGCAGGTCGGTCTGTGCTCTCGAAAGAGACCCATTGTAATGAGTCGAAGATTGAGAGACACGGCCGGTCTGGACTCTCGAAAGAGACCCAGCGGAATGAGAGCGTCTGTATTTTTTGTTAGTATGCTCATGCTTACGGTTAGTATTTACTTCTTTTAGCTTGTGTTGATCTTATTCTTAGACTGTTCAGGAGTCCTCCTCTTCAGCCCTGGTCATTCTTTTCTTGTTAGTGTTGCGCTGTTTTGTGTAATGGTATAGCTTACAATCATGAATTGTGGTTATTTTTGGTGTTAAAAAGAAAAAAATATTTAGATTTTATTTATTTGAATATTATTTTAATCGGTTTAGGTTTGCGTGTTGTTTAGTATCTTGCGAGGTCGTCATCGAATAGACGGGGGGATGCGGAAGGCATATGGGGTATTGTCTGGGATTCTTTTGTCTCCTCTGGGAAGTTGCCAAGGAGTTGTGGTAGGATCGCCAGAGGGTGTTTGAATTTTAGTTTGAGTTTTTTTGCGTGGGAATTGAGGAAACCGATAGTTGTAGAGAGTGGTAAGGATCTCTCTGGTTGGAATTGTGTCACCGAAAATTCTTTTGTGTGCAAAGTTTCTTTATGTTTGTATTCTGTGTGATGGGTGGTGTGTTTGTGTATTGTATTGTGAGGTCGCTAGGGTATAGTTCTTTTCACAATAAATGGTTGACTTATTATCTTATCTTATTAATCCCATTATGCAGATAACAGCTTGGCGATAACGAAGGAAAGTATAAAGCTACGGTACAAGGTCGAACTACAGAAAACAGGTAATAATGAAACTCGCATATGTTTATATTAATTTAATCAGTCAAACCAAAAAAACCTAAATAATATAAATTTTTCGTGAAAAATACTATACCTGAAAGGTAACCTGTGTATGCGTCTTGAGTATTCGGCGTTCACACAAAGCGATAGAGAAGAGGTGATTGGGGTTTATGTTGCTGTATTATATGGGTGCTCGGAAATCCATAACAGGGCGAATGTATGTTTTGTAGGTGTGTTGTAATGTTTTGGGGTGGCAACCGCTGATTCTACCCCGAAGGGCGCCCAGTAGGTTTGCCCTATTTCTTATCCTGTTAAGTGTTCTTTGTAGATCAGGGGGCCAGTTAAGCGTTTTAGTGAAGAGGATTCCTAAGTGGGTGACTTCGCCTTGGAGTGGGAGTTTTTCTTGATTTAGGGTGAGGGAAACATTACTGTCGGCTAGCTTTGGGAATTTATCTTCGGTGTAGTTAGATATCAGAAAAGGATTGCTTGGGTTTTGGATGGATTGATGGAGACTCCTCCGGTTTGCCCAGTTGGAAAAGTTCCGGAGGGTTTTGGATAGGAGGCGGGAAGCTGTTCCGATAGGGCAGTGTCGTCCGCAAACTGCGCAACCACTACTCTGGGTTGTGTAACGGGAATGTCGGAAGCGAATATAGTTTAAAGGATTGGGGCTAAGGAAGAACCTTACGGTACGCCTGCTGTAGGTTGAAAAGGATTGGAGACGGTGTTCCCTACTTTGACTCGATTGACCGATTAGTCAGAGAGTAGGAGTTCGGAATGTTGAGGTTGCGGATCTTGTGTAGGAGACCAGCATGCCAGACCCTGTCAAATGCCTGCTTAATGTCCAGAAACATAGCCAAGAATTGCTTGTGATTTAATGGTCTGTTGGTTTCTGTAAGAAGCTTCAACAAGTGATCGTGACAAGTTCGGTTGGGACGGAAGCCGAAATGGCTGTTGGGGAGGAGTTCATTGAATTCAAGATGGTCCTTGAGTCGCCTGGCTAGAATTTTCTCAAAGCATTTTCCGAAGCAACTCAGGAGGGAAAAGGGTCTATAGGAGGAGGTTGTGGTTAGGTCGGAGTGGGGTTTGGGTATCATGACGGTGGAGGCCGACTTCCAGTCCGTCGGGAAATGGGATAGGATTATGCATTTGTTATAAACATTGACGAGTAATCGAAGAGCTGGGTCGGATAGGTGTCGGAGGATTTTCTGATTTAGGCCGTCATGAGCTGAAGCAGAATTGCGTTCTTCTTTGAAATACTCGTTGACCTGGTCTGGAGTGATGGGGGCATAGAAAGGATTGTTGTTATCCAGTTGGATTTCGGGAAGGTTAAGGGTAAGGAATTCGTCAAGACGACTCTCAAGGCGGGCCTTGAACTAGGCGTTGAATTTGGCATCGGAAAATGGATTGGAGCTGAAGACCGAAGAAGTCGCCCTTTCCTTGGTCGGAGGAATTGATTCAAAAAATTTTGTAAAGGCGGCTGGCTCTTTACAGACATTATTTTTAACAAACTACAAAAAAGGCAAACAGATCGTGTGGAAGTAAACAAAAAATTTTGATTTTTGAGCAGAAGGTCAATAAAAAACGCAATAATTTTGAACTGTGCCAAAGATCGATTTGTATTTAAAAGTCATTTATCTACAACTGGTTTATTTTATTCTAATAAATTTGGGGGATATTGTGATAATTTTCCGAGGTCATTTTGAATATAACCTGTTCTGCTTATCCAGAGATGGATAAAGAACGCCTGAAAACTGAATTGTCAGTAATTTATTCCAGAGCCGACTGTAGATCGATAAAAGGAGCAGTACCGTTTTTAAAATTTTTAATACAAAATAATTTTTCAGGATAATTTCAAGAAAGCAAAATTATATTAGGAGGAGGCTGAAAGATCATTTCCTTAAAACTTTTTTATGTAATTCTATGGCTCTATTTTTGCTATAAATTGAAAAGGCAATGATTAGTAACACTTCAAATTTTAATAAAAGGGTTATAGACAAATTTCCTTCCAAAAAGGACAGAAGGATCAACTTCATTTATAAAAAATAAACGTATATGTTATAACTCAATAATTGTACATAGTTTAGACTTTCGAGATATTGACATGTACGTGTAGGAACTGAGTTTTTTGGTTGCTTCTCAAATCTGGTAAGTTTATGTTTATTTTATTTTTAATTTTGGATTATTAAATGTATTTTACAAATCGTTTGCTGCAGCGCAGAACCTCTATATTTCTAACTCACCGGCCGCCACTGTGAACTTATCAAACTGTTCTTTTGTTAAAACCTACAAACTTTAACACATAAAGCCTAATTTTTCCTCTTAATAATATAATCTACTATTACAAAGCTATGTTTAGCGGCATCAGCAGAATGACAGAAACAAAGATTCCAACACGTGTCACTTCTTTGTTTGTACTTTGCCTCAAATAAGGTAACACCACTGTGCATAAATGAAACAAGTACGTACTGTCTATCAACATTTTGGGGCGAATTCTAAGAGGGCATGTAAGTACGAATCTGAGGTCTAGTTCAGATAGTTACCGTTTTGTACTATTGCTATCTCCGCATTTAATTGTCAAAATTTGAGAATGACCCTGAATTCATCATATTGTTTTGAAATTAACCGTGTTAGTTAGCTAGTAGTTATCGTATTATTGTTTACACTTAATTGTAGTTATTTTTAGGTCCCAACGAAAAAAGAGGGATGTTACAATAACTTAATATAAAACAAATAGATATAAACTAACCCGACATCCAAAACACTCAATAAAAGATAATGCCGTTGTCTCAGTCGGTTGATTAAAGTAGGCCGGTTCAATCTTTTATTTTACAACTAAATGAACGAAGAACGTAAAAGATTCGTTACAGTGTTATAAGTTTAACGTGTGTATATGTCTGTGGCTGCGTAGCAAACGGAGGAACCGATTTTGATTTGTTTGAAAGGTAAATTGACCGAGAGTGTTCTTAGCTATGATTCAAGAAAATATGTTCAGTGGTTTGAAGATCATCAGCTCTTTTCTAGTGGATCGTGGATGAATGGATTTTGTTACTTTTTATTTGTTTGAAAGGATTGAGACTGCTCTTAGCTCTGATTCAAGAAACATTGTTTACTTTTTAGAGGTTTTAAAAGTAATTTTTTTTCGTGTTGGGAGTGTTTAATATTTTTAATTTAATGTTGCTAATACTGTGAACGAAATGAGGTGACAGTAGAACTTATGAAAAGACGTGCAACGGTGTCAATTGCAGTTTCTCTGGAATAAATGATTTGAAATTAGAATTAAAACATTGTATTATAGTGTTACAGGACTATAACTGAATTTGAGATGTTTTGCTATTATTCCAGGTATGTTATAGTTATTCAACTTTTGGATAAAATTGTAAGTTTAGTTTAATTTGAAATGTAGTATTGCATGGTTCGTGTCTAATTATAATTAGTCATTGGTTCAATTAGTATGTACCAAAAATATCAGTTTCTTCGTAAGATTTTAATGTTCACATTGAAATTTCGTTTTCTTTCACAAGTTGTTGTTATTAAGAAAATTTGAGATATTGGGTTGTAGTGATCAAGTTAGAAAATGGTTGACATCGTTCTTACTGGGTCGTTCTCAAGACGTTAAAGAATTATGTTTTTTCCCGAAAACAAGTAATTTCCGGTATACCACTGGGGCCACATTGTGGTCCCATACTGTTCCTTCTGTTTACTACTGACCTTTTCTCGATATTCGATTCTGAAGTTCTTATATTTGCTGATGATCCAAATATATTTAGAGTTATCGAAGATTATCACGATTAGGTGTGTATTTAGTAAGATTTAACACATTTAGCGACACACTCTAATAGGATATTCACACCCTTGGACAACAGATTCGAAATGCGTGTTTTTTGCACAAATCAATTGTTTTATAGTGTATTATTGTATTTTAAATCTTATTTTGCCTTTTTTAGTGATTTTTTATTAATTTTTTTTAGTTCTCACCGTTGGACACGTGGTCCCACGATGTAATTTACATTCTACCAGAGAGGAGGTGGGAAACTGTGGCAGGGGACAGAATGACATTTCCTTTTTCTGCTTTCCAGACCGGGGTCCTGCAGATGTAATCTAGAAACTTCGTGAAGCATATCCTATATTATATTTTGGGCATTTCATAGACGATGATGTAATATCATTGTTGGTAGAAGAAACTAATAGATATGCTGCGCAGAAAATTACTACCAATGAAACAATTCCAGCAGAAGATCGAACTCCTAGACTGAATAAATGGAATAACACTGATCCTGCAGATATGCGCAAGTGTTTGGGCATCTTCATTTGGATGGGGCTAATGCACTTGCCCAAACTAAGAGGCTAGTGGAGTACGAAAAGAATCTATGAAAACAGAATGAGCCGCAATAGATTTGAGTCGTTGCTGACGATGTTTCATCTATCAAACAATGAGGAATCCATGAACCTAGAAGACAGGCTTCACAAAATTTCTAAATTTTTAAATATTCTCGAATAGAAATTCAAGCAATCCTATTATCCCGAAGAAGTGCGTAGTGATGAAAGCAACGTACCATTTCGAGTACGTATATATTTTCGACAGTATCTTCCTAATAACAGACACAAATACGGCATTAAAGTTTTCAAACTCTGTGTCAATGGAGGATAGCCCTGATCGTTGAAAGTCTACGCAGGCAAAGAGCGAGTACATGATGTATCTGTTTCCGAAAAAATTGTCAAAGTGCTAATGGACGGACTACTGGTTACAGGTACAACATACATACAACTGGTATACAAGCGTTTCGCTTTCTGACAGTCTAATCCAGCGGCAAACACATTTAGTCGGAACCCTAAGATCAAATAGGAAAAATAATCCCCCATATGTGGTGAAAGCAAAATTGAGAAAAGGTGAAGTCGTGGCCCAACAAAATGAAAACAAAACCGTAGTCTGCAAATGCACAGACAAAGGAGATGTCTTAATGCTTACTAGCAAACATGATGACTCCATGGTTACAGTAAATCCAAGGGGACAAGAAGTTGATAAACATGCAATGGTGGTTAAATATAACAAAGGAAACGCTTTTGTTGAACACTCTGACCAGATGGCATCATATGCACCATGTGTGAGAAGAACCGCCAAATGGTATAAAAGACTAGTTTTTTATTTTGTCACATCGACAGCTATGGTAGATGGTCTGCATTTGCAAAACAAAATAAATAAGAAAATGGGCATCACGGAATTCAAAGAAGCTATCATCGACTCTCTAGTTTACCAGGATTGTAATACTAGACTATCAAGACTTTCCAGTTCTAAGCCAAAACACCTGAAAGAATATGAGGGTCAAAAAAGGGTTACCAGAAAAAGGAGCTATAAAACTATGTCTCAACGACAAGATCCAGTTTATGCCCGTAAAAACGCAAGAAAATCAATACATACTGTGATACATGCAACCTACCAATGTGCATCGAATGCTTTCAGAAGCATCTCGAAACTTTTTCTTTTGAATAAGCAAAATTTTTATTATTTTTTTAGTTTAATTTGGTTGGAACTACTTGTTCAGTTTATTTGTTGTTGTTTCTATATAAGAATATAATTTCATTTATTTTGCCTTTGAATAAGTTTAATTTATAATTAAAATGTATTATTAATTTTATTAAATACATAAATAAAGTTTACCTCTAGTAACTTACTCGTTCATAACAAAAACTTATAAGTTTAATTTATATTATTTTTTTCGTCGAATGCGGTTGGAAGGAGATACCCACCGGTGGGCACGATAACTTAAAATAAACAAAACCAAATGCCCACCGTCGGGTGCGCAGTCCGAACAGAACGACTGAAGATGCCCACCGGTGGGCACGTGGCGCTTAATGTGTTAAATAGATTATCGCCATGGTGCCATTCTAACAAAGTGTATTTAAGTGTAGATAAATGTTGTGTTATTTCCTTTGGAAGATCCAAACATGTTTCAGAGTATGAATATAAAATCAATAACGCAGTCTTAAAGAGTACTAAGGTTAAAGATTTAGGAGTCTATTTTGATAAAGAACTGAATTTTAAGCATCACGTGAATTTAATATCTGATAAAGCGTGCAGAACATGTGGTCTTATCTGGCATGTTTTGAAAGACTTGAACCAACGCAGTTTACGAGCGTGGTTTTGTTCATACGTAAGAAGTATATTGGAATATGCGTGGGTCATCTGATCGCCATTCTATAAAGTAGATATTGACAAAATTGAAAAAATTCAAAATAAATGTCTAAGGCTACTAGAGTTTAAGGATGGAATGTGACACTTACCAGGTGAATACGGCAATCAAATATGCCATCACTGGAATCAAGAAGGAAAGTACACGACCTATACTTTCTTTATAAATAGTGTATGGTTCGATTGATTGTCCAAGTTTATTCGAACAAATAAAATTTTTCTGTAATACTCGTAATACCAGATAGTAGAGAGACACCATCGCCCACGTGGGAGGCGTACATTTGGAGGGTGGGTCGGCTTCTTTACGGGGACCATTTTCAACCCTTGGGCGGAGTTGAGCCCTAATTTGGTTGTATTAAGAGCCTTTTGGCGTATACCTCTTGGAGGTTAGGCAATTGCACACACATGCAGTGTTCTATTGGAGGTGTAAAGTTAGGCCACGCCCACTTTTAGCTGATTGGTCGTGCTGCATCCGCCTCCTGGCCTCTGACTGGTTCTTAGTCCCACCACTCAGCCGCTGTGCTCTGATTGGTGGATTAAGCCTCTGCATTCTGATTGGTTATGGCGGGAAACTTGAAAATGTTTTTTAGTAATAAAGAGGTTCTTGTAAGACAAGTGTAGGAACTATCACTGAGACCTGGTCCTGCGCGGGAAATTTGAAATTGTTTTTAATAATAAAGAGGTTCTTGTAAGACAAGTATAGGAACTACCATGTAGGTCTCCAAAACTTGTTCTCGGGCCTTCGCCCCTGTCGCGGCCCCCTGGTTGGTAATGGTATGGGGCCCTAACCTTATATATAAGTGCAGAAACTAGCTCTTGGGCCTTGGCCCCTATCGTGGCCCCCTTGGTGCAATTGTATGTGGGTTCTAACCTTGTCATAAAAATTGTATTCTAATAAAGTGGCCCTAGCCTTGTAAGACAGGACTTGTATCAAGGTCTGCGCCATAGCCCCCTTTGAGTTAAAATTGATTTTAGAGCCATCTAGTGGCGTATAGACTAATGAACATTTTCTGTAATAGAAGTTGATCATGCACGTCTCTCTCCTTCTCTCTCGTTTATCCGTTTCTCTCTCTCTTTCGGCTCTTTCTCACACACAAACAAATCAATTAATTAATCAATCAATCTCAAACAAATCATGCTCGATCAAATTAATCAGATCAATTTCAATCAATCAACCAAAATCACTAAACCATGTCTTAAAGTTTCCGGAACCAGCTTACAGTTCAAAACTGAATACATTAAAGTCTAAATTAAATATTACGTGAAATAATAAATAACTTCTACCCTAATGCAAAGGTGCTGTTTCATATAGACAGATTCTCTTTCTAAACAGTCACCACCTATACATTAGAAAAATTATGCCTGATTTATCTGCATGTTCAATTACATACACACAAAATTGTTTTATAGAAACGCGTTCATTAACGGTTATAAAAACCTTATTAAAAGGACTGGAAAGTAATAATTACACACACGCACACATACATACGTACATACATAATATATATATATATATATATATATATATATATATATATATATATATATATATATATATAAACAGAGTTAAATTAAATTAACATGTTTTAAAAATATCAAATTGATATAATGGAAATAAAAGACAAAAGGTTTTAATGGTTTATTATTATTATATACGAATCAATAACTACAAGTTTAAAGTCCACGAATACGTACCTGCTATTGTAGATCTGATTTTATGACGTCATCCTATAAGAGTAATAATACATTTAAAAATCTTTATCGACATTTTTGTTAGCAATATCAAGTAAAAACATATATTAAAAATAATACGCATACCTTCAGAAGTGTTTTTCTTTCTTTCAACTGTTCTAATAATAACCATATGTTGAACTGAAATATTTTTTTTATACAACGTATCCACATGTAGCCTCACTAAACACGTTTTCTACTTATGAATGGCTGGATATAAACTGGCTATTGCTTTCCCTTATTAACTAATTTAGAAAGTAATACACAAAACCTGATTACTGCAAATCGTATTTAGCATTTATATTGTACTTATAAATTTACATTCAAAATAAAAAACGACGATAACATGCTTTAAAAAATGATTTTCACTTTGATCGTGTAAAAGCCAGCCTTCACCAAGAAGATAACCGATTCTACCCGAACATTGACGAGCGCGCCAGCACAAGACAAGACTAGCAGCATTCTCGTTCTCGTGCGTTTCGTTCTTTAAAATGTAACTGTCATTGAGTGAGCATTATTATAATGTATTCTCCTGTTCATGAGCCATCAGCGGACATTAGAGATTTTACTGACTTGTTACTAAACTATTACAACATAACCGTTCAAGATGATATTGGAAACGATGACGTGGATGAGCTGAATGTATCTCATCCAAGGTGATGGTGATGATTCACAGAAAAGGAAGAAGAGCGATGAGATAAAGAGGAGGACGAATTTCAAAACCATGATGATAATAGCGACGAATTACAGTTCAAGAAGAAGAAGACCGATAAAGGATGTGATTAAATAAAAATGATGTATTGTTGTTTATAATAATAATATATTTTCAAACGCTAAGCTTTTCTTCAATGGGTAGCTGCAATAAGTGTGAGATTGGCTTTCTTTTGCACTCTGTGCGTTCAGTTATACTGCTATTTTTTGAATTATGAGCTGATTTTGTATGATTAAGTTAAATCAGTTTAGTATTTAATTTAATTGATTTGATTAATTTGGTCTGAGTAATTGATTTGTATGTTTGAGAAAGAGACGAGGAGAGACAAACACGATCAACCCTATTACAGAAAACATTCATTAGCCTTTACACCACTATATTGCACCACAAACAACCCTAATTAATCCTAGAAATATACCACTAGGTGGCGCCGCTTCTATTACAGAAAACATTCGCTAGTTTAAAAATATACCACTAGAATGTGCCACAAACAAAACCCTGATTAGTCCTAGAAATATAACGCTAGATGGTGCCACCTTTATTACAGAAGATATTCATTAGGTCATACACAACTAGGTGACGATACAAATTCAAATTTCCCAACAAGCGCCACGACAGGAGGGCGCAGGTCCTAACACATGTTCCTATGTTTTGTGTTATAAGCTAGCAATAGGTCCCTTTTAGAATACAAGTTCAAATTTCTCGCAATAAGTAATCAGAATGTAAACACTTGACTACAAATCCAAATTCAAATATCGCCACCAAGGGGCCAGGGCTAAGACCCGAAAGTAAGTAAGTTGCGAAGTCCAACGTCATTAGGCCTCATTATTATAATACAAGTTCAGATTTCCCTCATAGATGGTGTCACAAACAAATTCAAATTTTTGGTCGGGCAGAGCCTGAAAGTAAGTTGCTGGGCTCTACATCTGTCTTACAAGTTAGCATTATACCCCTTATTGATATACAGATTCATATTTCCAGCCATAACTACATGAGACTTAAATACAAATTCAAATTTAATCGCGCATTGGGGCCACACAGGACAAAGCCCTGAAGCAAAGTTGCGAGCCCTACACCTGTCTTACAAGTTAGCATTAGGCTCTATATTATAATACAAATTCAAATTTTCCGAGCAAGTGACCTACGATAATACACGAAGGTTACGAACAAGTTGCGATCACGACTACAAGGCGAAGCCCGAGAACAAGTTGCAAAATCCCATACACCTGTCTTACAATCATCGGTTATGCTCGAGAGGTATGGAAGGATCGTAATGAAACAGCCTTGAAATCACCCGTCGAAATTTTAAGCGTATAATTACATTTTCTTGTAAAAGATTCCGGAAGTGTTCTCGCTTCTGAAAAAGGATAGAAATAATCTTGGCACATGTTAACTGGTTAAACTTACATTAAATAAAATCTTTTAGTTTATAAAACACTTGTTATTATCTATTACATGTCTTTGTGCTTTATTAGAATACAATTTTTATAACAGAGGATAATTATGCAACCTCTTTATAATAAATTCACTATTACATTAAACTGCACATTGTAAAACTAGAAAATTGTTAATTGATTGCTTACTTAGTGTACTCGTTTATTTAATAGCAATTTGTATGTACATATACAATATAAAAACACAGACTGTCATTTATTTAAATAACACCAAGGTGATACTTTGTTTGTATACAATATAAAAAAACTGATGAAGGTTGGCTTTTACACGATCAAAGTGAAAATCCTTTTTTAAAGCATGTTATCGTCGTTTTTTTTATTTTGAACGTAAATTCATAAGTACAATATAAATGCTAAATACGATTTGCAGTAATCAGGTTTTGTGTATTACTTCCTAAATTAGTTAATAAGGAAAGCAATATCCAGTTTATATCCAGCCATTCATAAGTAGAAAACGTGTTTAGTGAGGCTACATGTGGATACGTTGTATAAATATAAATTATTAGAATAGTTGAATGAAGAAAAACACTTCTGAAGGTATGCGTATTATTTTTAATATATGTTTTACTTGATATTGCTAACAAAAATGTCGACAAAGATTTTAAATGTAATTATTACTTTCCAGTCCTTTTAATTTTGATTGATTTGATCGAGCATGATTTGTTTGAGATTGATTGATTAATTAATTAATTGATTTGTTTGTGTGTGAGAAAGAGCCGAAAGAGAGAGAGAGAGAGAAACGGATAAACGAGAGAAGGAAAGACGTGCATGATCAACTTCTTTTCAGAAAATGTTCATTAGTCTATACGCCACTAGATGACGGGGCGAAGGCCTACAACTGTAACATTAGGTTAGAACCCACATACAATTGCACCAAGGCCACGATAGGCTATGGCCCAGAGCTAGTTTTGCACTTATATAAGGTTAGGCCCTATACCATTACCAACTAGGGGCCGTGACTGGAGGCGAATTAAAAGCAATTTCAAATTTCCCGCAGGACCAGGTCCCAGTTATAGTTCCTACACCTATCTTACAAGAACCTCTTTATTACTAAAAACATTTTCAAATTTCCCGCCATAACTATCAGAATGCAGAGACTTAGTTCTCTAATCGAGCACAGCGGCTGAGTAGTGGGGCAAGTACCAATCAGAAGCCAGGAGGCGGGTCCACGCACGACCAATCAGCTAAAAGTGGGGCGTGGCTTAACCTTACACCCTCCAACAGAACACTGCATGTGCGCAATTGGCTAAACTCAAGGGTATACAGCCAAAGGCTCTTAATACAACCAATTGGGGACTCAACTCCAAGGGTTGAAAATGGACCCTGAAAAGAACGACCACCCTCCAAATACACGCCTCCACGTAGGCGAGTACAAAAGTGGAGGAAGGTGTTCCAAGGGCGGCTTGTAACCTAAAAAGTGGAGGGATAGCGTCTCTTCTACTCCAGATCTATGTATACCTTTCATGTAGGGTGGTCTAAATCTAACTTCGCTTATAATGATAGTTTGCGTTGAGGTACGGAAATGAATCATCTACAGATGAGTGGTTTGTTGGATCATTGAATTCTTTTAAAATGTCTGCTACTAGAAAAATAATTACTGAATAAAGGAAGTACTGTGTAGAGTATACTTTACCGTGTTAGGTTTTTAAGGTGCTTATAGTTATAGTGTGTTATTTATTATTATTATTATTTTTTTTAATTCAACATATATCTTTTATAGTTACTTATATCCTTATGTTGTTATTAATGATGTAAACAGGAGCTTTCCCGTTTAATAAAAGTTATTATTATTAAGATGTTTTATTTCCTATCTTAATTGTTTCTCAACGATTCAACTAATAGAATATTTGACTAAAATTAATATCATGTAAATACATGTTTTGTAATACGATTATTTTTCCTTACCTTGTACATTGTTTATTATTTAGTAACTTTATTATTTACATGTTGGTTAATAACGGTTACTAGACAGCTGTCAAACTTCAATATAACCTAAATGAATTAAATAGAAATGGCTATGTTTAGGACGTTAAATAGAAATATACCTTATTTAAAACAACAATTTATAGCACTATTGGGCAATACAAGCACAACAGTAAAATTTATATGTGGTGTTGTTTTATTAGGCTATGGTTTATCATATTCCAAAGAAGCAGTAAAAGTACTTTCGGTAACTCCTGGTTACCTTATGCCTTCATCATTTTGGTTATGGACAATATTTACATTTTGTTTTCTTGAATTACATTTTTGGGAAGTGTTAGTTGATATTGTGACTGTAGGTTTGTGTGGAAAATTAATTGAACCGTTATGGGGTCAAATGGAAATGCTTACTTTTTTTGCAATTGTTAACTTTGGTGTAGCAATAGTTAGTACTACTTTTTACTTTTTCTTATATATGTGTACATTTAACACTGATTTGTTATTTCACGTGCATATATATGGACTTGCGGGTTATGTTGCCGGAGTGTCTGTCACTGTCAAACAAATCATGCCAGATTTAATTCTTATAAAGACCCCTTTAGGAAAATTAAGTAATAGAAATATTCCACTTACTGTTTTTTTTGTTTCCTTAATTCTTTGGCTTGTGGGATTATTAGAAGGAACTTATCCAACAATGTTTTTAAGCGGTGTATTGGTCAGTTGGGTATATTTACGTTTTTATCAAAGACATTCTAATGGAAGTCGAGGTGATATGGCCGATTACTTTACATTTGCAAGGTAATAAGTATTTAAACAAAATTCCAAATAAAATTTATTTTTTAGTTTTTTTCCAAATGTTATTCAACCCCCTGTTGCTGTTATTAGCAACACAATACATGGAATGTTGGTCAAAATAGGAATGTGTCGTAAGGTTGTACGACGTTTTGATATGGCCAATCCTACTGGGGTTACCATTTCCATTCCTGCCTCGGAACAGCACGATATGGAAAGAAGAAGGTAGCAAAAAAAATGCAGTGTCTTACAATAAATTAATATTTTACAGACAAATTGCTATGAAAGCTTTGAGTGAACGATTATCTAAATCTCAGGATAAACAAGCGCTACTTCCCAAAGCAATGAAGCCCATTCCAAGTCCATCTCACGTTTCAGTATCTGTTAGTAATAGTGATCCACACGGACAAACTCCAACAACAATTGTTAATGTTACTGTACCCTCTACTGTTGTTACCAATTCTACCACTACAACGTGACATTCTTTGTAATCAGTTTTTAATTTATGTGTAAAGATGACTATATGTATTGTTACTTTTTGTAATATAAGATTATTAAGTAAAACTTTAGTCTCTATAATTTTGGTTTATTATTAAGAAACTATATAAATTTAAACTTACATGGTTAATTTACTTTCAAAGCAACAGAGCTTTCATATATAATTACTTTCTACTTAATAATAAAAAAATTAAACTACCTATAGTACTGTTGATTATTAGTCCATTGAGGAGGCGGAGCTGAAGTATAATCATATTGAGAGTTAGGGCGATTTTGTGTTGATGGATTAGTACCATACTGAGAAGATGGAGGTGCATTATTTGCATATGTTGGATAACTCTGAGCAGGGCTGTATGCTGGTGCAGCAGCATAATATTGAGGTTGTTGTGGTGGAGGTATATGAATTGGGGGCATGGCAGTTTGTGTGTAAGTGGGAGTTTGTTGATATTGATTATAATAAGAAGCAGCAGGTGCAATGTTTTCATGCACAACTGGAACTGAATCTTGAATTGGTACTGTAATTAAGTTAGTCCGTACACCAGATGACACTTGAGATTGTTGAACAGGCCTTTGTCGAACGTTTGTGGATATTGACATCGGAGTACGTGGATCACCTGCTGTTTTAGGACGAACAGGTGCTCGTTCAGGTTCCATGATATCTATTTGTGGATTTAAACAGGATACATGCCTATGATTTATATGTGCTTGAAGATCACGTTGTGATAAATAGGTTCGCCGACAACCTGATGATCCATAACGTGTACCACCATGGGTGCACATAAACACTGTTCCTAAACCAGTTTGTTCAACACGTGAAACTTTATCTAAACATCTAGGACATTGCTTTTGTTCTTGTTTTCCACATGCTAAGCAAAATACATGCTTACAAGGGATCTAAAAATTAAGTGGCGTTATTATGTATTCATTACGTTTTAACCTACCATTCGTCCATAGATAAGAATTGGCTTTAGGCATTTATCACAGCAGTGTATCATTGGATTTAATACCTTTTCGCCCATAAGATTCACTTTGTGATTCCAATCCAAACGTAACATAGGTTCAGGTGGTCCTCTATTAATTGTTGTAAATGTTGGGGCTTCCAACTGAGAAATGTCAGCTTCCAAATCAACTGCCAAAAATAAAAACAAGTGATAAAAAGAACTTATGTGATTATATGTTTTACTTTTAGGTGCAGAAGCTTCTGTGTTATCATGTTCAGTGGTTTCCTCAGGTACCTTTTTGTTTTGGGAATTTTCAATTTCTTCATCACTTTCTATTACTTTGCTTGCTTTCTTTCCTCTACCTCGGCCTCTGCCTCTACCGCGACCCCTTCCTCTACCACCTCGTCCTCTACCTCGACCTCTTTTTGGTGCACTATCATCCATTTATTTGCAAAAGTAATTTTAATGTAAGTATTTTATAAGAAAAATAAAAGCAAACTTATATTAAGTAAAAAAAAGTAAGGTTATTATTTCACAATGAGCTTCTTAGGTTGCATTCATTTATGCTTGTAGAATACATTCAACCCATTGATAAAGAATAAATACTGTGTTTGTCAATCGACGGTTCCTCTACTTTAATCTTTCGAGCTACCAACGTAGTACCGGAAGCGCTGACACTTTTGCGTTTGGGCAGTACATTAAGAAATTTAAGAATATGATTCCATTGCATTGAGAGCGGACATGTGCATATGGTTTAAATGTTTAAATAAAACAGTTATTATTGGAGGCATACATATTGAATTGAAAGTTTCACTTCAATTATAGATAATAGGAATGTCAACCATAGGTACTACATGATAATAATATATTGAATGATTGATTGTTATGGGATGTCAATAAATACGAAATCATTCAGCTACTAAAAACTCTTAAATCAAGTGGTAGTTCATCCGCTTCGATTGGTTAAATTGTATTTTAATTTTAGTTTTTTTTATTGTGGCATTTTTCATTCTTGGTCCGTTAGAGCGTATTCTCGAAAGTTATTTTCAAGTTTATTAATATTAACCGTTTATCGTTAAGGCAAGATTTTAACCGCATGTGTATGACGAAAACAATATCTTCAACTTCGACAAATTCCTCTTTTATTTATAGATATACCAAATTGATTTTTTTTCTACACACGAAGGTAAAGGTACTGTAGAGCTATAAAGGCTTCTTTTGCGTGGTCACCTTTAGGGTAGTTTTATAAAAAATCGCAAACTTCTTTAAATTCAGCAATTTTAACATGCTGTATTTCAAGTCATGATAAGAATTCGAAAATTGAATTTCTGCATAGCTTCAGAGATCACCTTTGGGAATTAAAACTTATTGTTTGGAAAAATTCCGCGACTTTCTAAGAAACTGGATCGTCGCGTCAATCCTCGAAGTTTTGCCGCTGAGACTACGGGGTGGGATACACCATTAATACCGCATTCAGACCGCATCTAATATGCGACCTTCTTCGAATTTATTCATTGCATTCTTGTACTCCCCTTCACTCGTTGCGAATTTGCACATGCTGTGTATAATTTATCCTAAAAATATGCGATTTAAAAACCTAAAAATGATAACTATTTGTAAAAATAGACTATAGTCAAAATACAATTTGTTTAACGTAAATATAGCGTTAAGATGAGAGGTGGTTACTTTTATTCTGATAGTAGTAGTCACTTCGCACCACACCACGAAATAAAAAATAAACAGAAGAATTTCTCAATGAAGAAACAATGTACTCGTATGGTCCACATCATCGAACTGTATATGGGACACTACGACGACTGTGACTACAACGGTGACTATAAAAAATATTGAATAGGGACACTACGCCGACTGTGCCCACCATGTGGAATGTTTTGTAAAGGACAAAACGCCGACTACGTTCACATCGCCGACAGACATTACGTCGATTGTGTCCACAACGCCGAATATTTTGCAACGGCTATTATGCCCATTTTGTTGACTGGGGACTCAATGTCGAATATTTTGAAACGGACCGAACGTCGACCATGTCCACCATCGGAATTTGACAATTTCGAGTCTCGAAACTCACCGTGCCCGACCCGCTGGGATATATCTCGTCGCGCTCAACTCGCAGGGGTATACCTTGCCTTGCACGGTAAGGTATACCACTGCCGTGATACTTCTCGTCGTTCAGAACTTGTTGGGATACAGCTCGCCGTGTCATAACTTTGTGGTAAACAATTCACAAGGTTCTTTAACAAAATGTAATGGTTTGGAAGTTATATTAATTAATATGAAAACATTGTTTCTTCAATAGTTTTGTAATTGGAACAAAAACAATCACGTATGCTTGGGATGCTATTAGTTAAATTTGCAATTAAAGTATAATTTTATGTGACACCTTTCATATATTATAATTGCATAATATACAGGTTGCTGACGTGAAACTCAATCCGCAGTGCTGCGTAATACACACGAAAGTTGTAGGTGACCCTCCATGAGGTTAACATTTTACATTATTTTTTTTACTGCGATAAAACATGATTTTTTTTAGATTCCTTCTTCTTTAATAACAAATATTTTCCTAGGGTTTAAATGTCTGTGAAAACAAATTTATCACCACAAATTTAACGGTTATTTTCACAAATTTAGTACTAAATCAAAACCGCTTCCGTAGCTCAGTGTGTTAATCATCTTACTCTTAAATATATTTGCGGTTAACACTGAAGTTCGATTACAAACAAGGGCGACTCCATATACCGTGACTCAAGACGAAAAATGACGTGCTACAAAAACCATCGTAAAAATGGAAACTACCTCTCTCCGTCCAAAATAAATATTTAGCACCTTATTGCCTAGATCTCAGTCATTTTTAGTGATGGTAGATAAGGTGTAATAGGGATAAATGTTTTCTTTCGGCCGCTATAACTAATTTGGCACAAATATTTAACACGTAAATATCCTGAACTCAGTGATTTTTGGTATTGGTGGAGTTACGGGGTAAGAAGCAAGAGGGGTAGATTTGATTTCTTTTTTGGCTACTCATAAACTTGAATACCGATTGTATTTATGTTAAGAACACTGAGGTTGCATGCATACATACATTTCTCTGACAACATATAACCACATTGCTGTTTGTTGCTGTCATTATATTTTTCCAACTTATAAATCTTGTGTTATACTAAACAGTATACTTTATTCCACTGTGTGTAGTAAACTCGTAACAAGTTATGAGCCCAGGTACGTGAAAGTATTTCGTATTGGAATTAGCGGAAGAATTAGTTTCTCCAGTAGTACGCAAGATGAGTGATAAAATGGGTATACCGCCATCAATAAGTTTGATGGAAATAATTTTCAGAAGCGGAAATGGCAAATGAAATGCGCGTTAAAGGGGAAATGACTATATGACATAGTACAAGGTTTATTAGTGAAGCCAGCACAAAAAAAATGAGCGAAACACGATGCGTTAGCTATGTATATCTTAACGAGAGCAATGGATTTAAGACAGATCGTCCTAGTTGAAAACTGCGACTCGTCTAAAGAAATAATGAAAAATGAAAATGAAAACTTTCACCATTGTTACACATAATGAAATACTTATCTTTTTTGGGATTTTTAATGGTGTATGTTCAATTACACAATCTAAACGTTTCGATAATACTTACAGTTATCTTCGTCAGTAGTAATATTGTCTATTCAAATTGTTAGAGATGTTGAAACAATTTTGTCAAAGTTGAAAAATTTACTGCAAGACTATTAGACGAAGAGGTCAGCTTAACAACATTTGAAGAAGCCGACACTGCTTTAGCTGGGTTATCATTAAATAAAAATGGAAAGGAATGTAAAGCAAGCGATGGTACGTTACAACTGTAGAAGAAAATGTCGTGTTGCAAATATGTAGAGCTACAAAAAGAAACAATGCTAAAACTACTAAATATTATCATCCAAAAAGTTATGAAAATGCAGATAAAATTGCATTTAGTGTCAAGTTCTCTTTTGCATGTGACTCGTAGATTATGGATAGTGGTGCTTCTCAGCAGATGACATACCGTCGTGATTACTTTTATCAATTGGATGAAAATTGTACTTCTAATGTTTGTTACGGGTAAAAACGCGGGGGTTGTTACAAAATTTTAATGATTAGGGTAGCTAGCTGTATTTTCATAAGTCCCAAATTGGGATTAAGTCACTCTTTAAATATAACCAAATTGTCATTAATAGTGGGCGCCAGACTGTTATTTAATCAAAATTCAAATACTCGCTTACCTTACGCGGCCTCCAACTCCATGTGATGTACTATAATTAAGGTTCTGGATCTCTACCTGTCAAATCTTCAAAATATCTACACGCCTTCAAAGCGTGTGATCAAAACAGCTGTTGGGTCAACAGCCTCCTTTAACCTACTTTTCGCAACGAAAACGTATTTGAATAGCATATCCTTAAACAAACACTAAATATTTCGCTAATTTATAAATAAGGTTTAAGCGCCACGTATAATGTTGTTTAATAATAAACAAATAGGTGTTCTCAAAACAAATCGTTAAACTAACCCGAGATTCAAAACACTCAGTAAAAGATAATGCCGTTGTCAGTCGGTAAATTAAAGTAGGCTGGTTCAATCTTTTTGATTTGCTTAATTAGCACAAATTTCTGATTTGGTTATTTCCACTTAACATCAATATCGTAACTGCAATGTAACAATAATAAAAATTATTTCGGACGCCAAGTTATTTTTTGATTATGCTCGGAATAACTAAACCGAGGATACAATAAAACATTCACCAAAATGTCAAAATAAAAGATATACAAACTATATTTATTAAATATTTAAATTTAGAATTATATAAAATATATCTTAAAAACTAGTTGTAATAGCCTTAAATTACTAAATTATTAGAATATAAATACCTGTTCGAAACTTTTGTACACAACTTTTTAATAACATCTGGTATCTAAACAAATACGGAAATGTAAACCAAAGGTGATGTAATCTTTGCACCAATATTGCGCAATATATCGTAATAACAATGCTGTACGTTGTAAACCATACCAAAGTTGAATTTTACTTCTTATAAATTTATCTTCATGAAATTTGAATAATCCAATGTTTATTGCATTCTCTCGAAAGTTCAAATAAAAAATGGGATCTAAATTTAGATCTGCATTAAATGCAAAACGCAACCATAAAATGAAAGCGTACGTAAAAGTAGAAATAAATGTGCAATTAAAATTGGTAAAATCAAAGTAAAAGTTCTAAAAGTGTAAAAGTGTAAAAGTGCCTGCAAAGAGCAAATGTTTTAAATTTTAATATAATACGATTTAAATGTACCTTACCACTAAATCAATGGCACTTTTCACAAAATTTAGGTGGAAACCCAAAAATGGCTTCCTAAACAACACCACGTTCATCAAGTAATGCTCAGAAGGACGCTTAGGATGTCAGATGATATAGCGGTGCGCGAAAAAATGTGCGCAAAAAATAAGTGCAGAAAAAATAATTCACGATATGGAAGCATAAACCCCTAAAAAGAAATGCAAATTAAGCTGCCTACCACAACTTATAAATCATTAATATTAAAAACTCTTTTTTCTTATATTTTACGAAGAACGTAAAAGATTCGTTACAAATTATTGCAAAATTAACCACTCGCGAGCAAAACTAGCTATCTAATCGAACTTTATAGCATAAACTAACTTAAAAAACAAACACATAGTTGAACAATCTCTAATGAGACTCTTTCTTAATATATTACGTTAAACAAAAGCTTTTATTAAAAAAAATCGTATGAATTAAATTCATGAATTTGCCATTGGATCTCTTTCGAAGCAAACAACATTCGGTAAACAAAAATCTAACCTTGACAAAAATGGTATTATTCTAATATACTGAAATTTCAAATTCCGTCGTAATTGCTAGCTGTGGTCAGGTACGAGATTAAAAATAATGCATTAAATGCAGTACACTACAAATATATTAAGGTTATAAAATTAGGTGACAACGCAGAATTTACACCAGCGTCAATTAAAACGCATAACGCCCTGAACTTATAATATTTAATGTTAGGTTAAATTATTCTTTTAAACTGAATTAATCTTGCAAGATCGACTTCCCCTAAGTCTAAAAGTTATCTTAAATTTTAAATATTGAATTGCTTATTAAATCTCGAAAGTACGAGGATCAGTTCTGATCGCTTAAAAGTTAACAATTTTGTCACGTGAAATTTTGGAAACAATTTACAGATAAATCAACACAAGAAAACAACAATAAATCGTTCAGTACACGTATGAAAGCATTTCATTGCCCATCATTCTAGCTTGACAAACTGTTATACATAAATACCCTTACGGAACAAATTGCGTTCATCTGCTTATATCTATATATTTTTACAAGTAAAATATTAATTTCGTAAATTCATCACAGAATAAATAGTCAAAACAAAAGATTTACCTCCTCGCTACACCTTTAAGACTTCTCGAACTCTCAACAGCGAAGGACGGCCTGAACGGAACGAATCCTACGTTAGCGGTCCGGCGGGAGACGGTCTGTCGTTGTACCTCCTACTCGAAAATCAAGTACAGCGATCCCAAAATGGCAGGTTCACTGACTTTAAGTTTTTAAATAACTGGCTAACAGGTTTACGAAATATTGTTAAGGGGAACTAAGTGAGAACAGAAAGTTCGTTTTCCTGGTGATATTAATTATTTCCTCTGATATTATGTACACAAATGCTGTTGTTATATTTACAAAGGTTCTATATACAGTGAGTTTTGTCTAGTCAAACGGCTGCTTGCGTGCGTGGATGACCGGTGCTTCTTCGATAACTAAATTACCGTAAACTTGATCCGCTTTAAAGCGTTAAACTCTCCACAATCAGGGTGCGCCTTAACAAACACGATCCCTTTCGAGAATTTTGAAAGTGACACCAAAGATCCGACAACTTAACATAATTCCTGAGACGTTGAATCACTACAATATCCACCAACAGGTGCTTGACTAGACAATCCCTTCGAAACGTTCACAAATCCCAGGTCCGATACTTAACTCAAGCAACCGTCACCGAGCGATCATACGCTTCTTAACTCTGTGCTGTCCAATTTAAAATTAATTATCCGCCGAAAACCCGTCTTCCACTTGTACTTATATCATCTCTCACACAACTTGCGTCATGTTTTTAACATCAATCGTTCACTTGGGAACTACACAGTCAGCACTCCCACGATCAAAACAGATTTATTCCATGAACTGATATCGCACACTTATTTTCAAAACAGGACTCATTGTATCACATTGTATTCCAAACCCTACTTAATTTACTCAACAAGAAAGTACGCTTTTAATTTTAAAACTCTATTCTTTCTAGCTGAACCTTGGAAAACTTTTACAAAAACTTTAATTCCAACTGAATTAACACCAACAAAAAAAAAACATTTCCTGAACGGAATTTGATTCGAACTACAATACTAAGCCTTACAATAAGCTCAACAAAAATCTACGGCAATTTAATTTTTAATTTGTAACCTTTTTAACACCAAAAATTCGATGAAGTGAAAGAGAGAGAAAAAAAAATATATAGCACTCAAAGCATCCACAAGTGATATGTTGTTTTAGGTAATCAAGAATTACAAGTAAAAAAAAGGTGCTGTTGAAATTGAAGAATTATTAAATTGTCAGTGGCATAGCGCAACAATTAATGATATATTGTATATACCAGACTTAAGAAAGAATCTTTTCTCAGAAGGTGTTGTGACAAACAAAGGTATGAAAGTTATCAAAGAAGGTGAGCTTGCTGAAATTTATAGTAGAGATAACGTTCTTCTTGCATCTGCCGTACGAGATTCTAACAATACCTACAAACTTTTGTATCGCAATACAACTGTAATGTCAACATGACATGCATGTACGGCAGATACAAAATAATTTAAAATTATGGCATAAACGTTCAGAACACATAAACATCAATACCTTAAAAGAAATGGTGAATAAAAAGCTTGTTTTGATGTAAATTCTGATAATGTGGATAAGTTCTTTTGTGGCGGGTGCTTGTATAGTAAACAACAAAACTACAATTTAAAAGGAGTTCACATCAGAAAATTGAGCCTGGCCAGAGAATATTTAGCGATCTGTGTGGTCCAATGTCCATCCCTTCATTGCACGGATCTGAATACATTTTAATTTTTAAAGATGGATGTTCTGGGTATCGTGTTGCGCACTTTATTAAAAACAAGACCGATGTATTAGATTGTTTTAGGAATTATAACCAGAAAATAAGAAATAAATTAGGTCATTATATAAAGATACTACATGTAGACAATGGAATGGAGTATAACAATTTTGAGTTTAAAGAATATTTAAACAAAATAGGAATTATTAGTGGAGTTTATCGGCCTATTTCCACAGTTTATGCTTTTTAAGCGCTTAAGGCTTAGTCCTGAGAAGGACTGTTTTCGAACTTGAGTCGAATTCATACGTTATATATAATTTTTCCCAAGCACTTGACTACTCTCAGATTCGAACTTGCTACTAGTCTGACACCTTTACCGCTGAGCCACTGAGTAATCCAATATATATATTTTTGGAACTTATATATATATATATATATATATATATACAAAACTTTTTCGTGGTTGCGCAGAAGTTTATTGCGCATGTTGCGCCGTACCTTTGTTGCGCAGGTGTATTGCGCTTAAGCTCTTCGCGCATTATTGGAATCCATATGGGTTTCATTTCTACACTAGCTTGGCTTATTGGATTTTCTGCTAGTGCGATGTATGTGGGTTCTTTGAGTTTCCGACGAGTTGTGTTCACGTCCTTTGCCACTATCTGTATGTTATCCCATTGGATGCGATTCCAGTTCCAGTTTATGAGTAAGGCAGTAACATAGTATATTAGATACCGAGGCGGAAAGTGTTCCATTCCTGTCGAGAGAAGTAAGGTTCACCGAAAGGCGAAGCCTCGAGGTAAACTAATTCTCGAGACAGGGGATGGTACTTTTGCCGAGGTTTGCATATGATTTTATTCACAATTAAAGAACAAGCAACATTATACAGTTCAAGTCAAAAAAATTTGGAACACATCCCCCACGGCTTCTCGTTTGATATTGAAGATGATAATGCGACTTTTAATTTTTACTTTAATAAGAAGCCATAAATATTATGCTTACTATTTTTCTATTGGTTTTGTTGTTGCTTGTTATCAATAATTCACTTATTAAATATGCTTATTAAAGAAAACGTGTTGTTTGTTTCCACCTATTGCTTGCGTTCACTCACCATCTACGCACGTGAGAAAAAATGGTTGCATACTCTTGACCCACTATTAAAATTGGCAAGTTGTCAATCGACAGTAGCTCCCTCACAGTTTGGAAAGTGGTCCATTACTAACCGCTTTATCTCACTAACGTCTCCTTTTTTGTTATTATTGACCGCTTAAAGTAAACCCGTAGAATCATTCACTTTTCAACCTTTAAAGGATTAGAAAAGCGGTATGTTACAAACGAATTGTGACCGTAACAAATTCTTTAACATAATAAGATTGCTTTAACTCAGGTATTGAACCCTTTGGAAGGCAAGAGGTAAGAAGGCAAAGACAAAATTAAATCGCATGTTCAAATCTGTTAAAACCCTATTTTAGTTCAATAAACGTTTGTACTTAAAAAAATTGGACGATGCACACATCGAAAATTACATACATGCTTGAATTTAAATGTAATAAATGTGAAAGTGTTTTAAACACAAATTTAAGCTTATATTAAATGTTCTCAAACTTCCACAATGGTTAGTATTTATTTTTTATAGCTTATATATATATATATATATATCTTAGTCGTAGACGGTTCAGAAGTCCTTCTCCTCTTCAGCCCTGGTCAATCCTTTCTTGTTAGTATTGCGACGTTTTGAGTTATTGTATGGTTTACATTCATGAGATGTGGTTATTTTTGGTGTAAAAAAGATTTATATTTGTTAGAATTTTTGTGATAATTGGTTTAAGTGTGCGTGTTGTTTAGTGCGGTGCAGCGTGCTTAGAGTGGTTAATCCGATTCGTTTGTCGGTATAATGCTAGGTCGTCATCGAATAGACGGGGGGATGCGGAGGGCATATGGAACATTATCTAGGGATCCAAAATGTACTCAAAGTTCCCATTTTATGTTACAAAATGTCCTCAAAATTCCCATCTTGCACATACGTAGTTTGAGGACTGGAAGTTGGGGCCAGTCTCCAACATTCCACTTTGTCCTCGAACTTTGCGCTTTATAACAGCAAACGACCCCGAACTTACTACATCATATATATATATATATATATATATATATATATATATATATATATATATATATATATATACATATATCCGCATCAAATGGGAAATTTTTTATTAATGACTTTAGGTGAAATTTGACTTTGACGGCAGTTGGTGCTTGGAATTTGATCCAAAATTACATAAAAATTTGAACCTGTTGCTCTTGGTTTGTCTGTCAAATTTGACAGGAAAGTAAATGGCTAAAAAATGCGTTTTTTGGCAGAATTTTGAAAAACTTTATTTGAAAAACTTGTTTCTTTTTAATTCTAAGTATATATACCAATTTTCAGACACCTACCTTAAATTTGGTTTTTTGACAATTTTTGACCATTAGCAACCTCTTGTCAAAATAACAACAAAAAAACGGATGCTAGTCCATTTGTTAATGAAATATTTAGTTGATGGTAATAAATTCATTTAAATTTATCGATCCAATTATTAGTGTTTAAGGACACTAAAAAAGAAACAACTTTTTCAAATAAAGTTTTTCAAAATTCTGCCAAAAAATGCATTTTTTGGTCATTTATTTTTTTAAATGTCAATTTTGTCAGATACCCAAGAGCAACAGGTTGGAATGTTCTATCTAATTTTGGATTAAATTCCAAGCACCAACTGACGTCAAAGTCAAATTTCACTTAAAGTTATTAATAAAAAATTTCCCATGTGATAAGGTCTTTATCTGTGTCACTGTATATATCATTATTCATTAAAAACAGCAATTACTTTCAATACATACATTTATTAAAATTACGTTTTATCATATGTCAAAGCATGTAAATTGAAAATGTTATTTTAATTAATGATTAAATTAAATTAACGTCATTAAATATTTCTGAATACAAGTTTCACTTTTATATCATGAATTAAAAACTTGATTTACACATAGACCCAGTAATATATTAATGAAAATCATGTTCATCGTAATTTAAATAGCGTCTTTTAAGTTTTATTCTTTCTTTTGTATTTTGAACATTCTAAGCAGTATCTCATTTAGATGCAATGCTTTTAAACTAAAAACTTAACTATTGAATCCAATTCATTATTATTGCACAATTGAGCCTATTTATATACCAAATTATTCTTTTTTATTTGACAAGGTACTTGACCTATTTAACTACCTAAATAAAAAATTTCATGCAGAACTTCTTTACGGATTTAAATTTAAATGACTTTATAATGATTATGTTAATTCTTTGTGTATAACAAATGGCATGATGTAAATAAAAAAACAAGGAATTCTCTTGCACTTGTTCTAAATCAAATTGGTATATGTTTTAACACAATTTTATACCTTTTTATGTTTCTGAATAGAATTGAATATAGATTTTCTCAAATACTACACGTTTTTACTATATTTTTTCAAACAATTATAATTTAGGTCCATTTTTTTTAATTTTGTATAGTTATTCACCTTCATCGCTTGCTGTAGCAGGATTCATTTCTACATCTACCGGCGGCACGGTTAAATGCTTCATGTGTGGAGTTAGAATAATCTAATGGAATCCATCTGATAATCCACTACAGGAACATTTCTAACTTTTAATTTTTTTGCGATGTCACTCCTTCAATGTACGCGAATCTTGATATTGTGTGACCTTGAGAACGTGGTACCTTGGAAAAGTAAGGTGCACGAATGACCTTGCTAATAACCTTGTAACTGTGAGGAACTTAATCTGGTGGTACCTTGATGTGGTGGTTTCAGAACTCCCCAAACATACCTACTTCGATTTCAAGACTTGCCATAGAAAATGTTATTTATATTGCAACCAATTTACGTTAATGGTATAATGAACATGTTTGTTTTTTAGAAAGCATTTCGGTTGGGGATTATATTCAGGTTTACCTTTAAAGGTGAAAATTAATAGCTACGTTCCATTTAGTGCTGGTCTTTCAACTTTCAACTGTTGTTTCGGCTTTATACCCGGTGCAACATAATACGGATAGTTTACAGTTATCCTCATTTAGTGATGTTTTAAATTACGATTCAATTCATTTTCCCATTCAACTTCATGGGGTAAGAAAATTAAAAACTAAGCAACCTCTGCATTAATTGGTTTGACGTTCAAGGGAAAATAATACTATTAAATCAGAATGGTGACAGTTAACCTATAGGTATTTTAATACTTTCTACTAATTATCTGCTGTTAGTCTTTTTTCAAAACAATTGTCGAATAAGAAGCACAGGAAATTTATTTGTTGTCAATGTTTGGACCATTTTTCTTCATATCTTCTTATATAAATTATGTCACTCACTGTTAGACAATATGCATTTACTAGGTGACATACCACTTAAAATGTATCTATACAATTTATTATGGGGTGATGATTCATACCGTATGCCAACCAATGCAAAATCTACCTTAGGAAATACTACTTCTGCGCATAAAAATACTTTCTTTAGTATAACTGAATGTATCGACCAAGCAGCATATAATTACAAGTATCTGAATTAAAATATTACTAGATCGACCGTGAACACCACAACATTTATACAATTTGCTATTAGAAAACATTAATCAAGGCGAGACAAATACAAATTCCTGCTTGAGATAGACATGTTGCCTAGATTCAGGAATGTGACCAAGTAATTTAAATGATTATAGAAGTACTTTACGTTTACAGTATATAAGATAATACCTAATGCTATGGCTGAATCAAGAATTTATTTCACAGGGTCTTTGATCCAATAACTTCACAAATAACTTATTCCTGAAGCTAAGCACTTTTCTATCATGTATTTGCCTTCTGTAATTATTTTCTTTCATGCCTTCCAACATTAACCTAGTGGGGTTAGTAATGCGAACTTTCACAATTCTGAATAGTTCACTAGACCAATTGTGTGTTTATTTACTATGTTGCCCACACAGTATCGATTCTTCAATCCACTTAATGGTTCGGATAACACACTGCATTAATTTAGAGAATGTTCACTGTAGAATTTGTTTCCTGCGTCTGCCTACAAATTTTTAAGTTTACAAGCTCGTTTGCGCGGTTTTGTTAACTTCTTGACCGGTTTTCGTTTTTAATCTTTTTAGTCCACATATATGCAAACTGTGTCAAACGATTTCCCTCCAAACTGAATTTTGTTGATAGATAGTTATCCTTGGTGATGGCATCTTGAAGATCTATGGGACTGCCAACATTGCTGAGTCTCTTATCTATATACATAGATTATCATCAATCAGCTTAAATTGAGGGGTTAATTCCTTGAATTGGTACTGGACACATGAATCTTCAAATTTGCCAAAGGGTATTTTAATTATATTTTGTCATCTATGTATTCTTATTTATACTGGTTGGTTTTTCAATGTATCCATTTTCATATAGTTCTACAATTGATATATCATCTATGATACCTCTCAATTTTTCTACCCCCAGCATCTCTAGGTCACGAATTAGTTTTGTGAGTGCCTTTGCTTTACAATAATTAAATTAAAATGGTTTATTTTAATTTGCCTTGTCTTAACAAGACGGGGGTGGTTCGTATTTTGGTGCTTAACACTATACACTTTGAATAATTACAACAAAAATGTTTTAAACGTATATTACCTATTTCTTCTACAAAACTAAATAATCAGGTACTACACTAAATGAAATAAATTAACAACAACTAAAAAAAATCTTATCTCAGGTTACCCGGGATGTCCTTCCTGGTAGCGCCCGTTTTGTTTGTTCCCCCGTGGACGGTAGTGGTGATTATTGGCTACTGAACCGTTTCTGTGGAAATATAAATTATTGTGGTTCAATTGCTAGTGTGTTATGACCCAAAAATCCTAATAATGACGATTTAATTTGGTTTATTACGACCGTTCAGGCCGGCCCTGTAAACGGTGGTTTGGCATTTGTCAGGTGGCGTGTGTAATATTCTACGTGTTATATAAGCAGGGGCCAACGATCGCGTTAGTGTTTGTAAGCAGGTCAAAGAGAAAATCAATAATTTAAAGTAACCTTGGCGCGCATAACTATTCTTATATGTGATTTGGCTTTCAGACTGACTGGATGTGAACTCAGTACTTGGAATGCTTCACAAAGGACAGGTTAATATTTACACGTTTCTAAATGCAAATTGTGCTTACGCGTTTGATTATTTACTCTAACTAATCAGGATGGTCTCAGGATTTCTTAATTACTTGAGAACGTATTTACAGTAATGAATATCTAACATTTAATTATGTCCGGAAATAAGACGCATTTATTATTAGAAAAACGTCTGTTTTTGTTATAACATTCTAATAACTTTCTTATAAGCGGAACTTATTCTACCGATGAAATATAGAGAAGACGAAGTTTATCACGATCTTTTACGTTAGTTACCATTAAAAATTGCTTCTATTATTAATTGTTGTAAACGAATTAATCTGAGGCGAGTTTACACGACCTTTTAGGACTGCGTGAACTAGATTAAACAATTCTGAGAATTATTTCCGACGGAATGCAGGTGTCTTAAGTACACGATTATTCTCGGGATTAAAATGAGAGAATTTACACGTAATTTATTCTAGGGCAGGTAAATTGGTCAGACCTTCGGGAACGAAATAGCGGATAGTTTTCCGTTGCGTGAAAATACACTCGCGATACAGGAATGTTTCTCTTACCGGATTTCCTTTATTAAGAAATATTATTAGAAGAATATCTAACAAATTTATATGCGATTTGCGAGACGCTGGAGCACGTTTGATGCAATTTATTACGTAAACGCACCACGGGTTCGTCTTTATTTGACTGGGGGATCACGCGGGTGATCTCTAAGAATACGGCTTCTGGTATTGAGACTATCTCCAGGTTAAGGCGTCGCTTGTTTGTATTGCTAATTTTCCTCAGGATCTGGTCGGGGTATTGTATGTGTAATATATGTTTAATGGAGAGCCCTTTATAAGATTCTGGGTCCAACCCGTCGACTGCTGTATAGTAGGATTTCGTGGGGAGCGGTAGAATTAGAGCGAGTACTCTTCTTTCCGCTGAAGCAAATGGAAGATGACTACAGGTCGTTAGCCCGTAGTAACAACGTCCTGGTTTGTGTATATTTGTGCAGAAGGTAATTTCAGGCTGTGCAGCCTGTTGTGTACTTCTAGTGTGCGTACTGGAACGGTTAGATAACTTCCGGGCTCTGCAGCCGGTCGTTTCTCTAGGTGTCTGGTGTAATGGTTAAGAAAAGTGGTGCAATAAAACTTACGTGCTGTTCACCTTAGCGTATCTCAACCAGCAGTTTGATTGTGTAACGCTGATTTACTGGTGACGGCGGCGAAGTAACGCGACAAAAGATACACGACGGTTCAGGATGAACGGATGCGGCAATCGACAGGTCGGCGACGTACACAACGAAACTAACTACGGCAGGCGCGCACGGTCTGGATCTCGGTTCTAGATTCTAGATGCTGGAGACGCGAGAGTAGCAGAGTAACGGTGCGCGCAGAGAGTTGTCGGGAGTAGCATGGAGTATAATTTCTTCCGGTAGCGCCGCGGTTTTTATAGCTAATTCACGGTGGGTAGATCCGGCTTCTATGCAGGGGTCCTCTGGCTGTGATTGGCTGAGGGTTCTCGGACGTAAGAGCATTTCATGCTTTTTAATATCTACGTCGGAGGAGATTAAAATTAATTATTTATGATGCAATATAGCGCAATCTTTTGTAATGGGTTTTAATTTTATGCAACTTTATCTATCTTGATTACTGTAGGGCAATTAAAAAAATAATTAATTACAAAAATGTTAGTATAGTTAAGCTGGATCTTTACAAGTTCATGTGTATAACTCCAATATTTATACTCAATCAGCCTGTTAGTTAGTTCCTTAGAAAACATAGCTCCATCTCCTTCAATTGTGATGTTGCTAGAAGGGTTTGATTATTTGTGTATATTTCTTGCTGTGGCTTCGTCGAATTTGTTCGCCGACATCATAATCTCACCTTGCAGCGTTAGTAGCTTATAAAATACTTTTATAATTTCTTCTATCTTTGAATCCACTAAATTTAAATCAGGTTCATTCATAATAAGTACATCGTATAAACCTGGAAAGTACACCCTTATATGATCTGCATACAATACCACGTCTATAGTTAGGAAGTAAACAGCCATATTTTGGTATACTACACTTTTCATCTAGATCATAATTTTGAATTGGAAGTTTTTATTTTTGAGTAACTACCTTCATCGTCAATGAATGAAATAAAACTAAACGAATAATTACATCTTTATGTATACTTATGCATCCCAAGTGTATATTACAATAATTATAACTTTTCACTTCTCCACCGAGTGGGTTGTAGGACACAATTGCATAGACGATTCCATTATTGAAAGGTGTTAGAGATTCCAATTCCAATGTGATGTCTACAATGGAGTAATATATTGCACATACTAGACCTGATTTGAATTTGGAAATAAAAAAAAGCGGGTATATATTGGTTAGCATTAAAGCCTAAGTACAGAGTGGCCAACTAAGAATGCGAGGTACTATATCTGGGAAACTATCCACCGTAGAGGCTTGCGCAAAAAAATAGTTAGGCTAAAACAACCAATTCAAAAACCTGGAAAATATTTTCAAGTTTCTGAAATGGCCGCTAGGGGGCGTAACTGCAATCTTGAATCTAAAAAAGTGATGTTTCTGTGAATTCTGCCATATTAACCTAATAAAAAAATAACTGATCTTTAAAATCGAGGATAATCTGAACTTGTTTTGTTTGGCACTTTTTGACGTATGTCTAAAAATAAAGTGGGGGGGGGGTATTCAAAGGTTTCCTTAAATAACCCCCTGTATCTTCGAAACGGCTAAGCCGATTTTTACAAACTTGGGCGCGTTGAAATGAGCTATTCTTGGGTTAGAAACGTTAAAATAATTAAAGTTTTGTTAGTTTCACATATCGTCGCTAGATGGCTTTGTTCGACATTCCGACAGAGACGGTTAATTTTCGCAAAAAAATTAAATGCATTGGTATGACTTTTTTTCATGAACAAGTAGCTAAATGATGCCTAAACAAGCTCGCGAAAACCGCATCTCGATATCTTGTTCCTAACCTAAAATATCGGCCAAAGAAAGCTTTATACGAAAATCCCTTAAATTTTTATTTTTTTTTAACTATATTTTTCTGGAATTGTTTCTATTATGTAAGTTGTGGCCCTAAAAAGGACCGATTTAAAGGAGGAAGGTTTTTAATGCCCCCGTAAATGCTCGAAATGCTGACCATCACGCTCTATGCATTGCTGAAGCCTCTTATGACTAGACAAAACTGCAGCTTCAATTTCGGCTCTCGGTATGTTACGTATTGCGTTACGAATCCGGTTTTTCATATCTTCTCTAGTAGTAGGTTGAGTCCGAAACACGATGTCCTTTAAGCGCCCCCATAAATAAAAATCGAGACAAGTTAAGTCTGGCGATCGCGGACGCTATGGAAACAGACTTCCTCTTCCAATCCATCGCTGTTGAAATACTTCATTAATATGCTCTCGCATATTAATAGCAAAATATGCTGGGCAACCATCCAACTGCAAAAACAATTTTTGCCTTGTTTCCAAAAACACATCTTCCAACAACAACGGTAATTGATTGGCCAAAAAGTCAAGAAATACATTGCCATTTAGGGGTTGCTCGAAAAAATATGGCCCAATAATCCTGCCTCCCAGTATGCCACACCATACATTTAAACTCCAACGTCCTTGGCGCTGAACTTCAAGCAACCAATGGGTATTTTCTGCAGACCAATAATGCATATTGTGCAGATTGACTCTCCCGTCACTACTGAAGGTGGCTTCATAGGTCCAAAGAATTTAAAATAAAATTCTCTATTTTCGCGTATCATGCCTAACATCCAACGGCAATAGTCTAACCTTCGATCAAAATCTTCCTCTTTCAAGGCCTGATGCAAAACGACACGATATGGGTGCATTCTTAAAGTAATTAAAAAGTTTAAACGAATACCTTATATTTTGATGGCCATTAGAACTTACCTATGGTCCTTCAAAATATTTTGAACTGTTCCGTGATATGCCAACTCAGTGGATAATGCTCTTGTGCTAACATGAGGATTTCCTTCAATATAAGTACACGGTTAATATTTTCTTGTGTTCTTCCAATTATTTGCCGTTGAAACGTAGGCCGAAAACTACCATTGCTTAAGCTCGCCACTAATCGGGGAAAAACTCTTACATCGCAAGGACGCCGATTTGGATATCGAGCCGCGTAAACTCTTTAGCTACTGCGGCATTCTGAAGACATTCAAAATAAACCGCAAGCATATCAACAGCTTCATTATTCGTAAAACGCATTTGAAAGCACAAAATTGCTCAAAGTAACGCGAAAGTATTGACAACTATTGACAATTTGAGGATTATGTATGTTTTGTTTAGGTATCGGTTTCCATTGCCTGCTCCTATTAATTGTATTTTTCGTATATATCCATAGTGAATATGCATTTAAACTAACAAAAATAGGCCTTTCGTATAACTTTTAGCATTGCTTACTTGCTCGTAGTAATTTCAAAAAGGGCGATTTTATCCTGGTGTATAAATTTACAAACATTTAGAATCGAAATTTCTAGTAATTTCAAAAAGGGTGATTTTATTCTGGTGAATAAATTTACAAACATTTAAAATCGCAATTTCTAGGTAACCTAGTCAGAGCCGAAATTGAAGCTGCAGTTTTGTCTACCCATAAGAGGTCTCAGCAATGCACAGTGATGGTCAGTATTTCGAGCATTTATGGGGGCATTAAAAGCCTTCCTCCTTTAAATTGGTCATAACATTTGTAGCCCAAGAATAGCTCATTTCAACGCGCCCAAGTTTGTAAAGGCTTAGCCGTTTCGAAGATACAGGGGGTGATTTAAGGAAACCTTTGAATACCCCCCAGCACCTTATTTTTAGACATGCGTCAAAAAGTGCCAAACAAAAAAAAGTTCAGATTATCCTCGACTTTAAAGATCAGTTATTTTTTTATTAGGTTAATATAGCAGAATTCACAGAAACATCACTTTTTTAGATTCAAGATTGCAGTTACGCCCTCTAGCGGTCATTTCAGAAACTTGAAAATATTTTCCAGGATTTTGTATTGGCCGTATTAGTAATAACTTTTTTTGCGCAAGCCTTTACGATGGATAGTTTCCCACATACAGTACCTCGCATTCTTAGTTGGCCACCCTGTACATTGCTTTATATGCATAATATTCAGAATGCAGATGCAGTGTAATGTTATCCAACGTGATTTTTTCAATTGCGTAGATTCCTTCAAACAAATTAAGTTTTGCAGCATCTGTTAAGTGTTAAGTGCGGTACTTTCCATCGGATTTTATTTAAGGTTATTGTTTCATCAACGTCAAAATAGTAGCAGTTTATACTGCTTTTTGATCGAATTAAAATCCATACAGTAAAAGATTTTTCTCCATTTTTTCATCAAATTCTACTTGTTCTTCATTCTTTAGTGACCACTCTAAATGTGCTTTGCTCTTGTTTGCCGTATAGAGAACGTATCCTTTAAGTGCAGTCGTTATGCCCCCATTTCTGCAAACGTCAACTCGCTGGCTTCCTAATTTATAACGAATTTCTTCGAAAAGAAAGTTGGGGAAATGATTTGTTAAGGTGTATGACATTTTATTATCTCTTTTTCACCTTCCAACATACACATACATATGCAGGTACAGAAGTTTATGCAATCGACTTTTTTCACTATCGCTAAATCGACTTATTACGTTTGACAAAGTTTCGCCAAGATCGGCAATGTGTGTGTGCGCGTGTGTTTGCGTGCGTGTGTGCGTAAGTGTGTGTGCGCGTGTGTACATGTGTGCGTCTGTTCATGTGTGTGCATGTGTGTGGGTGGGTGGATCTGTGTAGATATATGTTAATATCCACGATAACTCCAGAACGATAACTCTGACATACTTCAAATTTCCTACTTAAGCCTGTTTCTATTTCTCCTGATTAGATTAGATTTTGGGAGAAATTTAGCCGTGGAGCAGTTTTTGGTTTTTATCAATTATTTCTGTATTTCAAAGATATAAAAATACCAACATATAGACGTTAAACATATCAATTAATTAGATTCTATGCAATTTTTGAACGACGTGTAATTTAGCAAACTAAGTTTAAAAATGAATAAAATAGGATTGAAAATGTTTAAATTGTATTATCGGTATTTCATAGAGGCGGGCGGCATGTTTTTTAAGTTAGCATCTATATGTCTATTTGACATGAAGTTTTACAATGTTGTTTATTTTCGTTATGAACAGATTAAAAAAGGGAATGCATAGATATCCTAAAAAAAATATTATTAAAACTATTTCATTTCATTAAATTCTATTAATTATTTCTTTTGATTAGTCAAATTAGGCATTATATAAATAATTACGTCGGTGTTTACTTCTAAATACTGCGTATTGCTTAGTGTTTTATCTATACGATAACCTGGTGGAACTGAAACGTTAATTACATATAATACTTTCAGGTTTCCCCTTTCGATAACATGTAGATTAGTGTGTTTAAGTAGTTGGATGTCTGAGGAAGATGTGTGCAAAATATTTGGTTCTAATATTTTACACTCAAATCCTGGCATGCGGCTAATGCTATTTTCTTTAGTAAAGTCGATCGTAAATGAACTGTTTATCTCACATTTAAGTATGTTATTGTTTGCTCTAATGATTAACTTTTCAGTGAGTATTTTAGATTTTAGATAATCGCTAATTTCATCCAACTCATATGTACCGTGTGGAATATTAATCACTTGCAAATGAGATGAATTTGTTCTAAAATAAAATCTATCGTTGCCTGTATAAATGTTTCTAATGCTGTTGCAACCGTAAAATCCAACCAATTCGATAACGTATTTCTTCCCCAAATTTAGTTCTATCGGTGGATAGAAGTTGTAGCTAGCTGTGTTACTAACACCTTCTAAACTGAATGTAATAAACTTACTTAGAAGATTTAACTTGCTTGTCATTTTAATAAATTTCACATGCCGGAAAGAAGTTAATCACTTCAATAGATGATCGAAGATTACCGAAGCTCTAGTAATACCGTACCATTTTATTTCGCTTTTGAAGCAAACAGAATGCGTACCTGGTTCGCTTTGACCATCTAAAGTTGATAATTTCACATTCCTTTTTCCGCGTTAATGTAGGTGCCGATTGCTAAAACTGCAATTTGTTCACCTAATGCTGCGCCTGAAGGTTTAAAACTTTCAAGCTCTTTCTTCAAAATTTGATCTTCTTTATGGCTACTTGATAAATCTAGATAATCCCTGTAGCTCATACCGTGAAGTTTGCATTCAACATTCAACAATACTAGGATCACTGTGTGCCAGTGGTTTCTCTAAATTTGTACTAGGAACACAATACTGGTATGGTAAATGTAATTCAACCGGACGTATCATAATCACTACCATGGAATTCTTTCTCACGTAAACGATGGTACTTAACAACTTGTTTAAACTTTTCATAGAAACACGCTAGATTGTAGGATTCAAGGAATTATAATCGATAGCTTATTATATGCTTTAAATTGGTACTTCAATACCATAAGCATCGAATGTACAAGAATAGCACTTGTAGTTTTCTATCATAACAGTTTTTTAAATTCTGTCATATCAATTAACCAATTCCCAGTTGTAATAAATACCAAGGTTGATAAATAGAGATTCATAATGTTGATGATAGATTATAGCTTCGCCTTCTCTTATATTTGAGCAACTAATTTAATTTTCAATTCTTCTACATCAGAAAAACTGTAATTCTGCATATGAACACTATCTAGTTCATTCCATTCCTTAACATCTAATACCACAGCATTGTTTTGATCGCAGTTGCCGCACCCCATTCGAACTACTGGTTCAAGATTGAGGTGTGTACTGTATATCTAATTTCTATGTTCTGCGTAATGAGTATCGTTCGGCAGTTTATAATAAACATAATCAATTAAGTATTCTTTGTTTGTACACTCCCGATAAATCATCTTTCTTTTGAAATGATGGCCAGTCCAGTGTTAGAAGAGAATAATCTTCATCTTGTTTATCTGCATTTGTATTACTGCTACTATTACCATCACTATTTTGACAGCACCAACAACATAATGTTAAATTATTATTCATATTGTTACTGAAACCAAAGAGTAGCTATAATTATAAGATTATATACACCAAAACAAAAATAAAAAAACATTAACTGTAAGTGACATAACTCAATACAAAAAACTGACAGCATCTCAAAAGACGTCATACTCTTTTAGCGTTTTACAGCAAAATAGTAGAAGCATTGCAAAACATGTTGATAGCATAATCATATTCTTAAATCAACTAGATCATTACTTTGATGTTATAATTTTAACTGAAACGTGGCATATAACAGACCCAATTTTTTTTAACTTAAGTGATTATGAAATGGTATACAACCAAGGTGTCATCAATCAAAATGATGGCGTTGTAATGTATATAAAATAAATACATAATCATGACAGCACAATTCAACCTGTGAATAATATCAGAGCTACTATAACTAAATTGACACACCTGGGTAAACGTGTTACAATTATAGCGATATACGGAACACCTCCAACATGCCCATATCGTTTTAATAATGATACCAGAATTATTTTAAGTAACAACACAGTACCTGCGGATTATAAGTTTATTGTAGGAGATAGTAATATTGACATCCTTTCGCATACCGAGTATTGTCACGAATATCTGAACATACTCAGTGAAGCAGGCTACAAATTGTTGATTAATGTATACACAAGAGTAGATAAACAATCCAAATCCTGTAGCGCCATATCTTTGTAAAAAGTAAAGAAAACATAGATAATCAAATTCCAATAGTTTATGAAACTGACATAACAGATCATTACACAACAATAAACATAACCCAGAACTTAGAAAAATACAGAACCAAATATTCATAACAGAAAATTTATTAAGAGATTAAATCAACAGAAGCTGGTGAAACCTAGAACAAATTGGTTTTTGCAAGGAAATAAAGTATATGGGAACTGACTTTTTTGTCGATAAAATAAATTCGGCAAATAGCAAAGGCAACTACGATCATAAAGGTAAAACCATGTGATATCAAGCGGGGGCTTGTTAAGTCCAGCAATCAAAAACAAGGACTGTATAAAGCTTGGAAAAATGACTCAGACAATATTTACATTAGGAATAAGTACTTAACGTATAAAAATACATGTAATACGCTTCTAAAGGTCACAAAAATAAACTACTACAAAAATTTATTAAATGGCAAATCAGATAGTAAAACTTTGTGGAATACGGTAAATGAAATAACATCAAACAGTAGAAAAAACAATGAAATCAAACAAATTACAACGACATCCGGAAACAAGGTCTGTACGGAAAAAGAGATTGTGGATGTACTCAATCAACACTACAAAAATGTTGGAAAAAACTTATCAAATGCTATAACAAAATCGCAACCCAAAATTAAACCTGTAAGAGAAGTAAATCCAAATATATATATTACACCCTCTGATGAAACAGAAGTAAAGAAATATATAAAAGATTCAAAAACTAATAAATCACCAGGAATCGATGGTATCACATCATAAATATTAAAGAAAAACGCCGATATCCTAGCACCTGCACTAACAATGCTCATTAACAAGAGCTTCGAAACAAGTATTGTTCCTAAATCATTTAAAGTAGCAGTAATCAAACTTTTATACAAAGCTGGAAATAAAACACTTCCTGAAAACTACAAGCTAATATCGCTAATATCCAATTTAGCAAAAATCTTTGAAAAAGTCCTTAAAAGTCGTTTGGTTCAATTTCAAAATCCTATCTCCTTCGCAGTTCGGTTTTCGTGAGAAAAAATCCACACATGATGTCCTTATTGATTTGACAAATGACATACTAGAAGCCGTTGATACAAATAAACTATCTCTTTGTGTATTTATCGATTTGGCTAAAGCCTTCGATACAGTGAACCACCTACAGCTGCTAGAAATACTCGATGATATAGGGATACGAGGAAAGACCAACAAACTTATTGAGAATTACTTGAAGATAGACCACAGCGTGTGAAGATAGGAAACGCGAACAGTAATGAAAAGACAGTAGAATGTGGAGTTCCCCAAGGGACAATTCCTGGCCTTATACTTTTCAGGGTTTACGTTAATGATTTGTTTAAGTTGCGGTCTAAAGGGAAAATAGTTGCGTTTGCTGATGACACAGCTATATTCTATATAGGTAAAAACTGGAACCACCTCAAACAAGATGTAGAAGAGGATCTACAACTCGTTAAATACTGGTTTGGTCATTAGTTGTTAACCATTAATTTAAAAAAGACAAAGTACATAACATTCACATACCATAATTATAATCTTCCAACATTTGACAAGATCGAAGTATCCATCTGCAGCGGAACCAGAGGTGCCATACAACCAGTTGAGTTTATTAAATACTTATGTTGATAACTAAATTCCTAAATATAAAGAAGTTACAGAAATATACAACACTAGCGGATTACGTAGTAATTTAGATTAGATAAGATTACAACATCCATACAAGCTTGGCTTTAGCAGGTATATCAACGATCGTTTATTTAGACTTTTTTAATGATAAATAGTTATTTTTTTTAATATAATACAACATTATGTACTAGTAACGTAACTGACACTGTAAACAAAAGTATTAAATAAACCCTATTACTATTATTATTTGCTGAAACTATGTGGAGTATCCTCATAAAACGGTGAACTTCAGAGTTTTGAATTCCAGAAATGACTTTAGTGATGCCTGCATTATACTTAGATAACGCCTTTACTTCCAATTGATTTACTTAAAAAAATGATTCTATATAAAGGATGCCTTATTTAGATATGTTATGGTCGTATCACTCTCATTAGCAAGTTTTTTTAATCTGGAGCCAAACATGTCTTAAGAATTAATTAGATAAGGTTAAAAATGATTAAACTGTATAATCCATGTTTTTTCGGAAACGCGTGGCATTCAGGTTATGCACCCGCCTCAACTACTTACACACATCATGGCCGTTCTTGGTAGAATTTTGTCAAACGTTGTAAAATGAAGAAATAAGTGGATTTAGCGTTATTGAATTGCATAACCTTCTATAGCTATATATGTATATGTAGGTTGGAAGGTAAAAATAGTAGATTCTTATGTAAGCCATGTAAGTTGATCTTTATTGACCTCAAGTTTTGCAGTGGAGGCGATAACCAAGACTGCAAATTTGAGCGAAATAGTGATCAACTTACAAGTCAAACGCAATATACTATTTTATCTTTAAGAGACTAATAAGTATCCTTCGGAGTGATGACTGATGACAAGTGTACGTCATTCTGACAGATTGTTTCTATCTAAAATTTTCTATCAAAATCACATTGTCTTAGCCCCATTACTAGATTCAACTTCAGTTTCAATTATTAGGTTGAAATGAATAATGATGCAAGGTGTATAGAATTTAAAATACACAAATAAAAGACAACTTAAACTATCGACATTGACAGTAAGACTGACGAGTTTATTATTTTCTTGAAGAAAAAAATATTTTGATATTCAAGAGACTAACAAACTTGTCATTATTACTGTCAATTTCGATAGTTTAAGTTGTCTTTTATTTGTGTATTTCAAGTCACATACGCCTTGCGTCATTATTCATTTAAACCTAAAAAAGAGACTGAAGTTGAAACTAGTAATGGGGCTAGGACAATGTGATTTGGATAGAAAATTTTCAGATAGAAATAATCTGTCAGAATGACGCACATTTGTCATCAGTCGTCACTCCGAAGGATACTTATTCCGCTCAGCTATCGCCTCGACTGCAAAACTTAAGCTCAATAATGATCAACTTACACGTCTTACATAATAATCTACTATTGTTTAAATAAAGCGTAAGTTTATGACTTTATTATTAGTATAAATTGTTTGGTAAGGTAAAATAGTGTTTTATTAGCGATACGATAAATTGACTGACTGACACTTCTACGAGCTTAGGACTTCTATTTTATTACCTTTTTGTTGAAGTTTCGCGTGGGACTTGGGGTATTAATGAGGATACCTTTGGTTCAATTGTATTATTTTTAACTCTAGATTCTCTGGTATCCAGTGGCCATTTATTCCTTAGGGGGCTCTGTTAGTGTATAAAATATGAACGATGCATTTACACAAATAAATGGAAATGGACAATAAATAGAAATAAATGAATATTACTCTTCTAATGCGGTGATTCATATTTATCCAACTTACTGTTACTTCCCCAGTGTAGTATCATTGTTTATAATGGTAGTATGTAGCAGTACAAAAAAAACACCCTGTATAAAAACTAAACCTTTATTTTATCTTTATAACCTAAAAAATGCTTGTTATTAAACGAATATTAAGTAAGATATTTAACTTCTGTAAAAATACACTTCATAATTGTTTGTTTACCAGATACCATTTATGGTCCAAGGATATCGACACGTTTACTGAATTCTGTAAATAATGATGTCCCGATGTTCGGTATGGTTAACCCCTTTGAAAAAGAAAAACAGAAATGTATTTTATGTAAACATAATATAACACCAGATTACAAAAATATAAAATTATTGTCGCAATTTCAATCGCCCTACACTGGCCAAGTGTATGGTAAACACATCACAGGATTATGTGAAGAAAAACAGAAACAAGTTCAAGCTGAAATATTCAAAGCTCAAAGTGCTGGACTCATGGCAGTTTACCTTAAAGAACCATGCTTTCTAAAAGATCCAAAACTATTTGATTCAGAAAATCCTATTAGACCTCATAGATTTGAATAGTTCTTTATTAAATAAAAAACAATTATCACTTAGAAAATATGTGTGAAGGCAAAATATTTAGATATTTGCCCTCACATATGATTAATGTACAATTCTACAAATAAAAATAACCTCTATACACGAAACTAATCATCACAATCATTAATACACATTACATTTTCAGGAATGTTAAATTTTTGTAATAAAGTTGTCATTTCTATCTGCCCATGTTCTTGTAATCTTTTTAATAACTGTGTTAATGCTCTCCTACAGCCAACTTTCCATGTTAATGTTAGTTCTTTCAAATCCTTAACATTATGTAATTTTGTATAAATTGCTGCTCGTTTTAATTCATCAAGCTGAACTTCTTTTAGTTTGATACGATCCTTAATTTCTTCAATTTTTGATATGTCATTCTCAAAAGATTCTTCATCACTAGATATGGGTGCAGGTTTTTTCCTTATTTTTGTACTCACATCAGAATTTTCTATATCGTCTGATATTTTGTAATCTTTAAGAGATGGATTATCATGGGAAGTGTTCAAAAATTCATGAAAATCGCTTATACTATCTTGACTAGATGAAACTTTTTTCATTGAAAGACGTTTTAATTTATTTTTATTTGATTTATTACTTTTACAGCTACTATCAGATTGTGGTGATGAACAACCTTTTACTTTCATTTTATTTATATCGATTTTTTCGCTGTTATTTACCACAAGTGGAACAAAATTTTTCTCATCGGATAGAGAATTTTTTGCATGTACCTCTTTTATGGTATTATTGTCTTTTAAAACTGAAACTTCTACATTAGCATCTTGATTACTTTGTGAAATGGTGTTACACATATCTTTTGATGTTCGTTTAACAGATGCTACTACATTATCTTTTTTAGTGATTACTTCTGACGGAACTAGTTTTAAGTCCTGAGAAAAAAAATCTGGTGGTTTACACTTCTCAGGTGAAATTTCTAAATTAACATTTTGTTTACTTGATACACTTGTACTATGTAAAGCTTGTGGTACAGTTTGTTTAGTAGGATTTTTAACCTCTTTCTCTATCTTCTTTTTTTTATTAGTTGGTTCTAATCCGATAGGGTTTAAGTCCACAGAAGGGTTGTCTAATGACTTACGCCTCTTGGGATTATATTTGTTGTAGTCATCTACAATTGGAGAATCTGCTTTTATTTCTATTGTGTTCAATGGTGTTTTTATTTTCCGTGAAAGACCTGGCCTCCGGCATGGTGTCAATAGTGATTTACTTATAGGTTTACATTTAGAATTTTCGGGCGTATTCATTTTTTCTTCTCAGCATATTTCTTAAAAGTCCTATTTTTTAAGTTCAATTTTTATACACCAACAATATAATAGTGTTTTAACTCACTTATCTATGGCTTTAATTAAGATCATTAACTTATGTAGAATTCGAGGTAGAATTTTTATATTGAAATAGTTTGGAGGCAAATTAATTAAGGTTATGTTATGTCTGTATCTGCACAGATTAATCTGTGGTATCTGTATATTTGTATAAGGTTATGTTAATATTAGTGAAGGAAATTTTTCTTGTGTAAAGTATCGATACTGTAAAAAGATGTCATACAAAAATAAAACTTCAAAAAATTCTGATATTGTTGCATATAGTGAAGTTGCAATACGAAACAATTCATCAGTAGTTGAATACTGTCGAACTTCGATGGCTGCATTATCAGGCTGTACAGCTGGTTTGGTTTAATGTATATATTTTAAACCTTTACTACTATAAATTTTTAGGTATATTAGGGTTCACGGGTTTGTATGGTGCTGCATTTTATATATTTGCAGTAACAGGCTTATGGGGAATGTTACTAGTAAAAGCTGGAGCAAATTGGCAAGAATACTTTGTTTCACGTAAGGCTTTGTTAACAAATGGATTCTTTGGACAATTATTTACTTACGTATTATGTTGGACATTTATATATGGAATGGTACATGTATATTAGAATGTAATATGTAGATATAATTAGGAGCGTAGTTAAATAAAATGTTTACTTTATAAATGAAATGTTCATTTCACAAACAAATTAAATTTCTTGGTCATTTGACATACAAGTTAGATTTAGCAATTATTTTACATAAAGTGGATATGAAGGTGAATGAAGCAGATCGTGAGTGTAAATTTAATACCAGCATGTAACCCACAAAGATATTGCTCCAAAACGCTGATTATGAAACAATTTAACAAACTATTACAATACAGATCATCAGAAAACCATAGATACTTCTATATTCTACTTTCTTATAAAGTGCCAAATGATTTGAACGCTAATTTTAATTTTTAAGTGACTAAAACCTATTAATTCATTGTTAATCAAAATGTTTTTTAAAGCTGCTTAGATTTTGGGTAAAAGTGTATTTAAAAGTAAATTCTACACATTTTAAATGTTTGCATAGCAATATAACATTTCTTGTAAATACAATGTTCATAAATCATGAGGTTTCTTTTTCATAACCAAAAATTTGAATTTGATACTATATATTACAAGTAAGCTAATGGTGCTTTCCTTCCGGACAATTGACATACAAAACAAGGATACTCAAATGGTTGTATTGATGCAATACCAGCGTTATCGGGACGGGTATAAGATCAGGTGACCGTCCAAGGTGCCAGGACAGAAAGAGCCTTCGAATATAAAACCAATATTCGAGGAAAGAGCACAGAATATGGAAGCTACGCTAGCTTTCATATTCTGTGGAGAGTGTATAGGATGGTTACAACAAAAATCTCAAGGTCTCTCATTATATAAAAATGTATGGGACTTTAAAAGTATATATATATATATATATATATATATATATATATATATATATATATATATATAAATATTAATTTTGGCTGAATAGTTTATAAAAAACTAAAATTTAGGGATGCAGCCTATATTAATATAGGCTGCATCTAATAATTTTTTAGTTTATATATATATATATATATATATATATATATATATATATTTGTTTATTTATCTACACGCATCAAAATGGCATCCGGTCCACAAACATTGTTATTTGGCGTCCACAGGTATACACCGGGTTATACACTATTTACGTGATCTTCTTTAGGATGTTTCTTTCTAAAATCAAATATGAATATAAATTCTAGAAAAATGTTAAAGATTGATAAACAAAACAGCTAGGTATTAAAATGTATTAATGTCCAACTATACTTGTAATGTCTGATAAATACTTTACACGAATGTTTGTACATAATAAAAAGTCGATGTGAACTTTTCGCTGAATTTACATGTGATCAATATTCTAAAAATATCAAGACCATTTTCAAATTTTTATCTTTACTGCGGGTGAATGTTTTGTAAGTTGCACTGTAATATAATGTACTTAGATTGGTTTTTAAAATCTTGTAAGACCTCTTCAGCACAAGATTGATCAATTTATTGGATGCAAGGAATTAGAAAAGGAAAATTAGTAAGAATCGTTTACAATTCCTTGCCTTAAATCAAGTAATAGTTTGTGATATGCAGGGACGTATCAATACATATTTTAAAATGTGTTTTTAGGTCTTTATACTTCAATACTGGTTTGCTTATGTGATCTACCCAATGCTACAATATATAATGTACCTGCGGCAAATAAGGCACTTTTAAGAAAAAAAATACTTTACCAAAAATGGCAAAAAAATAACCAACAAAAACCACGATTATCCTAATTCGAACTACCGTAAATTAAACTAAAACTACATTCGCAGTGTAAAATTTGTGAGAAACTTTTAATATGCTTCCAAAAACCCGACCATTCGCTCAATAAAGCCCACAACAAAAATCGTAAATCAAATTCTTCGCAAAAAAAACAAACCTTAATTAGTCATCTTTATCGTCTTTTGTGAAACCAATACATGTTTCGTGGTACCAAGTGCCATAAATAACACAGCTTCGCGTAGATAGGTGTTCTGGTTGTTACACTTAAAGCAATACCAAGAATCACTTTGTGGGAGGTTACCCTTTAGGCGTTTTCTCACTAACACATTCGATGATGACGCATTTGGTTGTTTATTTATTCCTTTTTTGGACACTATAGCTTTGGATTTAGGAGTTCTTGAAGAGAACAGGTCTTTGGTTACCAACAGAGCCTTGTATTTGAGAGATTTTTTTCGTAGTCTTGCTTCCTTTCAATTTAAACAGTTTAGGCGTAGGGAGCAATTCTTTAAAAGATTTATCGAGACATGCAGTTTCTGATTCTGTCTGTGTCGTACCATTAATTTTGACCGGTGTTTCCGAAGTGTTTTTGATCCTATCAGGAACTTCTTACTGGATAATATTCTTTCTTATACTATGGAGAATGTTATCTGCAGAGTCGTCTGAATCAGGACCGTTGGATTGCATATCTTAACGTTATTAGGACCATTTTCATTATTAGCGTTATTCTGATCAATTTGCGTAGCGTCAGGTCATTCAGTTGGTAATCAGGGGTGAAAGCTGAATCAGGAATTACAGTAGGATGAAGTGGATATAAGCCTGTCGCTCTAGGGCGACATGCAATTGGGACAAACTTTAGAAATAATTTAGCCAAAGCGACGGTCTGGATTTGCTTCCCAAAACCTGAGGACTTCTTAGTACCAGTGATGTTCAAAGGACCGATAAACCGCTTTGTCTAAAGGTTGGAGTACGTGCATGGTATTAGAAGGCAAGAAAAACAGCTTTCTAACGGTGTAGGTACCTATGAAAAGTTCACTGGTCATGTTACCTTTGTCGGCCATTTTAACCAGGGTATCTGGTGGTACGTTTTCTTCTCATTCAGGTTTTAATCTCTTTTCCTTAAGTATCACCATAGGTGGGATAATATTTCCTAGTTCATTACAGCATCCAGCAATGGTCACGTTTTATGCGTGCTTAGGAGCAACTAAGTGGACAATGTTGGTACCTTTTTGGCCAATAACTTGCTGTTGATACATCTCTTTTCGTCCATATTGAAAAGGTTCTGTGAATTTTGATGGAGATTTGTTTCATGAAAAAGTTTTGCTAATTTCTTAAAGAACTCATCCACTATAAATTTATTTAATTTTTGGTCACGTGCTAGGCTGATCAGTTGCCTTGCGTTTTGAGAAATTGGGATTGCGCTTCAAAAATCCATAAAGCCAGTCCTTACGAGCGCCCCTTTTGGCAGCATTAGATCTGTGTGGAATGTTATTTTCAACACAGAATTTTTATACAGAGCGACATACCAACAATGGTGTTAGGGGCATTCCGATTTCGCACAGACGAAATTATTTTATTTGATCGGGAGTTAATATGCTGGATTGTCCAATTATTTATCTAGAGCGCCAGATTTTAGGTGGTTTAAGATTTCCTTTAGTAGTTATACTAGGCCGATTCTGGACCAGTTCAAGGTCACTCGCCCTCTGGTGGTGAAATCGGAAGATTTTGGAGCTCTTTTAAGGTCAAAGTTTAAGCGGGAGATTTAAAATTTTGGAGCCGGTCAAGGTCAAAGCTAAAAATAGAATTTGCAAGGTAATCATAAATCAAAAATAGTTTTGAAGGTCAAAGGTTATTGACTTACGGTGGTGTCATATTACATTTCTTAGAAATATAAAAAGGTCAAGGTGAAAAGCTAAAAATAGAAATTGCAAGGTAATCATAAATCTAAAAATAGTTTTCAAGGTCAAAGGTTATTGACCTACGGTGGTGTCACATTACATTTCTTAGAAATATAAAAAGGTCAAGGTGAAAAGCTAAAAATAGAAATTGCAAGGTAATCATAAATCTAAGAATAGAATTTTCAAGGTCTACTCCACTTGAAGGTCACGACGACGACGATGACGATCTCATAAGCTATGCATAAAATGTAGGTCATGAGTTCATTGAAGGTGAATACTCCACTTCAGGCTAAAAATAGAAATTGCAATGTCACCATCCTCATCATATTACAAGGTCACTCTGCGGTCAAACGTTTTGGCGGGAAATTTGTATGTCAAGGTCAGAAGCTAAAAATAGAAACTGCAATGTCATCATCATATTACAATTCTTAGCAGTCTAAAAATAGTGTGGTCAAAGGTTATTGATGTGTATATCATAGCTAAAAATGGTCAGTTCATGTCCTCACTAAAAGGTGATCGCGTTACAGCTAAAAAGTATAGTGACAGCATCATCGTTGAAAGTAGCTTATGCGCGTAACCAGATATGTATGGTAATCAAAGAAATGGTTCATATCTGCACTAATGTAACATATAGTGGGGGTCGTTTAGAGTAACAATATAAGGAAATAGTGTAATGGGTAGTGAGTGTTGTGTAAAACATGTGGATGGCATACGCTCAAGAGCAATGGACCAAAGCAACTGACCTGAGAACAGCGGTGGAACGCTTGAAGCAAGAATTTTCGGCATTAGTATTCGATGCCGAACATGAGGTGGTTTACGGGCGAGGTGATTATAGTGAAGCGGAGTGTAAGGTCCTAGTGAAAAAGTATGAAAAAGGAGTAACGATATGTGAAAAGTTTTTAAATTTAAAGAAAATATGTGGAACATGTTTTGTAGAAGAACTGAAAGCTGTGCAATTGCATCAGTTTTGCAACGATGTAAAAAAAAATGGACAGCATCTCCTGATGGTAGCAGTTCATCCTCATCAGATGCAGATTAGCCTATCGATACAATTATCAAAGTACACTCTCCCCTCTACATCATGATGTAGAAATATATAGGACAGTTCCGGTGTCAACTTGAACATAAAAGACTTGGAGGTGGGTGCAAAATATGAAGTGATTGAAATGAATACCATCGACACAAAGTATGGTAAACATATTATCATTGAAACCCAGAACTTTAAGTGCATACTTACCTTAGGATTTTATGAATAGTTCAAACAAGAAGATCGCATTGAAAAGTTTAAGCAATATCTGGTTGAGAATGACGCATTACCAGCGCCGGAACTGTAGGAAAGACGACTAATTTAACATTTCTGTATAATATATATATATATATATATATATCTATGTATAATTGTTTGGAAATAAATTATATATTTTTTGTTGCAAAAAAAAAGAAAAAAGTCTTCTATTTTTGATTAAATGAAGGGTATATCATAATGAAGAGAGCTGCTGCTATTGATGAGACTAAAAAAAATGTTGCGTATAATAATATGGTATCTGCAGCTATATTGGCTAAGCTCTTCAAGGTTAAAATTTATTGGTATCATATTACAATTCATACCAACCAATCTTCAAGGTTAAATTTTATTGACAAGGTATTGAGAAGGTATCATATTACAGTTCTTATGTTAGACTCTTCAAGGTTCTTAGGAATAGCAAAATAAGCATTCTTAACCAATGACACATGTAACTGACTTTGTGCATGCTCGGTATTGCTCGGGTATCCTCGTGGAGTCTACCCTTCTATTTAAGTCTAAATTTTATAATCACATATCATTCGCTTCAACATCATGTTTTTCTAAAAAGTATATATGTTAAAGCACTGTTTTTGCACACTAAAATCGCATACGTATTTACTATTGTAATAGTGTGTGTAAACCTAACCAGAAAAACAGTTCTATTTGTTTAAATGTAGCATGTAGAAATACTGCACGATTCCATTAGCGCATATACAACGCGCTAACGAAGACAACCAGACAAATATAGAAAAGTAATGATTGTTATAATTGAAGTGCAAGGATTCAAAACAGCAAGAAATATAATTACACCTAAGGAACTAGCGATATATAATGGAGAGCAAATTGCTCATTACGTATTCAAGCCTCCATTTCCATGGCACACCTTGGATAGTGAATTTCAAAAGCACGCTAATTGGTTAATTCACAACCACCACTTTATCAAGTGGGAATATGGATATACTTCTCCACGTCTATTCCCTCGTATACTTAGTGATTGCATATCAACAACAGATGAGGTGTACGTTAAAGGACGAGAGAAAGCTGATTTTATTCAAAAATTTTTAAAACAACGCATTACGGTGTTTGAAGAACAACATACTTTACCCAAACTTCATCCATGCTGTTTTTTTCATACACAAAACACTTGTCACTGTGCTTTGGCTCATGTACATCATTTATATGAAAAAATTGTAGTGAAATTCTAATAAAGATTTATTAACTGACATATCTTATTCGCATGTATTACCTCAACGCTTTTATGAGTATTTCAAAGAAGAAGAAGAAGAAGAACTAGATAATTTAAAATGTTATCTAAGAATAAACATTTGTGTAAAATTTTTTTTGGATAATCAGAACCTACAGTGCTTTCGGTCTACCGGAAACAGATACCGCTTCTGAAAAACAGCTACCTGTTTTTGAGAAACGGGTACCAGTTTTAGGTCTGTTTTTGAGATGTTTTCGGAAACCGGGAAAGTTGTTTTGAGCTGTTTCTGCCTGTTGCTAGAAAATAGGGATCTGTTTTTTGAGCTGACTGCATCAAAGTTTATGCTATTCACATTTTCGGTGTTTATAATGTTCTACTGAACAAAATTTAAAAGAATAGTTGATAAAGGTTATATACCAAATTGGTCTAGTGAACTTTTCAAGATTGTTAAAGTACGTGTAACAAATCCGGTCACGTACTTAGCTACACCAATTGGCTAGGGACACCTATTTATGGACAGGAACTGCAAAAGGTTAAATATCCGGATGTGTATTTGGTGGAAAAGGTCATTTGACGTAAAAAGAATAAAGTGTACGTAAAGTGGTTGGGATTAAAATAATATTCATGGATCGATGATGATGATAATGTAGTTTTATAAGCATATTATTGTAAGGCAATAATCTCATTTATAATTCAATGATGCCGGTAAGAACAACAAGCACTTTGGAACACTTAAATTACTGTAGAAAGCATCACTATTGGTTTAATAACGGATATAAATGTCCTGCTTGTATAGGTACCGACTAGTATGAATATAACTTATTGTAATATAGTGTACTTAAGGAACTAACGTAGAATGTAATTTCTGTAAGAATAATAATAAAAGACCAATTGTAATTTGTATTATTTATTAATAAAAAAACATACTGATACATACATATTAGGCCTAAAGTGTTTATGTAGTCCTCAAACTGAACTGATGGCCACTTCCCCGAGTCAGGTCCGCTTGTTCAACCTAACCGTTCGCCTTGAAATCCCTGACCTTTTTCAACGTTTTCTAGAATCCAGTTATATATTGTGAAATGTTCATAATTTTCCGAATTCATTGCTGTAGTAAATTTTTTTTGGATAATGAGAACCTAAACT